>JAODLD010000016.1:14323444-14340446 GCA_026781065.1 Mormyrops boulengeri
CCCCCACCCCCCCCCCCCACTTCGTTAATCTCCCATACCCAAATAAGACGCTTTGACCAAGTCTTATGTATGTACGTACGTGTATGTTGGCCATATGTGTATATGTATACACTGCATGATGTATGTAGATATGTTTAGGTTTAATTAATGTACACTGTGTGTCTATAGGAGCTACAAAGAGAAACCCATTCTGTACTGGGAGAACTGGAGAGTTGGGCAGAGCTGGAGTGGGCAGGACTTGGTACGGTCCTGGAGCGCCTGCCCCCCGTTAGGGAGCGTCTACGGGACATGTCCCACTGTCTGTCTGACTGCTGGACCCAACTGGACAGCACTCAGAGACTGCTGTCCACACTCACAGAGGTGTGTGTGTGTGTGTGTGTGTGTGTGTGTGTGTGTGTGTGTGTGACTGCATTTACATTTTTGTGTAGGCTGCTAATCTGGAAAAAAAATATCATTTTACGTTTTGTAAGGTACTGTAGTATCACGAAATAGAACTAACTGGCTTACAGGTACCTGCGGTCCATTTGTGAGTTTGACACATGGCATTTACTGGTTTCATTCAGTCTGTGCTGGTGTTTTGACTGCAGTCAACAAATTTGATTTGTAATGTAACGATTGCATGTAGGCGACTAATTCATCTATTAGCAATATTATATTGGATTATTTGTTATAGCTGTTGATTTATTGTATAATTGGTTAGTTTAATAATATAGCTGTTGGCGCGCTTTCAAATTAATAGGCTTGCTATCTGTTCCTTGGTAAGTGGATTTGTCTTCTCCTCACTACCAGTCCTATAAAAGCATTTTAAAACTAGATTATTGAATATGTGCTCTTCATATAATATGAGCTCACATTTTTGCTGTATAAATTTACCCACTGCCTTTCAGCCTCATGACTTTCACAAATCACAAGCCCAGAATCGTTTGAAGTAAATTTCTTACTATAATTAAATATTTAATGCAATATCAGTTGAAAAAAGGTATAAATTTCTGTCTGTTCTTTCTCCTAATGGATACATTGTAAAACTATATAAGCAAACTGAATAAATGTGGTTCATGCATTTTAAACCAAACGAACAGATATGCCAGTAAACCCATACATTTAGCAAGAAATGAATATGAGTGACAAACCAGTTCAAGTAAATAAATAAATATGTGGTAGCAAGACAGCTGATAGTCAGTCAAAAGAGACAGAAATTCGGTCACCGCATGCCAGAACAAACCAATTGATTGACCAGAAACCAACTGATATGCCAGTTGACCAATCATCCGTTGTTCTTCACAGGCCTCACAGTGGTGCGATGCTGTGTCAGCCTCCCCGGGGCCCCCCACTTCCTCCCCACTGGCTTCCCTCCCACCAATTCCACCTTCACGCTTTCAGGATGCCCGGGCACTGGCTCTCGAGCTGGGGGGCGGGCCGCTGCTGGAGCTATGGTCCCGCACACTGGAGCGGTACCAGCGCACGCTGGCTCAGTTCAAGACCCGACTGCTGCAGGCTCCGCCCCCGGCCCCGCCCCCACCCCGGCCAAAGGCTGCCTCATCCTCCAGCATGTGGGACCTGCTGAACGCGGATGGGGAGATGGAGGGCGAGGGGGATGGGGACTGGGGAGGCCTGCAGTCCTGGGGGTCCCTAGCTTCACTCTTCCGCCCACAGAACTGCTCAACGCTAAAGATCGGAGAGGAACGAAAGAAAGACGGAGCGGCAGGAGGGGGTGGAAAGTTCTTGCAAGCGCTGTTGCATCCAGCCAAGAAGAGCGTGAGTGTGTTTGTGCATGTGTGCAAGTGAGGCTGAGTTTGTGAATGGTCCCAGAGCTATTTGTAGGGGAAAAAATCATTTAATCATTAAAGTTCATATTTTGTAAATTACTATTAGCTGATTGATATCTGTCTTTGTTAAGGGTTCCATTCTGGATTGGATTGATTTGATGTTTTTTGTGAGGCATGCATGAGTTTTAGGGGGTTACTGATATAGCATAATGCACAGCATATATATTGTATTTACTGATGCCTAAACTATGTAAAATTTGATTAACTAATTGGTGAATCTTATTTATTTATTATTTAATGTGTTGGTTTGTACTCATATATTCATATACAGCTCTGGAAAAAAATAAGAGGCCACTGCATATTTTTTAAGAATCTGCATTGTTAAATCCTTGCTTAATCCTGGTTCTGCTGGCAGAAGGCTACGCTGAGCAGCAGGTTGCTACCAGGCTCAAAGTTTCTAAGATCACAACACTCATGAACGAGGTGAAGCAGGAGAAACTGGCAATGATCAAAAACCAGCCAGGCAGAGGGCAGAAGCGACTTTCTAATGCCACAGATGACGTCAACTTATCTGACAGTTTCTCTCTAACCCTATGAACCTCTAAATCGGAGGATGACATGAAGTGACCTTCAAAAAAATGGGGAACATTAAGTGCTGGTGTGAAGTGCACTGCTAGGGTCGTTCATATCAGGCTCCTAGAAGCAGAACTGAAGTCCCATAAAACAAGGAAGTAGCTCTTCATTAATGAGAAACAGAGAACAACCAGGCTGCAGTTTGCAAAACAAATTGCATATTTTGCACAGAAGCACAGCCACAAATTTAGAAATGAGAGTAACTAAAAATGTTGCTGTGGTCTCTTAATTTCTTCCAGAGCTATATATTGGGTTTCTGATGAATCTGTTAGCTGATATTTACTTGATACTCAGCATGTAAATATGTGATTGTTAGTAAATGTTTTGGTTGATTATAGTGTTTTTCCTGATTGGCACCTATAATGATGTGTATTGTCAATTAACATGGTTATTGTCCTTAACTGGTTCTTTGTTAAGCTGTTTGTCATACTTATTCTTTTCTCTCTCCTTAGCCACCAGAAGCCCCCCTTCCTCCCAAACCTCCCCGTAAACGTCACCCCAGCTTCGACCTGCAGGCTCTGCTTGCCCCGCGCCGCACCCCCACCAATTCCCGACCAGCGGAGATACCTGGAGCGGCCAGTCGAAATTCACCCATGTCCTGGTTGGGTCGCAAGGCGCTGGTTGACCCCATCCTCAATACCAGCATGGCCGCCGCCCTCCCCGTGGGTGGGGCGGCAGTGGGGGCTGGGAGCGTGCTCATCCGAGGGGTGGAAGTCAGTAGCAAGGAGGTGGTTGACCACACGGGATCGCCACGGCAACATGTGCTGTTGTTCAGAACTGAGAGAGAAACTGGGGGAGAAAGACAGGGAGCCACCACTCAGAGGTAAGGCAGACCTTCAGTGCTCCCTAAAGCAGGGAATCAGCTAATGCTTTGACCCTACAGAGAGTAGGTCAACACATAATCCAGCTAAAGATAATGACCTTCAGTCTAATAGTGAATAGGTCAACACATAATCCACTTAAAAATAATGACCTTGACATGGAGAAGGTCAAAAGAAACTGTATGTCTTACTTATGAAAGCATGTAATATTGTAAACTTCATAGATTAAGCCTCTTTTGCTTCATTTCCCTTCCAGTAAAATCTATCACCTTTGGTGTGGGCTTCTCAGTTCTGAGAGGCAGTATGTGGCTGTGCTGAAAGGCGTGGAGGAAAGCTACCAGGCCCTGTTAGACTGCCCCGAGACCCCCGCACCTCTCCGAGGAAAGTGGGAAGCCCTCTTCTCCAACTGGAGCAGTCTGAGCTCCTTCCACGCACAGCACCTCCTCCCTAACATGGAAGGTGCTCTCACACAAACTCTGCTGCTGCAAGACTCTTTCTGTAAATTCGTAAGTGTGTCACCAAATATATTTCTAAATACAAGCACATAGTCTGCTTTCATGATATATGGTTATAATCTAACAGTTGTTAACTGTTTTTCTCACGGGTATGTTTCTCTCCTAAAATGCACTAAGAAGGAGGAGTTTCTTCAGTATTCCCACTACATCAGGACCAGGCCAGACCCGGACTCAATGCTGGTCAGCCAGGCCTCAGATTTCTTCAAGGTGAGAGTTCTTGTCTGTTCTGATTTCTTGTACATCGTAAGCTGAGGGCTAAGCATGATTAACTATACTTTACAACATACTGATCTAGGTGTCATATGCTAAAAATCTAGAAGCAGCAAGTTGTTTTAAATGTTAACTTTAGAGGCATAGAAGCTGTACATAACATAGTCTGACTGATATTAGTTATGTGCTTACAAACAAAATGAGTATCTCTAGTCAACTACTCAAAATATTTCTTATTGACATGTGATATTGAATCCTCTTAAATGCACGCTGTCCATAAATGTTTATCATTACAACAGATTGCTTCATTTTGCAAATAGGTTTAAATCAGAATTTCATTGAACCTTAAATTAAAGCACAGATGGCGTGAAAGCTAGACGACAGTAAGATGGACTTGGAGAACCAATCGCTATACATGCTGCTAATTTTAGCCACGGCTAATAATGATCTTCAGTGTCAATGATGCCTATTTTTTCTGATTCGCGCACTGCCTCTAACCCCACATCCGTCACGCTCTCCGCAGGCCAAGCTGCCCGCACTGTCCCCACTTTCCCCCCTGGCCTTCCCACAATGCCTGACGGCACCCACACAGCGACTGGCTCAGTACTGCGAGGTCCTGGAGGACTTGGGCAGTCTCAACAGTGCCTCAGAGGCAGCACTCGCTACCCTCAGGCTCATCCAGCGACACGGCGAGGACCTCCGCGCCAGCGATCTTATCGTAGGATGCCCGGTGAGACTGCCCGATGTCAAAATCCTGTCTGATGTGGCTGCTCTTCAGTACCTGTGTTAATAGAGGATTTTTGGGTAGAATTGAGAGACTAGAATGCGAAGCAAAACGTTTTGTTAAAGTCAGGAAACTGTAATTTTATGTCTACAGCTAAATTCACAGTTCTTTCTCATGGCTCAGTACGGTTCAGTGGTGTGCTCTCTCACTCATATATCAGATATAGTATATAGCAGTTTGAGGTGTTAGATGTGTTAAAGGCTGTGATGTACTGTATGTTGTTTTGCATAGATGGTAATACAGTATAAATGGCTCCGATGTGACACCTGTCACTCCCAGTAGTGTGACTGGCATGTTATTTGTCACTCAGTCCCCGTGCTCCTTGCTCATTTGTGACAGGTGTGTCCTATCTGCCTCAGGTGTGAGTGATTTTCTTCTGGTTTGACTGGCGTGTTATCGCCTACTTGGACGTGTGCCATCTCTCGCTCCTGCTTAGAAGCCATATATTGTCTGGATGGAGTTTGTGACGTTGACGTATGTCGTGTCAGGTTCCCTTGGCAGACAGGGGCGAGCTGGTCCGCCAGGGGGAGCTCCTGGTTTGTGGAGCCGCCCGGCGAAGGAAAGCAGGTCTGCGCAGCGTCTTCCTGTACCAGCATTATCTCATCCTCACCAAGACCAAGAGCCCCAGCCTGGGCCGTACAGTGCACAGCTTCAAGCACAGCCTTAAGGTAGAGTCATGCAGAGCCGGGGCCTTTATGCTGGAGCATGCAGTTATGTCGAGGAGCACACAGCTACATCTTATAAATATATTCTCTGTCTAACAGGTGGGGGAAATGGGGCTGACCCAGAGTGTGGGGGAAGAAGGTGTGAAGTTTGAGGTGTGGGTGCGACAAGCCTCCCGTACGCGTGACTGCCTCACCCTGCAGGCACCGTCACCTGACGAACGAGCGGCCTGGACTCACGACATTGCTCAGCTGCTCTGGACTCATGCCATGCACAACACGGGTAATCTCAGCCACTCACCCCTTCCCCCGATTGACCTTCCTGTGAAGTATAGTACCTGCATTTCTCTCTGTTTTAGCTATTATGTTATTCAAAGTCCCTGAGGCAATAAAGTAAAACATATCAAATATTGCAACACCCAAGAAAAGTGCTCAACATCTAAAAATGTTCTCAGATTTTAGACTCTTCAAACTAGCCCCTTTTGCTTCAATAACAGCTTTCCAAACTCTCGACATTCTTTCAGCCAGCTTCCAGATGTAGCCACCTGGAATGCTTCTCCAACAGTCCTGAAGGAGTTTCCATAAGTTCTGGGCACAAGTTGGCTATCTTGCTCTTACTCTTTGATACAAATCATCCCAAACCAACTCTATAGGGTTTAGGTTGGGGGATTGTGGGGGCCATCTCATCTGCCACAGCACTCAATCAGTTTTCTTGTTCACAAGATGATACTCACTACATGTCCTCAAGGAGAACTTCGGGTGATTAACTTAACGATTTTCTGTGGGTGTGTCCCGACTTTTGACCGGTGCTGTATTTTTGCCCGTATTTGCTTGATCTCCTGTCTCAGCCCTCATCCCACATACCTTCTAACCCTTTGCTTTTCTCCCAAGAGCTGTGCCTGAAGGAGAGTCTCTGCATGGGGGTGTCTAGTAAACTTCTGCTTGATGTGACTGGAGCGCACAGCGCGTCTGAGTTAGACTCCGGCTACTCCCTCAATGACAGAGGTACATCACACCTACACACACAAAAAATAACAAATTACAGATATAGGAGGAACAGTCACCAATAATTTAAGCAGCTACTATTACATGTGCTGAAAAAGGACATGTGCTGCAATTTATGTTTCTGCCACCAGGGGTCTCTCAGTAGCCTATCACTCTGTGATGTGTACATACATTTCTCTGTTGTGGTTCCTTTTTTACAATTCAGATACACAAATTCATTTCTATTATAAGTCCTTAATTATAACATGAATACTTTTCAAATCACCTACAAAAGTGGCTTAGTGCTTTGATTAGTAACAGTCCTTTGCATTTCCCCTCCCTCTGAAAGCCTCTCTTTATCTCTCTCTGTCTCTCTCAGTTCAGAGCAGCTGCTCAGACTCCTCCTCAGTAGGAAGTCATAAGGAGGGGGGGTCCCCAGCTTCAGGAAGGGATTCACAAATAAATGTTGGACAAACAGGACAAGAACAGGTATGTTACAGAACACACACATATGTATGCAGAGGTGGACATTTCAGGTCCAGAAAGTAAAAATCCAGACCAGGATTTTGTTTCAACCAGTTGAGTATAAAGAATCACAGTCACAGAGTACTCAACTGGTTGGTTGGAACAAAATCCTGGTCTGGATTTTTACTTTCTGGACCTGAAATGTCCGCCTCTGTATGTATGTAAAACATACAGCACTCACACGGGTAGGTTCTTTCAGAGAACTGAGTCAAATATAAACACACAGCCATTCAACACAGTGATGTAAACACACAATGCACACACAGATACACACAAATATGTCCCCTACGACCACATACACACATGCATTTTTTTTTTACTTCTGTGTGATGTTCATTTCCTGTGTGTCACAACAGAACTCATCTCCCTCCACCGCTGTGTAATCCTTAACTCCACAACAACCGTGAGTCTAGTTTCAACCACCTCATCCCTCTCCGTCCTCTACTCCACTTCTTCCTCTCATCACACATCCTGTCCTATACTGCCTTCCGCCTTTAGATAAAGACTGAGCTGCTGAAATCCACACTGTAGTCAATGTTCATGCCATAAGAAAGTCCGTCACAACCCTTGGAATATAACCCTGTTTCTCTTTCAGTCCTCTTTCCGTTCTCATTCCTTTTTAAATTTCCTTCTATGTGCATTCTTGTCTGGCTTTGTCCTTATTTCCCTTGTCTGTCTCACTGTCTGTCCTGCAGCCCCTGTTCCACAATGTATATTGTGGAATGAATCAAACTGGAAATGGCTGGAAAAGAGGAGTGAAAGGCGATTGGTGGGAAGGAACACTGGAAGTGCAAAAACCACCAAGCTCCCCCAGTGGTCGCCATTTTGGTTGTATGCGTCACAGTTGCTCAAGTGCCAACTGAAATTGGAGCCTCATCCGTGCACTGGCATCTCATTGTTACTGGTCCAATTAGAAGAAAAAATTCTGTTGCCACTGGTCTCCGGGTCCATTAACTGGTTCACTGGACAGAGCTTTTATTTTGTGTTTATATCAACACCTGTTACAGTAAATGTTTGCACAACAGGAAAAGGCCAGGCCAGGAAACTACAGAGAAGATTGGTAACTCTAGTGCTGCTTGTCAGATGAGGAGGTAGATGTAACAATGGTCCTAAAAGGACCTATGTATAATGATCTGTCACAAACAGAGCAAACAGCCACATCCAAAAGAGATAAGGATCAATACCACGACACTTACTAAGCACATCAGAGTGCAGCTTTTATTGTCCTTTCCCACAACCCATCTCTGGTAAATGCCCAGTCTTACAATAAGTGAACGAATGCTCAGACTTCAAAACACAGAGAAAATAGTGGCTATTGCCGTGTGTTATTTTCCACCACAGCAGTGAGGAATAACTCTGGTAAGCATTCATCACTTTCCTAGTGATCAGGAATAGCATGCGAGAAGGAGCCCGAATCTTCAGTATGCTTCCAAATGAGAGGGCAGGCCTCCGCCTCTTGCTTTTTGGCTCCGATTACGACCTGTTTCATCCAGACTGATAAATTTGTATATTACAAAGATCCTGACTTCTCTGGTTTCTTAGCAATGAAGCATAAAATGCCGTTGTCAATTAAAGAAAGAATGAAAATTGGACTGGAAGGAGAGCTGTCCATAAAGCCGATTGTGAAGGTTGTTTTGTGAATAGTGGGATACTGAGGATAGTCTTACCTGTAATAATATTTTTGACTGAAGGACAGAAAATATTGGGTTTCTTTTTTATTTTATTTTTTTTTTGCAGCTGAAGAAACAAAACCAGTTTTTGCTGATGTGTTTACTGCTTTATAATGCAGTAAATATACAAGGTGATGTAAAAAAATGTCTGCTAGACTTGAAATTTTTTGTTAGGCTCGTTCTAGCCCAGGGTTTTGCAAAACCTTTGAAAGAATTCTTTAAAATAGTTTGTATATGTGACTAAATGAACAACAGTCGAACCAAAGGAAAAATAATCAAAAGAAAAGAGAATGTACACAGGTGGTAGCACAATAAAATCATTGTTGTTGATAATTACTGAAAACAGAACAGACTTCTGCCCTTGTTGTATTTATCCATATTTTGGTACAGACATTGAAAATGGAGGTCTGCCAACCTGCTTACGAAGCACATTGTACCGTTTGTCAACAAACGGAATTCAGCAGATGTGGCTTAGTTGCTGACAACTGGTTATGTCTTAAGGTTGTTTTTTTCCTCAACCACCATTTAACAGTGTTGTATTGCTGAATATTATCATAGTACTGAACATAGCTGTATTCGCGTAATACTGAACAGAGCAGTGTAAGCGTAGTATATCGCTACAGTGCAGCAGTATTGATGTAGAGTCTAACACAGTAGTATTAGCATAGCATAGCTATACCTTGAGCTGCATTATTAACCTCAGTACATTGGGGAGCAGCCCAGAGGATTTGACTATATGGTAGAAGCATACACATCGGTACAAGGACTACAAATGTCAGTAACATTTTTGTCTTGTATGTAGACAGTGTTTGACCACTGTCAGTTCCCTCTCATTGTACTAATGGGTATGACCATCCTTGAGAGCCACTAACTCTCCTGCTGTGTGGGACCCGCTCAGAGTTCTTCCTGTTTACCTGCAGTATTTAATCAGCTCTGAGCTCTTCTTTCTCACCAGCAGTGTAACTTTCTCTGAGGTCTGCTTGTTAATCAATAAGGTTTGACTTGCTGTTTAAAGTGAGGATAATAAACTTGCTCGAATCGTAGAGGTTTTTCATTTTAAATTGGAAGTTTGCAAAAAATTCGAATTGCAGAAAATTAGAATGCAGAAAAGCACCAATAATTGGCTGTATGCAGAAAAGTACCGATAATCGGCAGTAAGATGTAATATCTTACTGTCTTTTTTTATGTGGCTTATCACAATCGGTAACTTGAAGTTTCTCAAATTTTTCAAAGTACACAGATTTTCTGATAAAATTTGGGGTGGATTCTTACCATGTTAAAAATGAGGAATAACGTTTGAATAACTGATCAGATTTTATCTTGTACCCATCATTTGCATCGTCATGTATCCATCATTTCAGAAAAACGAATAGCCAATATGTGCCTTATTTAGCTATATTTAAGGAGCTTTCCAGCAGATTACATTTTATTTTAATCATATTCAGTGTAAATATGATCTGTTGCTTAATTTCCTTTGTTCTTATTCAATTGTTTTGTTATATGATATATATATATATATATATATATGTCTGTGTTTACATTTTAAAACATTTTGTCAGTCTTTTGACAGAATGTTTGCATGTGATATTCTGCCTGATATATTGTTCTGTATTGTCTTCAGTTTAAACTGGAAATCCAAACTGGGAGACAGAATGTTAAAGAAGTAATTAAAATAAAGCTAAATTTCTTCTGATGTTATAAGCAAACAGTTACATTTAATATGGCTCTAACTGTACGACAAATACATGTGCTATCCTGCGTTCTGTAAAAAATATTATTTAGAGTTTAAAGAATTTAGGGCGGGTTCCATAGTTAAAAAATGTACAATACATAACTATGTATAAATATGAGATGGCAGGAAGCATTTATTTCAGACAGCACAGGACTGGGGGTTCACCGTCAGAGGTCATTCTAGGGGCCCTAGGCAAAAAACTCTATCGGGCCCTCCAACACACCCCACCTGGCATGGTAAAATTTGTGACCGTTATTTTAGCGTGAAGTCTAAATGAATAATATCCACAAAGAGAATTTATTAAATACAATTCCTATGTTTTTACTTGTGAAAGCAGAATACACAAATAAAGCAGATTTGTCGTTGCAATGTACTATGTAATCGGCCCAGCTTGGGGGCCCTGGCAATTGCCTGCCCTGAAGTTCTGTCCCTACACCCGGGATGAGATGTCCATCATAGGGCACATACACACAATATAATTCCAGAGGTGATTGTTTTTGTTTTTTAAAGACACCTGTTAGCCTGACTGGAATTCCTTGGGCTGCAAGGGCTGCAACCAACACAAAAACTGGGAGAACACGCAAACTCTGCACACACCGTGTGGGGCTGGGATTCAAACCTCCAGAACTGAAAGCGAGGCAACAGGTCTACCCACTGAGTCACCATACCACCCGTGGTCAGTAAAATTTAAGCAAATTAATCAATATCATATCAATGTAATCAAACATTGTACACTACAAGATTAGATGTATAAAGATAATATACCAAACCAACACCTAATTTAGAGGCTTCTGCATGCTAGGCACCAATATGGCTTTTTATAATGTCATGTAAAAACACCTGTATGTGTGTAGACAGTGAATTTCACCATGTAAGAATCAGTAACTTTCAAATAGGAAAGCATTAAGAGTCACTCTGAACTCTGAATGTGTATGAGGTCAGGTTCATCGGTCGTAAAGAAGTAGAATGTGCATCGTCTCCTAGATGTGGCCAACATCAGACAAGAAGCAAGATGGAATGGGACACCTCTGTCAGGCCTACAGCTGTTTAGAAAGACAGATCATAATGTGAGAGACACTGTACAATCATGAAGAGCCCTTAACTATCATGTGTTAATGAGGTGATGCGGAATACTGAGAAGGTATTTCACGGTGTTGAAGAAGATCAGAAAGTTGAATGATTCATACTTGGAAGTTAGAAGAGATGACAGCTGTTCCTGCCAAATATCATTTTCTTATGTGAATATTTTGAAAAATCTTTGGTATTTGCTTGCATTTACTGTGTGATTCAACGCAAATTTGTAGATTTGCAAAATCCTAGAATACTTTAAGTCACTCTACAGTAAAGATGAAATACTTTGTCATTTTTCTGACAGGTAATCCTTAGCTACTTAAGAAAGATAAGCAGGTGTGTACTCTGTTACAGTGATACCCTGTGTTTTAATCCCTGTACTGTGGTCAATTTCAAATTGCATAGAGTGCATAAAAGGTGTCATGTCTTAACTGCTTAATTTTTGTCACAAAAAAATTGCTGATTCTGTGGCCAGGCGCTTATATTCTTGGGAGAGGTTTGCTGGTCCCTTCCTATTTTCTAACCCCATCATGCTTACAGTTGCTGCACTACCAGCCACAAGCACTTAACCTGTATCTCACGAGACTTTACAGCAGCTTTCTTTCTAGTACTGGCCTGAAAACATACATATTACCCACCAGAGCTGTGCACCACTGTAACAGTGCTGATCCTCTAGTTTAGTCAATGTCTCAAATACCGGAAAGTTAGACTGACAATAAGGTTTCATTAAAGCTCTTAATTCCTTTAAATTATTATATTGATATCGCCTCACCTGATGTTTCAAATTTCAGCTGAACACTAGACAAATCATACTCTGAAACACCTAGAACTGCGGTTCTTGAGACCTGGAATTTCTTAACCCCATGAGTAAACAAGAAGTGGAACAAGCAGTTAGGTCTTAGTAAATAGTAGCAGAAAGCTCTCCGGACCACAGTCTGCCAAGAGTCTGATCCTCAGGTTCTCCTTGTCTGTGTTAATTCCAGCTCCTCACTATGCGCATTGACCACTTTCTGCCTAATCCAAACCCTTAGGAATTTGGAAATGTTAAAAGATCTATGCATTCTCTTCAGTGACTGTGTGGTGTCCAATCAGCATGTGGTGTGATCTAAAGCCTGTCCCACAAAGCACGGGGAATTAGACACAGGCATCAACAATGTTCATAAACATTTAACAGCTTTACCAATAGGACATACATATGTGTTTATTGTAATAGATTCCTCAGTATATGATTGTTTTCGGAAAACCCACGAGAGAGGAAAGACTTGCTTGTGAGTAGAAAGATCAAACAGTCAGACGAAGGGAAAGTAATAACGAAAGAGGGTGTCAATAGAAAAATGGGGTGGAAAGAAAATGGGGGGAAGTCAGCGAGAAAGGGGAAAAAGAGGCACGAAAGAGTGACAGGACAGCAAGAGGGGGAAAAATGAGAGAGAAAAGGATCAGACTGAGAGGCACAGAGAGGGGAGGAGTGGGGGGGAAAGAAGGAGGACAGAGCAATCAGAGGGAGGGAGAGAGGGGCAGACAGAGAAGGAGAAAGGAGGAGAGAGGGGGTAGATGGGGAGAGAGAGGGGTAAGGGGGATGTTGACAAAGCAGAGGGAATGTGGAGAACAAAGAGAACGTGGAGAGAATGAGACGGGTGAAACATCAAAGGGATTTTTCGGGACTGGTTACCGGGACAACAGACATTTGCATGCGATTAGCTTTTTACATCATATTGGCGTGTGTGTGGGGGGGGGGAGGTTGGGGGGAGAATGGGTGCTATAGATAATACAGAAAGAGAGGGAAAATAAGCTATTTCTGTTAACTAGACATTGACTATAATGTCTGGGTGCCGGCATGTCTTAACCTCAAATAACATTATACTAAGGAAGTGAGCTTCTGTACCCTGCAATTCATTTACACCATATTTAAAGTCAGGAAACCTCATAAACACCTGACATTGCAGAGCACTGACACTGTACTGAGAGGAGGATGTAATATATACACAAACTGGGCACAGTTACATGGTTGGAAAAGGTACAACAGTATATTTTAATTGACAAAATACAAAAGCACTACACTGTGTGAATAAATGATTCTATTGCATGCAAACCTGGTGAGGAGATATTGTAATCTTATTTATGTGTGTAGTGGTAATTAATCTGTCAACATATATCTATCTACTGAGTTTGTCAGCACACCTCCAACACAAACATTAATATGTATTTGAACATCCATGAATCGATACCACAGTAAAACAGTTAGAACCTCTATAAGCGTGCACAAAAACAATTACATCTGTAGACAGACATGAACATAAAAACAAAAAATGCAATCAGACATGCACGCGCCCACATCCTCACACACGCTTTGGCATGTGCTGCTATAGTGTGACTGTATTGTGATTTTGGAGATTACAGCACGAATAAGCAGCATCTTTTCTCTCCCCCCACGGCCCTCTCCCCCCTCTCCCTCACTCAGCATCCTGCTCTTCAGTCTTCCCCCCTCTGTTCCATCACTCTGTATCGATGTCCCCCATCTCCCTCTAAATATGTACATATTGATCTCTCCCTCCTGTCTCACTCCCCTTTGTTACCACGATCAGATTTCATCCATTGCATTGCCCCTTTCATCCTTATCCCTAGTCTATCACTCTCTTCCATTCCCCTCTTCTGGTTTGGCTTTTCCTCCTTCTCTCTCCCTCAATCTTCCATTCTCTCTCTTTCTCCCTTTCCTCCATTCTCTCTCACTCTCTACCCCTCTCTCCCTCTCCTCCATCTCGTCTCTCTCTGGTTTTTGTTTGTCACTCTCTGCATATTAATTGGTGCATTTGTGCTGCGGCTGAGAAAACAATTGAGCTGTCGGGGCGGGTGAGAAGTGAGGGACATTTTTACCATAACATGTGTGATCATATGCACACTCACATATATACATAAAACACACTGCCGTATAGAAACACAAATATATATCAAACATATATTCAAACATTACATACTGTACACGACATAAATCAAATACAAACAGGAATAAAATCATTAGTCTAGAGTCTCATCCTGTGTCTTAATGGGATACAACAGAGACTCGGATTCAGACCCAAGTGATTGTGACTCTGCCTATGCTTCCTGTTGACCAAGCTTGTGGTCCAGTCCCATCCTTACAAGGACCACAGATGTTAGGCTCTCCCCCCAGGTGTATATTCTTCTAAACTACGTTCTGCTGTTCTCAGAACCACACCCAGTTTTCTGGGGGCCTCGTGTTGGCTTCATTTTCACTTTGGCACTAGCTGCTCTGCAATCTCACACGAAAAATCCAGTTTGGGTCTTGCTCATGCCATTTGTTCAGTTTTGTTTTTCAATCAACCAAACCGTTGATCAACCAAAGGGTGATTGTCCAATTAAAAATCCCAGCCCGACTGGTTCAGCTAGGTGTTTTTCGGGGGTTCTAATGGATTGTTTATGTCCCCTTTAGTCTTTAAACCAATTACCCCTATTACCAGACACTAGTTAGGTCAATATATAGATGGGGTTCAACTGAACTGACCCCAATGAGGTCAGAACTGTTTAAATGAAAATATTAAGAATATAAGATGACCCATAAATTAAGCCAAAATAGAAACATAGAAGGGGTCCAAACTTTAATTAAAATATCCTTTAAAAAATCTTGTTGTATGTGTTGCACTACAATATTAGAAATCCATATAGTGAATACTGCATCTCAGGGACTAGATATAACCTGAACAGTGAATATAAAATCATAATTGAATTGAACTATGGAACTTACATAACATTTGTAGCAATGTGTTACAGAAGCTATTGTGCAGATGAATTCTCACATCACCTGGGTTATAGCAGGGAAGTTTCAAACCTTAGATCCATTTAACACCATACATGAGCTCCACCAAGCAGAGCGCATGTTTAAAAAACGTGGAAACAGATGTCTCAATGACAATAAAACCGAGCCAGTTGCATGCGGACTGATGGCTAACTGATGACGAAAACCACAAACACAAACAGTAGGATAAAGATTTGCACATGTATGTGCAGCCAAATTTGAAGCTTGCCATTGGTCCTGAAGCCGAATTTTACGCATATAGGCTCCAACCTACCCGGAAGCACGGGGGATTTCGTCCCGTAATTTTGGATATCTCCATCAGTTCAGATTTTATGAATCATAATGATACCAGAAAATCAGTTAATCAGTCCTGCTAAGGCGCCCTATGCTTGGAATGTATGCGCTTTCTGCTTGCAACATTGTTATGCATCTTTTTGCAGTTTGACATTTTGAGAAGTAATAGCCTACTGGAAAGTATTACATGAGAAATAAATTTAAATGGTTTTCTTTAATGCTTGCCAGCAAGTTTTCACAGTAGTGCCTGTGCCTTTTTGCTTTGTTTCAACAAAACGGATGTTTTCAAACAAGGTACACCCCAGAAGTTCCAACAACTTGCATCTCAAAGTCTGAAACCGTGCGCTTCCGGCCTCGTTTATCAGAACACGTTATGAAACCACATAGAAAGTGACAGTTTTGTGTAACTTTGAATAACAAAACTACATAATTTCTTTCGACAGCAGCATCCACAGCAGCGTTTGAGCGGTGTCCGTCAGTGATTGAAGACAGTGATAGTAGCTCTACATGTAGGAATGTCCTAAAATGGTGCTTCGCGGATTATAATTACATTTGCAACCTACATCGTCCCCCTCTTACTCTCTCATCTCTCTCTCTCATTCACTCACTCACGACTGCACAATAAAGGGATCTTTGAAAAAATGCGAGAGAGAGACGTGCGAGCGAGAAGGGGAGGAGGAAAGAGAGAGTGAGGGAGGGGGAAGCGGCGTATGCTTGTATACAACAACCCCGATTTCCATTTTTTTCCCAACTCGTAATGTATTTAATTCAAGTGAAACGTAATCATGACGTGTCGTGTCATTAATCTCCTCGCCGCCTCTCCCGTAAGTACATTGAGCCTTACTTTCATCACAAAAAATATTTTAAATTAGATAAAACTGATTAATACATACACTCATATGCATTTATACGTGATTATACTGAACTGCAGTGTTTTCACGTTCCGGCAAAACATAAACCAAATTATATTTCAGAGATATTATTGTTACAGTTTCAAACAACAAATATCTGACGACGACTTTTTCCGAATCGGATGAAATATTTCATAGTTGTTATAATGATATATCTTTCCTGTATCTCTTTTTCCTACCCTTCTTTTTCATGTGTTGCAGTAGTGAGCGGGTGATCGCATTGATTGGCGGGTCATATATTAATGCTGTGCATACATGTAGTGCTGTTCAATTGTGCACTTTTGTTTGTATGTATTCAGCCCGTGTATGTGCGCGTGTCTTTTGGTCCGACTATATATAGTAAAGGCGAGATTAGGCTGCATAGTTGCACTAATACGTGGGCCTAAAATACTACTGATACCGGCAAAAACACGTAAAGCTTTTAATAAACTAAAGCCGAACACGGCTAAATATGAAGTGCAAGAAAAGTGTGTGAAAGTGAATAGGCAAACATATGTGGAACTCATACTTATTTTAAAACACTAACTTACAGTAAAAGACAAATTAGTGATTTCAGCTTTTAGAGCTCTTTTGGAGTTAAAATACTGGAAGAAACTTTTATTGTCATCCTTAGCCT
>JAODLD010000016.1:14340456-14355452 GCA_026781065.1 Mormyrops boulengeri
TTCCGTATGAATAGATATATTCGCATGTGGGAATGTGTATTTTGTATGTCTTAAAATGTAGTCGTTCTTGCTCGTTGGTATATTTAACAACTTTCAGGAAATATATATATATATATAGATAGGTTATCGACGTAATGTTTCATCATCATTTTTCAGTGACACTATTCCAAAAATATAAACACCGAGGAAATATATATCGCGATTTTCAGTAGTGCCACCCAAAGCGCGAGTAAAACAGTGTAGTTGACAAGCTCGTTCTTTTGTTAGAAACGTGTCAAGACGGCGATAAATAGGTTTCTCTTCAGCTGAGACGTAGCCTGCTACTAGACCAGGTAGTCTCCGCTAACTTGGGTCGTAAACAGCCATTATCACATTATTGCTACTACTTCTTGCTGCTGTAATTACTACTATTACTACTGGTCTGCATGTCCTAACGTCACCTCTTCTGAGCTGTAGAACATCTTTCTAGGTTAAGTCCCTTTCACTAAAAGTGACGAGTTTGCAATTGTAACAGTTTTTAAACCACATAACGGAGAAACAGTGTCTTGAGTGGGTTGTTTAGTTCGATTTTCTGTTGTTGTCTAAGGGGAGAAAATACGAACGGAACATTGCAGTTTTGAGAGGGCGGAGAGATTGTCAGACATTCAAAATGAAATCCATGATGGCACTTTTTCTCACTTCCCATACTCGTGTCGTCCCCTACTAATCTTTCTCTTACAATATATAAAGGAACCAAGAAGACTAAAATATGCCTGTCGAACTATAATTTAGGCTACAACACTAGCTATTTAACTAAAAAAATGTATTCTGTTCGTAATAGCAGCTTTAACCGTATAACGTTACAATTAATATATGGCGAAATTAATTAAACGAGTTAAAAAGGGACAACGATCCGGTTTAAGCGGTTTTCTCAGTGTCTGCGAATGAAAGTGTGTTGTAAGTGATTTTGGTAGTTATTTATTTCAATAATGTGCCTTTTTTTTAATTGAGATGGCCGCGAAGAGAGGGGGAGAAAGGGATTGAAAATGGTTGCACGTTATTGACGCACATCAGGCACCCGCGGAGGAAATTCCTCTCGAGATAAGAAACAGACATGTCATCTGTGTAGCCTGGAGACACTCCCATAACATATAAAATCGTAAATAACGCAACTTTTCTAAGCAGACACGTCTTGCATTTCAATTCACACAGCGTTTTTCACTTCACTACTTCATGATTTAGGGTACTTTTACATACAATGTTATCTGCTAAAAAAAGAAGTACACACAGCACACAGGTGGATGATGAAAGAAAGGTTCTTTTTTTAGTTTTAACAAACTGCTTCGGTCTCTAAATTTGTAACTGTAATAATAATTAAAAAAAAATCTATTTCAACCCGTTTTGTCCCAAGTGACAGATGAAAGTGGACTAACAGGCACGTGCAAGGGGGCGGGGCTCGGCTATCTATCTATCTATCTATCTATATCTATCTATCTATCTATCCATCTATCTATCTATCTATCTATCTATCTATCTATCTATCTATCTATCTGATTGTCTGTCTGTCTACTCGTGTCTATATTTAAGTTTTATCCTGTAAGCATGATATACAGCAGAAAAGACCAAAGGTAAGAAATGATACTATATGAATACATTTAAAAAGATCCCAAAACCAACCTTACCAAATACCTAAATAAATACACCTTACAGAAAGATTGAATGGAGACAACTTTGTTTTATCAAGCAACAGTAACAGGCTAACAATACATGTCTCTTCACATTAGTAATAATTTTATTAATACAATAATGTAATCGGCAATAATTTTTATACCAAATAACCAAATAAAATGATTTTGATTGGTGCAAAAACCAAAGAGTTCTGATGCAGTGAAGTAATGAGAGAAGCCTATTGAAGCACTGCTTGATTCATTGTAAATTCTGCATGGGTTTTGCCACATGGTGTCTGGCATGTGCGATGATGAAGGATAGCACTGCTCAGAGGATGAAGGAGAAGTTAAAGTCAGGTGTGTTTCTGGGGTTTGGGAAACAGGTTGGGTACGGTTTACTGCCTGTACCATTGCTGTTATTATTACACTTGGAAAAGTGCAGGATTGGCATTTTGACATGCAACATAACATAAGTAGAACTGTTACCTGAAGTCTACAATTTCACCTTTCAGGTGCTGAAGTATTCTTTCATTTGTATGTACATATAAGATCTTTAGGATGTATATTTCCCAGAATATCGGGAAATGCAATGGAAAGTACTTCTGATGGGAGTCCGGAATCTGTACTTAGTAATTTGCATTGGAATTTCAGTACATACCAAGCAACAGAAATGCTTTGTACATCAATGCTACTTGCACATTTATATTAAGCAAACTTAAAAAAATCTTTTGCTCTAAGTAACTACTAAACCATTTCATTTACTTCATGGTGATACAAATTAGCACCTTTCAGACTAATTTTGATCAGGGTGGCAGCAGGTGGTCCAGGAACAATCCAGTAGTAAAGTTTGAAACATGTTAAAACACGTTTGAGTAATATTTTAAAAGTAACAGTTCCTGAATTCTAAACAATACAAACACTTTTTAAGATATAGGACCATCCTGGTGCAGCAGAGCATCGCCTTGAGAAGAAGGAAGGGAAAGGGACAGGGTGAGATTAAACGGAGCGCATGCAGAAAAGAGAAGAGGAGAAAGAGAGAGAGAGTTCAGGGAAAGGTGAAGTACAGGAAATGAAATCCGTCTGTGTGGAAGTCCGCTGTGCGGCCATGACAGAAAACCACAAGCCTCGAATTAGACCCCACCATAAACCCACACACACACTCCCCCGTGTTCTCTGTCTCTACTGTCTCTGTCACACGTGCACGTGGCATGGGCACATGCGTGTGGTTACGCACCCACTGTAAGGTTACACACACACCCACACGCTGACTGTAAGCATGTGCCCATCTCGTCATTACACATCCAACATAAAGCTACTGATGCACAGAAATCCACAGTAACTCCCCGACACACATACAAGTGTAAATACAATACTGGACATTGTGTTTTCTGTATCCACACTCAAGCACTGCAACAAAATCACAAAACAAGCACCACATTTATTTGTATGACTGTGTTACATATGATTGCGTGTGTAGGATCAGTCTCCCTGTCTTTTGGTATACACAGACAGATGCATTGTATCTGGTTGGGTCTCCTCCTCTCTCCTTCAACCCCCCTCCCTGTCTGGCACCTTTTCTTTGCTTTGGATTTCCATTTTGAGCATTTCTAGAAGCTGTATTTGGCTATGATCAGTACCTAAGCAGTATGATAATAAAAAAGAAATTCTAACAATGTCATTGGCAAGACATCAGAGTAAACAATAATATGGGAAAGGCATGGCTGTACCGCATCAAGTAGGTGCAGGCCCAAGAGGTACAGGAAACCAGAAAAGGCACATTGATGTGTATAGGAGTAGTATGGCAAATGGACCCATATCGCATAAGCAACACAATTCTTCTTATTAGGAAAATCTCAGTCCACACCCATCTATTTTCAGTTGCATGTGCTGTCTCTTATCATTCTTACTCTCAGAGGATGTGCTTTGAGTTAATCATGTCTCAATTGAATCCCCATCTCTTCTCTTCACCATTTTTGTGGTGTGCATAATTGATCCCGTCTTCTCTCTTCTGCCCCTGTTTATCCTTCCTCGTTCGCCCCTCTTCCTGTCTTTTTCTCTCTCTTCCTCGCCATGTTGGCAGGCCCAATCTACCAGCTGATATCAGCATTCCCTGGCATGAGGCCAACTGGCACTGCAGTCAGCGGGGAGAGGGAGAGAGAGAATGAAAGAGAATGAGTGAATAATGGAGGGGGGAGCGAGCGAGAGAATGAGAGGGGGATGGGAAGAGTGTGAATCAGAAAAACAGAAGGAGAGCAACTTTGGGCGAAAAGATGGAACAATAACAGCAGATTGAGCGAGCAAAAAATGGAGGCAAGGGAGACAGAATGAGAGTGTGTGACTGATACTGTCGATCCTCAAGAGTCATGATTATGCCAAAATGTTAGAGCGCAGTATTACAGTGTCACTGCGATCTGCCCAGCTCAATATGGGTACCTTGGCATGAGCCCTCTCCTGGTGATTATAAACTTTTACCTACACAGCATGACATCATCCAGAGAACAGGTTCTCTAAAACCCACCTGACTTAGTTTGCGTACATGCTTTGCATGTGCTGGAACGTGGGTGCCGTGCGTTCAGTTAACGCTCTGCTTGTGTTTGTGTGTATGTGTACGTGACATTCTCGGCTGCCGAGCAAGAGCGCCAATCTCTGTCACACCAGCTGAAATATGGCAATGATTATTTTATAAAGGAGTCATTAGAACAGGAACAGTCGTTATGCATTGGTCACTCTCGCCTCGTTAGTCCACTGTTACAGCTTGTGCCGTGATGTCACACATAGCGGTACAGATGCACATGATTAAGCCAAGTTCAGGGACAAGTCTCTCCCTGTGAACTGAAGTTTGCAGGTTCCTGTTTGACGATTTTATTTCTGCTTCGTCTCCGTCTATGTTTGTGCCGTGTGTTGTGCACTTTGTGCTGCGTCAGGGCCCCGGTGCGCTTGGCGTGAACTGTCTCGAGGCGCGCCGTTGTATGTGAACAGGAAGGGTGTGTGGGGAAGTAAAAACATCTGGCGCCCATCCTGTTTGGGACAGACTGTGTCCTGCTCTGCCCTGTTCCTATAGGCCAGCAGAGATTGTATAAGTTTCAAGTAGCTCGCTATCTGATCTGAAATGGTGGCGCAGTGGCTACTAGGACGGTGCAGTTACGAGCAATGATGCTGATCATTTCAAATCCATGGTGAATCATGATGATGGTGATGAATAATGATTATTGCAGTGACACAGGTGATGAAAGTATAATGATGATGATGACGATTATGTGTTGAAATTTACAGAACACTGTTGGAGGTGGTCTGAGGAACTGCACCAAGCACTGTAACAGCTTTTCCACACCCAGTAGAGCAACTAAAGTATGGCACACAAGCACTGCTGGTGAGATGACCCACATGCTCCCTCCTAGTAAAAGCTCTCAACATGTTTGAAGCTGACAGAGTTACTGCTGGTTGTAAGTGTAAGAAAGATGCAATGAATGAAGTAATGTAATGATGCAACAAATTCATTGGCACTGTATGATGTGAGCAGATACACACAAACTAACAAAATAGTATCTTGTGAAACTTCTATGAATTTTTTGTCATCTACCTCTCTTTTCTCACACGTTGTCTTCCTCGCTCTTGCAGAGCATGGATTCACCTCCAGAGTCTGTTCTGGCTCTCTCCTGTGAGCCCCTCCCAACTTCCCCCACGCTCCCATCCTTGGACCATAGTCCTCTGGACCTCCACAATTGCTCTCCTCCACCTTTTCAGCTCTCCTCCTTTCCTTGCGAGGAAGACAATGAGGAGGAAGAGGAAGATGAGAATGAAGAAAAGGAAATTTCTGCACCCCCCTCCCCCACCCCTGCAGTCGCGCTGTTCCCAGGAGACCAGGAGCCACAGAGTCCTTCACCAGACAACAGCCCTCCAGACATGCACCTGGAACCCACTCCCCTGAGGGAAGCTCTCCCAGGATTCGGAGCTCTGGAGCTGGCCCTGTCCTCCACCCAGGACCCCAGCTGCAGTGATGAGCTGGACCTACAGCTCTTCCACAACGGCCGTCCAAGTGGGGAGGAGGGTGAAAGGAGTGGGGGGGATGGAGCAGGGACACAAGTGACATCGCCTGCACTCAAGTTCCCCTGTAAGGTGTGCGGGAAAAGGTTCCGCTTCAACAGCATCCTGTCCCTGCACGCTCGTGCTCACATCTTGGAACGGGAGCGCGCCTCTTTCGTCTGCCAGTGCTGCGGGTTCCGGGCTTCCAGTCGGGCCTCGCTTGCTGTACACCTAAAGGGCCACCACAACCAGAGTCGAGCACTAGAGCCAGCGAATCAGAGCCCTATGGAGGGGTGCTCTGTAAGCTCACCAGGAACCAGTGAGACCCTGTCTACCCTTAGCCCGCTCATCTCAGCTGGAGAGACTGCACAGTTGACCCCACCTCTCATGGAAGAAGCTGTCCCTGTCACCACTGCTTCCACAGATGATGTTGGCTCTTCCGCCTCTGTTGCCTTCCGGTGCCATGCATGCAAGGGCAAGTTTCGTACAGCGTCTGAACTGTCGCGGCATGTCCGCATCCTCCACAACCCCTACAAGTGCACCATGTGTCCGTTCTCAGCCAGCAGAGAAGAGGACCTGGCTTCACACCTGCAGGAAAGCCACCCAGCCATGTCCCCAGTAGATGTTGGTGAAAGCGATCTGACCCCCGCCGTCGCTGCTGCGGCCCCACCCCCGCCTCCAGCATTTTGCTGTGAGACCTGTGGTCAGCGCTTCACCCAGTCCTGGTTCCTCAAGGGCCACATGCGGAAGCATAAGGACTCTCTTGACCATAAATGCCAGGTCTGTGGACGTGGCTTCAAGGAACCCTGGTTCCTGAAGAACCATATGAAGGTGCACCTCAACAAATTAGGGCTTAAAACTGGCCTGGGTGGCACAGTATCTGATGACCAGAACAAAACCCCCACTGGAGGCCAGGCTCTGGGGACTCTTTACTCAAGTGTACTCCTGGCTCATGGAGCGGGAGGTACTGGTGAAACAGGGGGAGGAGGAGGGAGGATAGAAAGGGAAGCCCTCGCTAAGCTGGCTGCAGCAGGGAGCAGTGAGGCAGGAGGTTCAGCTAAAGTCTCCTTGTTGGGATACCTGGGACTGCCAGGTGACGGAGGTGCGGCCAGCTGCATGGAGAGGCTTCAGGCTGTGGCACAGGTAGCCGAGATGGGCAGCGGGGGAGGGGGAGGAGGCGGACTGGGGGATCAGGCGGCTGTGTGGCATATGGTGGCCCACAGCCTGGCTGCTGCCCAACAGGCCCAGCATCAGCACCAGCAACAGCATCAGCAGCACCAGCAACAGCAGAGACCCAGGCAGCGCAAACACAGGAGCTCAGTGGCCGGGGAGGCAGAGCAAGTGCGGGCCTACCTGGGGGGGCTCATGTCCAGGGAAGTGCCGCCAGGCGCTTCGTGGGAGTGCCCCGACTGTGGCAAGCTCTTCCGGAGCCTGCAGCAGGCCGTGGCACATTCCCGAGTCCATACGCAAAGGCCACCAAAGAGGGAGGACAGCGGGAAGAGGCGCAGCGGAGGAGAAAGAGGAGCTAGGGGAGGCAGCGAGGGGAGGGTAGACATCCCCAAGGCCCCAGGAAGCCAGCAGCAAGCAACAGGAACAGCTGTGGGTACAGTGGCTGCTGGAGGATTCCACGCAATGATGTCACACTTCCCAGGTGTCAGAATTACTGCTGTAATGTCGCCTCACAATCCGTTTCTCTGTATCTCTTTCATAGCCAATTGTTTTCAGCCTTCTTCAGCATGCTGTTATGATTTTAACCAGGGGCTGGTGTGTGTGACTCTTTTTCAGGTGAGAATGGTCTCAGGAGCATCTCCTCTGGTCAGCCTGCAGGCCCCAAGGAGCGGGTAAGAGGTACAGGGGTGAAGGACTGTCCTTACTGTGGCAAAGCTTTCCGTTCCTCCCACCACTTAAAAGTGCATCTCCGAGTGCACACTGGTGAGTGCTTCACCTTCTATTCCACACCTAACAGTAGACGTTATTACCGCTAATGTGGTCTTCGGTTTGGCCTTCAATGATATACATAATAATCTTGTAATGATTACGGTAACAAAGATGGTGCTATGATGAAAAATTCAAAATGCAAGGTTTCCTGTAAGTAAATCAAGCATTCTGCTTCCATCTAGTGTCTGTAATGTATTATTGCATGCTGCTAAAGGCTGTATGCAGACTGGTTGAACGTAAATAATGTTTTGTTTATTTAGTTATTTACTGCATTTTTCACATGATATACTTTTATTTAGGACATTTACTTATTACTGAATGGAAAGGTGGTGTTGGCTGAGTTGCGGGCATTAGTTATGGGTACAGTTCTACAGTTTTCAGCCATGAAGGCATCTTACATGTTGAAGTTAGCCCAGTGCTGAATGTTTGGGTGTTTCCTGCCATGCACAGTACCTGAATCAGCCACGTTTGGGTCTTCACAGGGGAGAGACCATACAAATGTCCCCACTGTGATTATGCTGGGACCCAGTCCGGCTCCTTGAAATACCACTTACAGAGGCATCACCGGGAACAGAGAAGCTCTTCAGGTGGCACTAATGCCTCCAATGCAGCCCCAACACGAAATGCCCCCCTGACACCTGGCTCTGGGCCCCCTTATGGTCAGCATGGCTCCAAGCAACGCTGTTCCACCTCCACCTCCTCCCAGAGCTCCTTTAGGAGGGTGGAGTCACCCAAGCACGGTCAGCCTTGGCACGCAGGTCCATCAGATCGCAGAGAGCGAAGGGGTTCCCAAAGGAGTGGTGGTAAGGGAATGCACAGGGAGGCAGAGGACTTCCACTACATTCCTGGGGTCATGGGGGGACTTTACCTGGGGGGATCTGAGGGCAGCTGGGGTGGGGAAGGTCCCCATGGTAAGCTGACAAAGGTGTCCCGCCGTAAACCAGCAAGCACCAGCCGCATGGTCCCCACCAATGGCCAAATGGAAGGCAGCAGGCCCCGAGGACCACTGGAGCGATTTGAGCCTTTGGACCTTTCCCGTCGACCCTCCCCAGGCCAGGGTTCTGAAGATGATGGAGGGGCAGTCACCCTGAACCAGTGCCTCTTCTGTCCCTTCCGCACCTCCTCCGCAGAGCTGATGGCGATGCACTTGCAAGTCAACCACACCAGCAAGTCCCGACGCAAAAGGAGCTTGATGGGGGAGACCTGGACCCACAGAGAGGTTGCAAAACCAGCCCTTCATCCTGGGGCAGACCCTGTTGCCCTGTGGAAGTCCTGGAGGAATGATGGCTGGGCCAGTAGCGCAGCAGTGAGACCTAATGGCTGCTTACGGGAAGGACCGAGAGCTAAGATGAAATCAAACTCAACCGCTGAAACTAACCCTGATTCTACAACTGTCCGAAGCATGTATGACTGTGACGATGAGGAAGAAGAAGTAGAAGAGGATGAAGAAGAGGAAGAGGAAGAGATGGAAGGAGACAAGGAGGCAGAAAGCAGTAGTTTAGGTGATTCCCCCAAGACTGAGGGAACAGTAATCCATTCCCCAGCCTTAGGGTTTGTGGAGAGCACCTCTGTGGTAGACAGGGGTGCGGCCAATTAACCCGAGAGAGAAGAAGCTGTGAGAGGGAGAGAGTTGAGAAAGCAGATACGTAAAAAAACAAATAAGAAAGAATATGGATGACAAGGTGTTGCCATAGTTTCAAGTTTTGCTGTCTGTTTTTTTTTATGTAAGAGGGAATCCTTGAAAATTCATGATAGAAATATCATCAACTTTGTCCTTTCCCTTGTCCTACATGGACAGCTTTGATCTTTCAGACGACAAAACAGAAAGGTTTGGCCTTAGTACAATTCCAAAGCTTCCACTTTGTGAAGACGTCATTCTCACCACTTGCAATCCCAATATTCCACTGGCCGTTCCTGACAAATGATCAACCATCAGTTCCAAGACAGTGGCAAATGTGATCCCTCTAAATGGGCACAGAAGAAAAACACAAGCTGCATGGCTTGAGTTTTTCCTCCTAGATTTAAACGGATGTTTCTTATCATTTTACCAATCATTCTGATTCAAATAGCACTTGTGGTATAGAAGAGGCCCCTTTAAGTGAAGGAAATGGTAGTGTTAGAACAAATAGTTACAAAAGTAGGAGATGAATGTCACTTCTGTCAAAGTAGCCATTAGAATTTCAGTATTCAGCAGTATAAGGTAAATAAATTTAATAATAAAAAAAAAACATAAATTTGGTCTGAATATGTCTTTCCTCAGGGAGACAACTTCTTTCTCACAGAAATGAATTCACGCAACAAAATATGCTTTGCTGGAAGAGTGAGCATTAGGTCTGCTGCTGGAGTGGCCATACTGGTGCCAGAGAAGAACGTGGACTCAGAAACAGCCTTCTGTTTAAAACTTTTTCCAGTCATTGAGGTAGAGCTTCAACTGTTATCGTTAAAGTATTCTCCATTTCCATATCAGTATTTCCAACATGGACAGCTTAGAGTGCTGTGAGTTCAGATGGACCATACAACTTCAACTCAGGAGAAGCAGTCCTGCCTGTGGAACTAAGCAAGAATTTATCTGTTAATACATTCCATAGGGCCAATCTAGAACTGGTTCTTTTAGTCACAAAGCTGCCTTTGGCATTTCAAAGGGCACCCAGAAAACGACGGGCACCTTTATTGCCACTGTAAGCCACTTGACTGCAAGCATGCATGATGCCTGTCCACATTCATTAAACACTGAGCGATCAGTTGTTCCTGTGAGAACCACTTACATCCTCATGGCAAAGACGCCCTATTTTATGCCTGTGGTCCCAAACCAAGACAATGGTGCAGAGAGCCGCGCAGCTGGAAGCCCGGAGCCGCTCATTTACAGTACCTTAACTTGCAGACATGCTTTTCACTTGCACATGACCCAGTTGTGCCATTTCCATCTGGCTTTGATGTATTCCAAGTGTGATTTCGAGAACTGTGTGTTTCTTAAGAACAACATTAGTGCCTAGTAACGTGGTATGAAGACGGTCATTGATCTGATTTATGGATAGAAAGAGAAACTGCAGAAGTGTAAAGAAGAAGGTTATTATACATAAATTAGATGGCACTGGCGTCATGCAGTCTAACTACTGTACATAATGCTGGCGCCTTTAGGAAAAAATGGTATGAGATAAAATGAAAACAGAGGGCATATTTCCATGTGTATTACAAAAGTGCCAGTATTGTTTGTGAAATGTTATTCTAACAGAGCTATAGGTTTATTAAGAAACTGGCACTGTTGACATCAATCCAGAATCTGTTTTTCCTGAGATGAAGGCGCATTTGAACAGGGAAGAGAAGGTGCTACAGGTTCACCGTGCAGGGAGATGGAAACCAAGCAATGGGCTTGGACTCACTGTTCATTACTCACCCCCTGTCCCCCCTCCCCAAGAAAAAAAAAAAATCCGTCTAAAGATAAGAACAGATGCGGAGCAAAAATAACCAGAAGCAAATCCGAATACTACTTCTTTTAGATCAGTAGTTTTTTTTTTTTTAAGTTATACAAGTTATAAAACACTAACAAATAGAAAACCCAGTAGAAAATGTGTAGCTTTTATAAGACAAAAAAGAACAAAAAAATAAAGGAAAAGAGTATTAATATTAGTAATAATAATAATTATAACAGTTACAAAAAACTGGAATTAAATGTATGCAGAATCACTGTGTGAGGGGTACTTTTTCCCTAAATAGTTTTTTTTTCCAGTTAAGGACAACCAAACATTTTATATAAATATATATAAATATATTAAATGAAGTAGCTTTTTTTCTTGTTGAACCTGTTGAGCTACAGCTTGAACTGTGACCCATGGTCCTGTACCTTCGTCTTCTCATGATGCAGGGGGTGGGCCCCACTGCCGCGGGCAGACATTTATTTTTTGTATAAAATGTGCAATTCCAGCACACTGGAGCATTTGGGTTTGACCCTTAATCTCGGTTGCCTTTTCTTAAGGTAAAAGTATTAATTGCGGTACCCTCAGTTCAAAAAGCTTCCCTTTGGTTCAGTCCGTTCTTAGATCCTCAAGTGGCTCCTGGCCTACACTAGTAATAGGGCTGACTTCTCAGAGCATGTAAATGTCTCTAAAAATTGTTGAGATTTGTGAACTCTATCCATTGGATTGGATTACTGTGTGATTTTCCTGAGGGTAGGATTTGAGTTCTTGTGTTTTTTTTCTTGATAAGAAGAGGGCCAGTGATTCTTGTTGTGGCTTTATGTGCGTTTTATTCTTTTGTTATTAGAGCACCTTATGAGTTTACAGTCAGAGCGTCGGTTCTTAGATTCGATGCCATCGTGCCTTCTGTTTCGAGCACTTCCTGGTGTATCCTGTGAGCTCACCAAAAGCACTTAGTCTCTTTCAGTTCATTTCTGATACCTAATCATTTCTCTTCTCACTGCCAATGCCTAAATTCCACTTTGCCACCCATTTTTAGTGATTTAATCCCGCTCAAAGCTCGAATCCTGAATCGTTCATTGTCCTTTGATCTTTCTGTTTTAGCTAAAATAAATCTTCTTCACAGACAAATGCAGCACATATCTGTGTATCTGTGTGGCAGGAATCCAGGAATTTGTTTTTAATGTTGTCATACTGGGGTGTTAGTGAACCCCTGTGCTCTTCTCTCTGTTTCAAACACCATAAGAAGGTGATGTAAACTAACTGGTATTGAGGCCTTTGTTTAAGTTTATGTTCAAATGTGACTTTTTAAAATGATGTTGATGAGATGGGGGATCCATGCTGTACTGCTCTTCTTATAATTATTATTATTATTATTATTATTTTTGGTATAATGAAAAACAACCGTGTCTGATGAATGTTGTACAGATAGCACTAGTAACAATGTGTTTTACTGAGACCACAAACCCAGCACCTCTGCTACTGTGCCTGACGATATTCTTCCTGAAAAAGTTGGTCATAATCACAAAGGATTTATGTGACGTATATGTTATATTACGTGTTGCCATTTCATGTGTATATTATAGAATTACATATGAAAATAACCAGTCATTTATAAGTTAACAATGTCATTGACTTATTGCTTTGTGCATCGACATGTATTAATGTATCACTTTTTCAAGAAGGTTATGACATTTTAAGGCACACGTAGAGGCGGCTCGTTGCCCCGTGGGCTCTGTGTTTGTATGTGTGCTGGTAACTGCAGTGAGAAGGGTGGGGTGCCAGGTGGGTTTGGGGTCTCGTGTAGTTGACTGCCATTGCAGTGAGGGAGCTAATCTAACATGTAGTGACTAATATGAAAACGTGGACAGAAAACATTAGAGATGAAACCATTAAAGAGTTTTTAAAAGTTTGCCGGCTGTGTTTTCTGTTTCTGTTCCGGGAGGACTTGTCGGAACACCATGTTGGAACAACGCTCGAATTTTACTTCGTCTCAGCAAAATAGACTTCAGATAGACACACCTTGGCGGTGTGTTTACTGTCATTGCACTTAACATCCCGTGATTATCAGCTATGTTATTCTTCTCAATTCAATATGAATGGGCATATCAAAATGCATATAAAACAAGAACACTACATTGGCTTTTTACTGTTACACAACATGCAATTTCCCATGTGCAAATACTTTTATAGGCTTGCATGCTGGCTTGGAGCATGGTGGCATCTTATGTAGGCTATACCCCAACCTTGTGGCTCCAAGCTTCTCTCTGACCTTAACCAAGATGATATGCAGTTAGACGATTGATGGATTCAGGTATTCATGATCACTGCGAAATTTTGTACCAGCTGTGGAGATTCCATATTTGTTAAAGAAAATAAACAATCATTCACTTTTACATCAACTATTATTGCTTACGTCTCAAAATGGAACATAAGGCATTATGCTGACACCTAGTGGTCATTATATATTCTCAGTACTTAAGAGCGTTAATTCCATGCACTTCACACAAACTGAAACAAGCTAACAAATGGACAAACCCAGAATGCATTGAATCATGGGTTTTATTGCCCTTATGCTTTTCAGACCTGATTTGCCCTTATTCCCTGATTAACAGCATTTTGCATATGTAACAATGATACCAATACACTGGAATATAAAACAGTATTAGTTCCTCCATCAGATTATTACATGCAGAACAAAACTGTCTTTGCAAATTGTTTGATATTGATTTTTAAGCTATATAAAGTCAAAATAATTATTTCCGAGTTAAAAATCAGCATGGTTTTTTGTGTTTTTCATTTCAAACGAATACCAGTCTACTTAACCAGAGCTTACGCTGAACTCCATTTGTTTTGCTGGAAAAAAAAGACTCCAGAAAAACCTGAGTAATATAGTTTGTTTACTAAATAAACCACACACGTTTTAAACATAAAAAGTGTAGAACATCTTAAGCAAAGACCAGTTAATATCACAAGTAAAAGCAAACATAAGAATGGAACCTCAGTGAAAATACAGATATTACTTAAAGGAGAAACACGGATCAGTTTACCGACTGTAATTAACCAATTAAATCCTATGGACATCATCAAAGGCCTGTCACAATACCCATTCTCTTCTCAAGTTATCTCTTGTCATATAGAAAAAAACACCTCTGGATTTTATATACATTTTCAAGTTCCACTTTACAGTTCTAAGTACAAAGATTTGTGTGATTTTTTTATTGGATACAAAGAAACCTCACCCTTTAATCTCTCAATACAACTTGTGTTAACTGCTGCCTCACCAGAAAGAAACATCTGCAGTACAATATTTCTTCCCTGGATTTGTTGAACAATATGAAACATTGCAGTACTATGTTGATAACAGAAAGGAGAAATAAAGAGTATCTTTTTAGACTCTAAGTCCAGTCTTTTGATTTGGTTTATAACATTTCCTTCCTGGTGTGCAGATGGATCATGGGAAGCCTAGGCAAATAACTCAGACTAACTATTTTCTTATATCAAATATTTGCAGAGGATTTTTTTTGATCACTAGAAGTCCCTGAAAATTGCTTAAAACGACATTTCACCCTGGGGGCAAAGATCATAAGGACAGTTTCAGAGGGAGGGGGAAAAAAATCTGGAGGTCTTCACTGCACCAAAATGTGACTTGAATCTCTTGAATCTCAACAAAAGGGAACATGGCTCAGATTCAAGCAGGTCTGAAAGTCCTTTATCCCGTTTTTCCCTTTGCTGCAGCTACATCTCAGGAAGGATCATGCACTGATTGTGGTAAAACACGACAGGTGCAAACCTTTAAATCAGTGATTTCCCATTTTTATTTCTCCCCCCGAAGGGGCGTGTTGAAAATGAAGCTGAAGCAGCAAAGAAGTAAAGAGTTTTCAGCATCCGGGGTATGGCCTCCTCGGGGGGGGGGGGGGGGGGGGGGGGGGGGGGGGGGGGGGGGGGGGGGGGGGGGGGGGGGGGGGGGGGGGGG
>JAODLD010000016.1:14359148-14379529 GCA_026781065.1 Mormyrops boulengeri
CCCAAAAAAAAAAATATACAAGTGAACATCAGTCGCATGATGCCAAGCAGGTTAACCTAAGAGGCTTTTGTATTACAGGAAGGTCTACAGCCCTTCGAATATTGCAGGGTGGCGCCACCCCATTTTTGATGAAGAAACGAAAAATAAACCAACAATAAATTTTTAAGACACAGCTTCTAACTGGCATGTGAGCAAGATTTTGAAGTAATGGCTAAAACATAAAAAAATATTTTTTTAAACTATATTGCTATGTGTCATTTTCTGCAACAACTGCATCGATTGGATGATCCAGCGTGTTCTCTTTTCAATAAAGCCTGTTGTTAACAGGAAGGGTTCTAACCCCTGTAGGGGGTGACAAAATAATGTGCACAGATAGAGCAAAGTTCCCGTATGTGTGTCTGCCCAAGCCCCTGTAGGCAGGCTTACCTTGGAATTGACTGTCATTATTAGAAGTTACCAATATCCAAAAACCAAATGACATGACTGTAAAATGGCCGGCATGACCTGGCTGTGAATCACTCAGGGTCTCAAATAGGTCAGTTCGGGCCATGTACCTCTGTCATCATTATTACGTGTAAGTGTGGCATGTAACAGCATTTCCTCAAAATAATATATATGCATCCACAGAATCTGTTTCGTGTAGGTCAGTCAGCCGTGCTTGCTAGTATTAGGACACAAGTGTGAGTGTGCGTGTATGTGTGTGTATCCATAAGAGTCATTCTGCTTCCTACTCAGGAGGACATGCACTGCATGCTGTCAGGTCCCATGTCCTCTTCGTTTGAGGAGTCGGCCGAACTCCAGGACTCATCTACTTCTCCCTCGGTCCGTCGACTCTATAAGAGGGGTATTAAAACAAGTTAAAATTCCAAGCACTACTACACTACACTCCAGAGAATAGTACACAAAGTATAGATCTGTCAGAGATATTACAGTGTTTTACGGATACTAATTGATGCCTCTACTGGTACCGAGAATTTACTCACCCTCTGCAGCCTCCTGTGTCTCATAAGGAACCAGAGCAGCTGAGTGTCATACCGGTATCCATACCGCATGCTATCTTCATCTCGCTCTCTCTTGTTCTTCTTTATTACCTGCGCCATCACCACATAGATCACCATAAAAAACAAACAGGAAAAAAACATCTTGATCACCTTTACAGCAACAATTTCACAGGTCCACAATCCCGAATGTATGAGAACATGTTTTGTGTGCATGTAAGTGACATGCGAGCATGGTACTGACTTCTTTAAGGCCCTTCAGTACGGTCGGCACCTCGGCAGTCGGGGCCCACAGTTTAACATCATGATCCAGGCCACTGGTGGCCAGCATTGGCAGGCAGGGGTGGGGCTCCAGACAGTTTACCTGGAGGGTGACAGCAAGTCCAGTGTAAGATACATATTGGATGCTTTCACACTGCAGGAACTTTGTTCAGGAACTAGAACCTTTTTCCAAGAACCAGGAACTTTTGTTGTGTTCACACGGCAAGCCCGACTGTACTTCATCAAAGGCTTATTTTAGTCCCTACTCTAGACTAGGTGCTTTTCATTCAAACACATACTAGTGGGGCGGGGCTTGCAGCGATAAACTTGCTGATTGATTGGCCACAAGCACTAGTGCCAACTTGGAAGTTACACAGAACTGCTGGGAAAAATTGGAAAATTCGACCATTAACCGATATATATGCTGGCCAGATTTAATAATGAGTTATCAACTTGTCGTGGGTTGTGCAAAATATAAATATTATGCTATGTCTCTTTTTCATTACAGTCGTGATCCCCCTCCAATAACTATCAAATAACTAACAAGAATGACTTGTTAATCCTCCATTGTTTTGGGGTGGTGGTGTAGTTCTATATGAAATTACATGTGAATTTTAACCTTTGAGCTTCTTGCAGCTTCCAGGCTTATTTAGCATAAAGGTTACAGTTTCTGATGTGCGGTGGGAAAGCAACAAACTGGCCAGAAACTACACAAGTTCCCATTTAAGAACATGGAACCAGAAACCAGGTACCTGAATTTTGGTGTGAAAGCACCCACTGACATAGTCACATAAAGACCTAGGACACACTCACTTTACGATGAATAACATCAAAACACGCCTCTGCAGTTCTTACATTACTAAGAAAGATCACAGTTTTCTAATTGTCTATCGGATATCTCACCACTCCTCCTCTGTCCCCCTTCATGAACTGTAGGATGCGGGACGAGTATTTATCCCACAGGTAGATGTGCCCACAGTCACTGCCACTGACCACAAACTCGCTGCAGGGCCCATAGAAATTCACACCCTTCACTGTGTGGCAGACAGGGAAGAGAGAGGGAAATGAAGACAGGAAGTCTCACCTGGGTTGCATGGGCCCCCTTTCTCCCCCCTGACTCACCTGTGACATCGTTGCGATGGCCTTTGTACCTCCGGCTGTATTCTGCCCCATCAGGGAGGTTGGCATCAAACAGGTAGATGTCCTCATCATTATAGCTGGCTAACAGCTCTTAGGGACAATGAGTGAAGTACAGATTACAGAACTGCGTGGGGGTAGCGGGTCGATCACCATCGATCTCAGGCTGCAGGCCACCAGTTTTACCTGTCGCTCACTCTGAACATGTCACCTAAAAATCCCTCTCAGCGTTTTCTTTATTGAGCAGTTTGGACAAGCATATGGGAGTCAAGTACATTGCATCCTTGTTTTCTGCTAAGGTGACCACATTGGGTGGGTTATTTTTCTTCCCCATCCAAAACCCTTCGGATTTTCATTAAAAAGGAAAATTCCGAAAGTTAAGGTCTGAACCCCATCCTTGACAATTCTGGAAGACTAGTTATTTACGCAGTCACAGTCACAGAAGAGCAACTAACAAATCATCATACAGTCAAGGCACATATACTCGAGAATATGGTCTGCGTCGTATGTTTGTACATGGGCATGGGGTAGATACCTGTGCCATTGTGACTGTACACCAAGCAGGTGATGTTGGTTTTGGTTTCACTAGAGACAAGATGGGATGGGCAGAATTTCTTCAACACCCCGTAATTGTCACTCTCATTGATCTTCCTCCGGTCATAAATCCTACGGGAGAAGAGTCAGCTGTCAGTCCACCTGGCACAGCAATGCACAATACCACAGTCATTTCATAAGACAGCATGCACCTCACGTGTTATTATTGCAAGGTTTGAGAATAATCATCAACAATGATTTTAAAGTCCTTCACGTGCCCAGTGCTGAAATTTGAATGCATGGAAATTGTTGAGCAAGAGGCCAGCTACACAGGAAAGAAAAAAAGGAAAACCAACAAATCAGCTGATAGATCTTACCTGACATACTGGTCTCTCCCACCCACAGCGAATTGGTGCACGTTGGCAGGGTTGACAAAAATGGTGTAGAGGCCAATGTTCCTATTGCTGTCCTTCACCAACACTATTTTACTAATGGTATGAAAAAGGAAATAGCCTGTGAGTAAGCAGCAGATACATAAAGATTCATTTAACTGATACATCCACACAATGAAAGCTAGGTAGAGAATAACCCAGGATGGGGCACCAACCCATCGCAGGGCACTCATACTATTCACACAGACACATTCACAGCTATGGACAATTTGGCAAAATCAACTTGCTTCAGCATGTTTTTGAACTGTGGGGGCCCCATGGGTGGAGGCCCAGCCACCAGGCACTTGCCCTCAAGCTCCCACCCCAGACTTGGCTCCAGGGTGAGGTCTCCCCAATCTGGGTGGGGTAACATGGACCATTGTTTTATTTTTCTTCATGGCAGTTTTCTGAATCGCACTTAGTCTGGCCACTCACCTAGGACCAATGTGCCTTGGGAGACCCTACCAGGGGCTATTGCCCCCGACAACATAGCTCCTAGGATCATGGAGGCACGCAAACCCCTCTACCAGGATAAGGTGGTGATTTTGCTGTGAGTGTGAGGTGGCCAGGATGTGGATCAGCATCTCCAAGCCTGAAGCCAAGGTAGAAAAAGGGTGGACTGCCCATTCCTGGGGGCGGGGAGGATGAGTTACTGCCTCAAGTGGAGGAGTTTAAGTATCTCGGAGTCTTGTTCTCAAGTGAGGGAAAAAGGGAGCAGAAGATCGACAGACAGCACTACAGAGGCAGTACTGTTCCATTTTGGTGAAGAGGGAGCTGAGCCAGAAGGCAAAGCTCTAAATTTACTGGTCGATGTACGTTCCTGCCCTCACCTATGGACATGAGCTCTGGGTAGTGACGGAAAGAATGAGATCACGGATACAAGCGGTAGCAATGTCTCCCCTCTGCAGGGTGTCTGGGCTCAGCCTTAGAGACAGGGTGAGCAGCTCGGACATTCAGGAGAAGCTCAAAGTAGAGCCGCTGCTCCTCTGCTTCGAAAGGAGCCAGTTGAGGTGGTTCAGGCATCTATCTAGGATGCCTCCTGGACGGCTCCTTGGGGAGATGTTATTGGCATGTCCAACCTGGAGGAAGCCCCAGGGCAGACCCAGGACATGCTGGAGAGATTGTATCTCTTGGCTGGCCTGGGAACATGCTTGTATTCCCCCGGTGAGTCTGGAGGAGGTGGCTGGAGAGAGGAAGGTCTGGGCATCCCTGCTCAGACTGCTGCCCCCGCGACCCGACTAAGACTGAGCTTAAAATTGAACAACAGTGCTATATTAACTACAAAAACCTTAATTTTACATAACATAAATAAAACCTATCCAAACTACAATGATTTAACACCAAGTTACTTAACACCTTAAATATATTTAAACAAAACATTTCCATTTCCATCACTGGGTCGGAATCCTTTCGAGTGAAATAATGCCACACTTTAGAGACTGTTTAGATTAAGGCATTTAACCATGTTTAAGGCAGCTACCAGCTAACTGTAGGTGTCTGCTGACATCAGGATAAGTGTAACTGTAACTGGTGATGGCATGTGAGGTGCAGTTATTCTGTTATCTGAGCACCAGAAGGTAAATATTTCAGTTGACAGCTCAGGCGTTTAAGTGGCACCAAAATAAGGCAGTGAAATCTGCATTGCAGTATGGGCCAGTACATACTGATCGTATAGGAACCGGTGACATTTTGGCACCAGGTTTCAGTACTCAATCCCAGTGTTAAGATAAATTCATGTATGTAGCAGGTATAGGTGTGGTTTGTCGGGGAGGGTCATGCGGCTGTAAGACATAGTGGTGTCGCGCTGTGTGCAATCAGAATACACACGTGGCGGGCCGGTCAAGCCGCAGGTCGATGCCGAACACGACCGCGTCCTCTCCAGCAGACAGAAAGGTGCAGGGGGAGTCAGGCTCCAGGGCCAGCTGGGGGGGAGGAGACACGATCAGGTCTTCAGTCTCAGACATATTCACTTAACAGCCACACAGTGTATTTTATTTTTTAAAAACTGAATCTATAGCTGTCTTGTGAACAGAGATGCACATTCAGGCGCTCAGTCTGTACCTTATGGGCAGCACCCTTGTGCTGAGCGACCCTCTTTGTGCTTTTGCAGCGCTGAGTGGCGGACAGCTCAGCCACTCTGATTTGGCCGTCCCGTGCGCACATGGCCATGGTGGAGTCTCCGCTGTGGGGCAGGAACTTTGCCTGGAAGAAAATTCACTTTTCACATCTCAGTCCCATCAATTTATACTCTCAGTTTAGACAAATATCTATTTCTTGTACAGCTGGTAGGAAATACATATACAGTCCCAGAAAAAATTAAAAGACCACTATATTTTTAAACAAATCAGCATTTTTAAATCCTGGTTTAATCGTGGTTCTGCTGGCAGAAGGCTTTGCCGAGCAGCAGGTTGCTTCTAGGTTCAAAATTTCTAAGACAGTAGTACTGTACACAACAATAAGGTGAAGCAGGAGACACTGAGAACAAACAGAAACCAGCCAGGGAAAGGGCGGAAGCGACTTTCTAATGCCAGAGATGACAGTTAACTTATCCGACAATTTCTCATCAATCGTAGGATGACCTCAGGTGACCTTCAAAAAGAATGGGAAACATTAAGTGCAGGTGTGAAGTGCAGTGCTAGGACAGTTTGTATCAGGCTCCTAGAAGCAGGACTGAAGACCCATAAAGCAAGGAAGAAATCGATCATTAATGAGAAACAGAAGAACCAGGCTACAGTTCACAAAAAATATACAGACGCTCCTCTACTCACGAACGAGATACGTTCCGAACGGTCGTTCGTAACTTGAAATGTTCGTAAGTCGTTATTCAACATCATTTTAAGGGCATACGCAAGTACTAAGAACTAGGATGCCGGGAGTACGCACGCTACCCTGCTACACGGCAGGAGAAGCGGCTAGAAGTTGTACTAGGCGGAACTGGAGCGCAGAAAAAAAAAATGATGTTGCAGACAGGAAACGGGAGCCCAGTGAACACAATTTGGACTTACAGTCCTCTTCGTTCGTATGTCTGAAAGTTCGTAAGTTGAACATTCGTGAGTAGAGGAATTCACAAATGCACACCCATAAATTGAAAACTGAGTAGAAAAAATTGTACTGTGGTCACTAATTTTTTCTGTGGCTGCAGCAAGGACAGCCAAAGCGCAATCCTGCCAAGTGCACATATACCCCTTTAAATAAGTTAAAAGTATAAATACATGTACATTAGACGTAATTTATAGACCTACACCATGTCCATTCTCCCATGCCTACATCCCCCACGTTCTGGTGAAAAGTCCCATAACCAAATGATCCCCTCACCTGAAAAACGTTGCTCTTATGGCCACTGTCAAACTCCAGCTGGACTCGGCGCCTGGCCCAGTCCCACAGCACCACGCGCAGGTCGTCGCTGCCGGAGGCCAGGGTCGTGCCTGACGGGTTGAAGTGCAGAGTGTTGACGCAGCCCGTGTGCTGCTCCAGGCTGCCCTGCAGCTCCAGCCGCTGCACAAGCCCCCGCGCCCCACACGCCCTCCGCACAAACTGGGCCCCCCACCCTATCTCCCGCTGACGCAGGGATGGCACTGCCCTCCAGTCAGGTGCTGCCAGGTCCCGCAGGTCCGCCGCGAGCCATGCCTCCACCTCTCGCTCATCTTCCTCCGCCTCGTTCTCCTCTTCCTCCTCCTCCTCATCTGAGCTAGAGGAGCTGTGGGTAGCCCTGCCTTCTGATGGCTCCCGCTCCCTCCGCCTCTTCCTGCTCTCCCTCACTCGACCCTCTTCTCTCTCATCCATCCTTCTTTCCATTCCACTATCCCCATCATCATCTCTCTCATCTGCTAGGCCATATGGTTCACTTCCCTCCATGCTGTCTGCATCCTCTTCCTCTTCTTCGGGACAAGGGCTGAGCACTGCAATGGGGGGGGGGGGTGGGGAGAGGAGGGGGTATAGACAAAATGAAATGAAAACAGCTTTGCCCATCACTATATCACATCACGATATAACCGCAATATGTATGCATGTGGAGTAATCACCAAGGCTTTTGGTAATAGGCATAGAAATTCAGATGTTTACTTACGCCCGCAGATGAGGAGTATTCCTTAAATAATAATGAGAGGTATATTGTGATGCCTAAAAGTGAGTAATCTGTATAAATTCGGTGTATCTTTATGTTTATTAAATTTGGTTAGAGGAACACGCCGCATGCTAGTGTTTTGGTAAATCATAGAAGCAATAAGCACTGAAGCGGCAGTGAAGAAACGGAGAGCTCAGCAGATAAGACATCTTTTAAAAGAGAAGATATTGTGGATAAACAAGGTAAACAGACATTGGTGGTGTAGTGGTACTTTTTTGCAATTTAAATTCCAACACATTTATTAAAGATAAGAATATGGAGAATTTATATAATTTCATCCTCTAAAGCCCAGATGGTTACTGCGCAAGTTCATATATTACGATTATATCATGTGATATTGCGCAGTCCTGTCTTACATGTTTTTAAATAAACACAAATAAGTGAAAATGATAAGGAGAGCACATATGCATGTTGGGAAACAAATATCACAAATGTACATTACATTGCGTCGTTTTTTATTGTTTACAAAAGCATTTCTTATTGAGATACAACTAATGAAGACACACACCTGTGTCGGATCCCGTCATTCTCCCGTCCTGCAGTGCCCCCCTCCCCTTTCTAGGATCAGAACTTTCCGAGCCTGGGGGGCGCCGCAAAAAGGAAGAAAGAAAGAGAGAGAGAATGGTTGGTGGTAGGAAAGTCAAAATGTAATGAGCAAGGATGAAAGAATGAGAAGGTATGGAACAAGCAGAAAGAGAAGAAACATTATAAAGGGAGACCTAAAATAGAAACCTAAATGTTAACTTCCAAACAGAAAGAAATGAGGAATATAACTCCAACAACAGAGAGTTCATTGTCTGTTGTGGCTGTATCCTCCAGTGCAATTCCAGTTTTCTCACCAGTTAAGCGTGTGGAACTCTCCTCTTTGTTGGCCATCATGTCGGAGTATCTCCTTCCCTGCAACTATGCAAAGCAACTGCATTAATTTTAAAAGCTAATATTAAACTATATTAAATTATAAAAGCCAATATTAAAATTGTTTTATTGTTAGTCTTGGGATTCCCATGCCTTACAAAGTCAAACGTCTGATGTGTCACGTTTACATGTATTTAAATGTAAAAGTGACTGATATTTCACAGAGTTGTCCTACCTCTGACTAGGGCAGAACTTACGTGAAATAATCAGTTGAAATACAGACTCTGACATCAGGTCTGTTGGGAGTTCTATCATCTATGCAAGGTAACCACCACACTTATTTTAATGGAATAAAATAGAATGCAATAATAATGCAGTGGTTTTTATAATAAAATAGCCAATAGCTTCATGACAATATATAACTGAAATTGCAAATATAACCAAGTTCGCTCACATATTGTAGTAGAATTACATCATTCAGAAGGATGTTTGCATAAACGCTAAAACAAGGCCCTATTAAAAAGTAGCAATAGCGGCTACAAACCTCCATCTTAACATTTACAAGGACAAGACAAGCTCAACAACAAAATGCAATACATGGATATAACAAAAAACCGAACGGGAAACCAAAGCTATAACCCACAATATAACAACGACACAAAATTGCCTTCGTAATCGCATGTTGACCAAATACACGGATATTGGTATCTAGCTAACATAACCAGCTCCTCTGACGTTTACCACGTAGAGAGAAGGAATTAGAAATTACGACGTGTCACCTATTTTAAATAAGACGATAATAAGCAGTTCGATCCAAGTACCTAGTTTCTACTTCTGACGGACTCTTTGGAGCTGTCTCCTGCTACTTAAAACAGACGACATTGACCCATTACGATCACAGCACCTAACAGAAGTAGGTGTCGAGCTCGGCCACCGTGCTCTGTTTATATTTTGATGGGTGTCAGTCGCATGTGTCATCTCGCGAGTACCTCTTCGGCAGCCAATGAGCCCTATCCGGAAATAGTAGTGCGTGAGGGCAAGGGGCTATGGGAGTTGTAGTCCATACGTTGCGCCATAAACTTCCGGGAATACGCTGAATATGACCTTACGTACCGTTTGTAGAGGGATGGATGTACATGGAGGGATTATTCGGACTTTATTAAATAAAAAAATGCGTACATTAATAAATAAATGTATTGCGAAATGTGGAAATAAAAAAAAAATATTATAATTATATGAAATATGGACATACATAAATTCTTACGACATTTTCTTTCTTCGCGTTTTTATTCAATTATTTAGTGCTGGTTTTGTTTATTGATTTATCCATCTGTTTAATTCAATGATTCCGCACATGGTCTCCGCGATTGTCTGAGAGCTTCCAAGACACCAGCATCTAGTGGCTGCAGTTTGGAGCAATGGAGCAATGAGCCGAAGATGAAACTACAAGTGGATATGAGTGCAAGGGGAAGTTATAATCCCTCCGTACATCTGAACTATGTTACTAAGTTGCCATTTAATTATCTAGTCAATTGAATTAATAAAATTGAAGAAGCAAGAGCAGTTCAGAGCATGCTAACTTGTACACAGTTCTTGGGTTAATGCCGTTTATTCCAGTGATGGATGAAGAGGAGAGGGAGTAAACAGGCTGTGTGTGGTGGGTGGCTGCATTTTTCATCCTCAGAATTGAATTTTGGGCAAAACTGGTGATTTTTGACTCTAGGTAAACCCCAACATTTGACATCAAAGATATCATATATATCTAATATATATATATATATATATTATTAGATGCGGGTCAATATAATTATCATTTCATTTTTGATTTACTTTCATTGACTTCCAGTACACCAGCTCTTGCCTTCTACAGAAGTTCTCCACCACTATAGGATATATCAGCAATGGAAATGAGTCAGAGTACAGAGGACTAGTAGAGGACTTTGCCTTGTGGTGCAGGGAGAACAACCTGCAGCTCAACAACAGCTAGACAAAGGAGCTGGTGGTGGACTTCCGGTGTAACAGTGAGCCCCTGAGACCAGTCACCACCCAGGGGGAGGAATGGAGGTGGTATGCAGGGCTACAAGACCTGGGGGTCCACCTGAACAGCAGACTTGGTGGACAACACAGCAGCACTGTACAGGAAAGGCCAGAGCAGACTCTACTTTCTGAGGAGGCTCATGTTTTTTAATATGTGTGGCTGCTGTGTCTGTTTTATCGGTCTATAGTGGCCAGTGTGCTTTTCTACACCGTGGCCTGCTGGGAAAGTGCCATCAGATCAGGTGATGCCAAATGCCTGAACAGACTCATCAGGAAGGCCTGGTCCATCAGAGGACTGACCCTGGACCCACTGGAGGCAGCAGCAGAGAAGAGGATGTTAGTGAATCCGGGCAATATTATGAACAATTCTGCCCATCTGCTTCAGGGGGCGCTATCCTGCAGCACATTTAGCCACCAGTTCATTGTAACACTGCGTGCTAAAGAACACAACTAGTGATTGTTCCTGCCATCAGACACCACAATGCCTTCTCCTGATCTGCCACTCCGCACGCAGAACCATAACACGTCAGGAAGAATCCTGTGTTACAATACAATCTAGTGCCTCCTGTTCTAACTGCACATAATTATTATTATCTTTGAATATTAATTTTTAGTATCATATTCTATTTTTCAAAATAGTTCATTCATTTGTATGCCATATACTTTTTAAAATCTGTTTGCACTATGTTTACCTTAGTTTGCACTATGTGTACCGTGTTTGCACCTTGTCTGTTTGGCACGATATGTATGTTCATCTCTGCACTATGTTCCTCCTGCTGAATGCACCAGAATTCCCCCTTGGGATAAATAAATTCAATCTTAATCACACAGAAATGTCTCTGCTGGCACGGTAACATCTGGGAATCCTTCAGAATGAACAAAAGCCTGGTGTGGTCTGACCTCCTTGGCATGCGGTCACTGTGACTGTCACCAGTTAAGTAGGATTTCAGGACCCATGTTTTCCAAACAGAGGGCAAGACACATAACTGGCCCAACAACCAGCAGCAGTGCTCCCAGCAAAACAGGCTCTGTTAAAACCACATTCAGGCGTAAGGTCTAAGCCACAGTAAAACAATACAGTAACGCTTCCAGTGAGCTCTGCTTGCACTTAAACTTTGCAAAGGCTGAAGTGTGCTGTCTACTACTGATCGTGTGTTTGTCTGTGCTTGTGCGTACAGTATGTCACCACTTGGTGCAGTACTCACGGTGTCCACCAGGTGGCATTCTAAACCTTATGATGAATTCACCCTTCATCAGAACTAATCATTCTTTCATTGATTTCACTTGTTAGATCTCCTACTTAAGCCTCCCATGTTATGAAATAATTGGTCTTGGTTAATTTTCGTTGTGTTTGAGTATGTCTGTGGCGGATTTTGGATTTAAATTTATTTCAATGTATTTACAGCTGATCAATACGATAAGGTAGTGTCAGAGGAAATAAGGAATTTAAGTCCAACTGTCCCAGTATGGTGATGGTATTTACAAGGATGTGCAATATGATGACTGTGATGATTATGATGACTTCATAGTTTGTATCAATATACTTAGGCTTTAGTATCTTTGTGGTTTAAAAATGCTGTAATATACTTTCTGTGAGATGTCCAAGTGATGATGCCTGCATTGTTAAAAATGCAAAATGCATGCAGCCTCTGAATGGTGCCCACTCCAACAAGGTAGTTGCTTCTATCTATATCTATATCTATATCTGTATCTATATTTTTATCTATATCTTCTATGCACATCTATATCTAGTAGGCAAGTCTTTCAATTCAGTTGAAAAATCACTTCTCTTCATAACACAAGGATTACATCCAGGATACATTGAATATATTTAAAATCATCTAAACTAGCACTTAATACAGTCATCAAATCTTCAGCTACAGTCAAGCATCTATTCTCCTTTGCTAGATTGATCAACAGGCCCTATTGACAAGATCCATCCATCCATTTTCTGTAAACGCTTGTCCTATTCAGGGTTGCAGGGTTTCTGGAACCTATCCCGGAGGCTATGGGCATGTAGCCGAGTTAATTAACATTTTATTTTATTGAACTTCTGTAAAACGTTTTCATCTATCATTATTATTATTATTATTTTATTTTAGTGAACAATTTTGTTTGTGCATATAATTTGTGTCTGTATTATTATATGTAGTATTAGTTATTGAGGGGCATTTGTTTCATTGGAACATTGTGAAAGGTTCCTTTTGTATGTTGTTGCGGGTGGGGCAACATAGTGTACAGCGCACCTTAAGCCACCGCGCCAATTCACACACCAGTCACTGACAAATGCACACTTATGGGCAATCTGGTAAATCATCAGGAAGGCCAGCATGTTTTTGGACAGTGGGGGGAAACCAGAGCACCTGTTTAACCTTAAAGGAGCATCACTAAATGTTTTTACTAGGCTGTGGATGTGTACGTCTCCTCTAAGCCCACACTGTGCATCACTCAGTAGGTTCACTAGTTGGAGATGGGTTGACAAGTTCCATTGCTATTTTTTATTAGATTTCTGGGTATGTCTAAAATCAATAAAATATTGATCATTTTAAATAAAAATATTAAGTCCTAAAATGTTCATTTTCAACTTTCAAATAGATTTCTAATTGTTGATAACGAAATAATTGATTGCTAAATGATTGTACCCCAGTTAAAGTATAATCATGAATTCGTATACCATTGCCTGACACATAACTTATTATTATTATCAAATGATTAATTACTTACTTAAACTTCCTATGAATAAAGGTGCTATCAGTTGTCTGCTTATGAATGACTCACCGAGTGAGTGTTGCTGATGCAAAGCAGGCCCTTCATTATCAAACACCATGTAACAAAATTAATATACAATTTAGAATCATTAACAAACTGTCAGTTAAACATTAAACTGTTGCTTACTTTAAAACTAACACCTGGTTGATCAGAGGAATATGTGGGGATCTGGGGAGTGACTAGCAGGTCAGAGTATTTGATCTGTTGACTGCTTGCATATGTTAGATTGATAGCACACCTCTTTAGGCAGAGAAAAGCTGATCCTCTTAAATACTGTCCACTTAATCAACTTAGTCAGTGTACTGGGGAAGGGATAGATCAAATAGGCTGATATAAGGTTTGCAAAGTGATTTCATGCTCCCTTAGAGAAGTATTTTTGTTACGTCCATGGATAAAGCACAGCACAAATGCAGGCTGTAGGTTGGCGAAAACCCTTGCAGGGGAATTTATTGATATGGCAACACAGGATTTACAGGCACTGACACATAACAATGACCGAACAGGGAGCACAGCACTGAGAGGCACTTAAATACAAGACTAATGCAGAACAGAAGACAGTTGTGAGGGAAGGGAAATGAGCAGCAGGTGTGGCTTGTTTGGAGTTCTGCCAGGAGGAAGACTGAAGCATCAGTTGGGTGGGGCGAACAGGGTGTGACAATTTTTAAAATAGAAAAAAATAGTTTACTTTGCTACATGCCATGGCTGCTGTATTTTATATCTTTTGATACACTTAAAATTATGGTATTTGGTATCTTATTTTAAAACACGTTTTGATGTATCATTGTGTGTGATGTATTTTTCTAGATGGCCTGATAGGCAAAGGGGCAGTTATCAGATCATGCACAGGACGAGCGAGCATGGAGCAGGGAATCAGGGTCAGCCAGAGGGAAATCCAAAAACAAGGGGTTTATTGCAGGCAGATCACGAAGACACGGTACAGACTTCAATGACAGGACTGGGGAAACGTACTCGAACGCGAACTGAAATACACAGGACTCAATAAGAATAACAAGAAACAGCTGGTAACAATCGGAATAGCACGCGAGGTTAATGAGGGGGCGTGGCACACGAGAGTATCGGACGAGCAGGACTGACAGTAGTTTTAATTCCTATTAGGTCCTCGAGATTTATATATATTCTTTAGATGTTTCAATATTCTGTCCACATCTGATATAGTCTAGGTGATGTTTTAAATACTTTGTAAGTTTAACGTTTGTGTTCTGTCCTAAATGCGCGGGGTGCATTCACTGACAGACAGCTAAACGCTTTACTCCAATAATAAAAAAAAAAACTTTGAATATAGCTGGCCAGGTTTATTTGATGAAGCAAAGGTGAAACTAAAAAGAAAACAGGCAAAATAAACATAAATAACGAATCGCAACGACACACTATATTAATCTACGAAAACCGCATGCTAAGAAGAAAAGGCAAATGAAACGAGATTCTTGCAAGCAAACAATATACATATTTAAAACTTGAAAATAAACACATCAAACAAGGTGTATGCTGAAGTGGCTAACTAGTTGTTCACTTGCGCTTCAAAATTAACAAAACACTATCTGGCAAACTAAAAAGCGTCAGTAGATGGCGCACTTTCTAATATTTCTTTCCATGAAAAATTACAATGAAATAAATGAAATTAAATACAACAAATGCTTTTAACTCAAACACTGCAACTTGTAACCAAAACAGAACAGTTTGATTGCAGATATATGGTTGTGTGTTTTTACCCAGTAATGTATTTTGCCCTTTGTATGAATGACGTATGACGTTTCCAAAAGCAAAAGTAAAACTAAAGTTATTTCTAACTTCCTTAATTTAATGCATGCAAGTAATTTGTAATAAAGTTCGACTTATAGTGTCTTGTATTGCTTGATATATATCCTTCTTTGGAGGCAGGACTGAGGCAAAATTGAAAACACGTCTGTGAATAGTGACGCATCTGCAGGTAAGCAAGTAAGCATTGTTTAAATTTTGAAACTTAAAATTTTGCCGTGGTCCTATTAGGCTGACTTTTTCTACAGTTCAACTGTTGAAATATTTTCATATGTTTAAAAAATGGTTAAAAATTATATTTAAATCACATTAATTTAAAGTCCTCTCATAAGAGGATGATACAATGTTCTGTTACAAAGGAGAATTTTAGGTAACTTTAAACCACATAATTCATGTAAAACCACTGGGTATAGGTGCGAAAGGGTTTCCTGCCGTAATACTGGTATATGGTTGATCAGTAATTAGTACAATCATTTTTAAATATTTTAAAGGAAAATACTTAGACATGGTTATTTCTGTTGTAGGGGAGACCAGGGTTAGTTGCAACATTCTTTTACATTTTTGCTTGTACCTCAGAATTCTTTTAAAGAATCACATTCAAAATTTGATACAGACTAGCTGCATGTGTCTTCTATTAAACAGCACAGGTTTCATCTCTGTATCACAAACAGACAACGTTCGTTTTAGGCTCAAACACTTGGAGTGAAATGTTACAATTTACCCCATAGTCAGTGATAATTGTAACATAGTTCTGGGTTAAATGTAATATCATAAATGATTCAAGATATTCAAAGTTTTTAATAAATTTTTTTGTTCAACAAAATTTGTGGGTATGTGTGCATATACAGTATGTACAATCTATATTAATCACAATTAAAATAAAAAATCATAATAAAACCAAACAAAATGTGCAACTGTGCACCAGTTTTAAAAACTGAATAATAGTGTGTATCAGGAGCGTTGTTAGGCCTATTTTAGTGGAGCTTTAGCTCCGTTAAAATGTTTTTTAGTCCCAAATAAATGTACACTTATTACTGTATGTTAAATTATGTGGGCCACTTCCACCAGACCCCCCTAATAAAGGCTTAGCACCCTCTTTCATGAATTTCTAGTGACACACCTGGTGTGAATGTCTGCCTGTTTTGTGTGTGTGTGTGTGACTGTGGCTTATGTTTATATGTTTATATTATACCAAATGTCCCGCACAATGTATTTCAACCATTTTTCAGGTCCCCACTAAGATCTGTGAATGTAATCAAAAAAGTAAAAATGCCAAAAGTCTTGTATTTTGTTTGGTTATTTGTGGTTAAGGTTAGGGCTGGGTAGGGGGTAAGGTTATGGTTAAGGTTAGGGCTGGGTAGGGGTTAAGGTCGTCATGTTGGGATTAGAGTTTTCCCCATAGAAATGAGTGGAGAGTCTCCACAAGATATAATTACAAACGTGTGTGTTTGTGTGTGTGTGTGAGATGTTATTCAGCTTCGGAATCAGCATGGTGACAGGGGTATTGAACTGGTGTACAGGTTTGATGGGCCCTGCTTGGACAGACTTTGCATTTTACCCAATTTTCCTTTGACTTTGAAATGTTCCATACACACAATGCAGATGTTCCCTGGGCTTGAGAAATGCCCTGTTGTGTAGCTTGAGTAGTGGCCTGGTGGGAGTTGGAGAAATACTGTTACAACTATCCCAGACTGTGTTAGCCGTGAACAAGATTACCTTGTAGCTAAGAGCAACTATATTAGCACTCAGGACTTGTATAAAAGATATTTGCATAGGCACATAATGAAAATGGTTTAAGTTTGAATAATGTAAGTACAAAGCTTGCAGTGCTATCACAAAAATCAATTAAGTAAAAAAAATACTTTCTTACTTCCTTTTTTCCTTACAAATCTGAGTGTGTTTGCTACAGGGTGCCCCTTCTTCACTTGAGAAATAAAGACTAAACTGAGCATGTGCAGAGTGAGTTATGTGATTTGCCCCTCATTCCTGATTTAAACAGACTTTGTTACCACTATCCCATGTTACAATCATCCCCAGTCTCCCCTACAGCCTTTGTTGCATTCTCATTTTCATCATTTTTACAGATAAACAGAAGTCTGTATTTACCTGAATATAACTGCAGTCCAGCGATGAAGGACAAATGGTCTTCATGCTCTTGTTTCATCCTCTTGCTATTCCAATATGCCAGTGTTTCCAGACCAGGTACAGTGGATAATTTTCATATTCACTGACAAACTAAACTACTGTAAATACTAAAGTTTTGTGTGTGTCTTGTACACTTGTTCACTACCTAATGAAATGTGTTATTGTTATATTGCTGTTCTTTTCAGAAAAGTTTGAGGTTCTTGGTCCATCAGACCCTGTTGTGGTTGCAGCCGGTGAAGATGTGGTTCTGCCATGTTTTCTCAAACCCAGTATCAGTGCTGTGGACATGGAGGTCAGGTGGTTCAGAAAGGACTTCACAGAGTATGTGTATCTCTACCAAAATGCTAAGACTATCACTATGAATCAGATCCCATCTTACAAGGAAAGGGCAGCGCTCTTCCCAGAAGAACTGACAAAAGGAAATGTTTCATTAAAGCTGACAGGAGTACAAAGTTCAGATAGCGGCCGGTATAAATGTTTTGTTCAGTCTCCAGAATCGGAGGATGATTGGTCCATTAATGTAATTATCATGGGTATGTATATGTATTTTTAAAATGAGCAAAATATTTGTGTTTATTTTACCAGTAATATGTATATCGTATCTGGAATTTTTAACTAATTAAAGATCCTAAAAAGTGTCTCTACCTCTAGGAACCCAGTCAGTGATCTCCATTGAAAGATATGGAGACAGAGGAATTAGTTTTATGTATGAACTTAAAAGCTGGTATCCTGATGCTGAAGTTACCTGGTTGGACAATGAAGGTCAAACTCTCACTGCTGAACATTCAGAGACGCACAGAAGCAGAGATGGTTCTCTCAGTCTGAGAGGACATGTCATTTTACATGAGATGGGGAATAACAGGTTCATCTGTCGAGTCGTGCAGAAGCAGCTTGGTCTACTGAGAGAGGAGGTCATTGAAATATCTGGTGAGTTATATAATTTAAAAGTATTTAAACTGTGGCACAGTATTTTAAACTTTAAAATAAGAATTTTTGCAACATGCCAGTATCCTACAAGTTATGATTTATTATCTTGCTCATCATTAACCATTAAATTAATTTTGTCCTGACAACCGAACAATTGGGCTTCCAGTAGGACTTCACAGTGCTTGTCACACACTGTAAGGTTGCTGTTATGTTTTGGACTCCGAGTCCTACACTCTGCCAATTGTAGATGACCAGTGGCCAGTTTGTCCATAATACTGTACCTGTAAAAGGCACAGACATTGGATTTCTTGGTTGTTCAGGTCACCTGTCTGCTAAATGGATCACTTTAGAATTTTTAGCCTTTTTCTTTATAAAATATACCTGCATGCGCATGTCTGCTGATGGCACATGTATATTTATTTTGCATAATGAAAATCTGTGTGTGCTGTGTCTCTTTGTACTGTCTTGGTAAGACATTGAAGAGAGTTCAAATTTCCAGCTGTGGGGATAGTTTGGAAACAGCCAATGTAAAACTCTGTATGTTTATGCATGTTGCTGAAAAGAAAAAAAATGCTTAAATAAATGTAATAAATCACACATTGTTTCACAGGTGAGATGTTTCAGCACGCCTATACCTGGAAGGTGGCTTTCTGGTGTATACTTTGTGTTCTATTAATTGTAGCAATAGCAATTTTAATTTTTTCCTGTAAAAAAATTCGAAGGAAAAATGGTAAGTCACTGTTTATATTCCTAGCACTTTGACTACTTACAGTTTTGATTGATCCCTCCAATAACTAACAAAATTACTTGTTTTTCCTCCATTGTTTTGGGGTGATGGTTTAGTTTCAAATTAAATTACGAGTTCAACCTACAAGCTTTTTGTGTCTCCCATGCTAATTTAGCATAATGGTTACAGCTACTGTTACGTGGTGGGAAAGCGACACATGAAAGTGGCAGGAACTAGGTACCTCAACTTTGGTAGGAAAGTGCCTTATGACAGTGAAGAGTAGGCTTACAGTTTAGATCTTGCGTGAGATTAGTTTCCTTCCCAGGTGTTATACTGACATTTCAATAGGTGCTTTCTCACTGAAATTCTGGAACCTGGTTCCATTTTATCAGTTCCTGGGCTGTTAAGACTTGGGATATTGGCAGCTCTTAGCCACATTCAGGTCAACCATCAAAAATATTCAGAAATCTTGTCTCTTGATATTTTTACAGCATATATATATATATAATATATATAAATATAATATAAATGTAAAGCATAGATAAGATGATATATGCATTGATACATGAAAATACTGTGAGATATTTAAGATTACTGAATGTTTTTTGTTTGGAGGGTTGGGCTAAGATGAGATAAACCTTGATTCAAGGGGGAAATCTGTTATTTATACCACAGATGGTCTAAAAACTTAAATTTCTTGAAATCATTTGTTTGACATCAGTGAATTCTGTATGAGATATATCTGTTATGCTTTCTCAGCTCAGCACTATGCTTTGATTTTCCTATGGACTGCACACACTTTGAAAATTTACATTAGGATTCTGAGTAAAACATTCTCCTACAAAGAGTGTGCGGCAAAGATCACGTTAGTTTAGACTATAGACAAACAGAGGAACATCAAAGCTGCTACAGTAACTCATGTTCTACAGTATGTGTTACAACAATCACCTCTGACTAACATCTGTGTTCTTCAACAGCTCAGCTCAGGATAATACAAGGTAGGTTTTGTATGTGTCTGTGTGTCTGTATGTAAAAAGTGTACACACCCCTGTTACAATGTCAGGTTTCTGTGATGAAAAAAATGAGACCACGATAAATCATTTAAAAACTTTTTGGATGTATAAATCTTCAAGGACAAAAATTAGGTCAATGTCAATATTTTTATATTTTCGAAATCCAGTCTCTTTAATGTAATTTTGTGAAATGTCTCAAAGGTGTTGTTGCTGACATTGATACATGGTGTTCATTGCACCAGCTATTGGGCCGAAGTTCTTGTTACCCAATTAACACATCATGGGCCATCACATTTTGTCCTCCTGCATATATGAAAAACAGATGTGAAGGTATAGCAGAGATAGGATGATGTTTGCAGTCTTGAAAGAAAATACTGTGGGTATTTCAGATTTCTGAATGTCATTTGTTTGGAATGTTTGGAAGATAACATAAACTTTATACAAGTGGGGAAATCTGTTCATTATCCGGGGGGTAGTGGTTAGCACTGTTGCCTCACACCTCTGGGACCTGGATTCCAATCTCCACCGGTGTTCTATATGTGGAGTTTGCGTGTTCTCCCCATGTTCTCCCCGGCGTGACTACTTGTCTGTCCTTGTTAATAAACAGCGCGAGTGTTACCGATAGCTGCGGGAGTCGCGTGAGCGGCG
>JAODLD010000016.1:14384558-14425541 GCA_026781065.1 Mormyrops boulengeri
AGTTAAGTTCTCTCCAAATGAGCTTGATGGGCCGAATGGCCTCCTCTCGTTTGTAAATTTCTTATGTTCTTATGTCACTATGGGGTTTCCTCTGGGTACTCCAGCTTCCCCTACAGTCTAAAAACATGCTGAGGCTAACTGGAGTTACCAAATTGCCCAGGTGAGATTATGTAGGACAAGCAGTTACAGAAGATGGATCCCAATGATGGTCTAAAAACTATCCTACTAAATTTCTTGAAATCATTTGTTTTACTTATCCATAAATTCCATATTAGTTGTGTATCTGTCGTGCTTTTCTCAGCTGAGCACTATGCTTTGATCTTCCTATACACTGCATGCACTTTGAAAAGATAAATTAGGATTCCCACTAAAATATTCTTATATAAAGTGTTTGCAGCAAAGATGGCTACAGTATACTGTACTAAGAAACCACTAGAAGATGATCATCAAAGCTGCTACAGTAAATCATGTTCTTTGTGCTACAACAATCACCTCTGACTAACATCTGTGTTCTTCAACAGCTGAGCTTAGGGAAATGGAAGGTAGGTTCTGTATGCATCTATGTGTGTCTGTATTTATGTGGATCCTTCAGCACATCATAGGCCATCAAATTATAGCATCGTGTCAAAGGTATAGATTTGGGTATGAACAGCAGGGAAGTATGTGGGAGTGAGCAGAAATCTTGTCTGTTTGTTATTTTGTCAGATTTTTTTTCCAACAACATGGAATGTCAAATAAGGAATCAGAAATTTATATTTTATTTTATGTTGAACATCTTATCACCACGTTGTTCAAAAGTGATGCATGTAAACCCACACTGGCCGTAGCAATTATAAACAAAACAATTAAAATCATTCTCTCTGTAAAGAGCAGGTTTTATTACAGCTCTGAGAAATATTTCAAATCATACCTACTGTAAATTACACAAAATGGGATGAAAACTTTACTTTTTGATGTGGATAACTTAAAAAGACTAAAGGTAGATCAATGTTGACATGTTTTTATATTTACAAAATCCATTTTTCTTTGATGTCAGTTTGTGAGATGTCTTTAGAGTAAAGGTGTTGTTGACATTGGTATGTTGTGCTGATTGCACCAGTTGTTGGGCTAAGGTTCTTGACACCCAGTTAACACGTAATAGATTATCAAATTTTGGTTTCCCCTATATAGGAAAATGTTTTAAAAGTAGAGCATATATGTATATGCACTTATGCAAGAAATTTCTGTGAGGTAATTCAGATTTGTGAATGTTTTTTTGGAGGGAATGGTTAAGATAAGATAGACTTCATCGATTCAAGGGGGAACTCTGTTAATTATCCCAGGGATAGTCTAAAAACCATCCAGCTAAATTTCTTGAAATCATTAATTTTATTTATCCATAAATTCCATATTAGTTGTGTATCTGTCGTGCTTTTCTCAGCTGAGCACTATGCTTTGATCTTCCTATACACTGCATGCACTTTGAAAAGATAAATTAGGATTCCCACTAAAATATTCTTATATAAAGTGTTTGCAGCAAAGATGGCTACAGTATACTGTACTAAGAAACCACTAGAAGATGATCATCAAAGCTGCTACAGTAAATCATGTTCTTTGTGCTACAACAATCACCTCTGACTAACATCTGTGTTCTTCAACAGCTGAGCTTAGGGAAATGGAAGGTAGGTTCTGTATGCATCTATGTGTGTCTGTATTTATGTGGATCCTTCAGCACATCATAGGCCATCAAATTATAGCATCGTGTCAAAGGTATAGATTTGGGTATGAACAGCAGGGAAGTATGTGGGAGTGAGCAGAAATCTTGTCTGTTTGTTATTTTGTCAGATTTTTTTTCCAACAACATGGAATGTCAAATAAGGAATCAGAAATTTATATTTTATTTTATGTTGAACATCTTATCACCACGTTGTTCAAAAGTGATGCATGTAAACCCACACTGGCCGTAGCAATTATAAACAAAACAATTAAAATCATTCTCTCTGTAAAGAGCAGGTTTTATTACAGCTCTGAGAAATATTTCAAATCATACCTACTGTAAATTACACAAAATGGGATGAAAACTTTACTTTTTGATGTGGATAACTTAAAAAGACTAAAGGTAGATCAATGTTGACATGTTTTTATATTTACAAAATCCATTTTTCTTTGATGTCAGTTTGTGAGATGTCTTTAGAGTAAAGGTGTTGTTGACATTGGTATGTTGTGCTGATTGCACCAGTTGTTGGGCTAAGGTTCTTGACACCCAGTTAACACGTAATAGATTATCAAATTTTGGTTTCCCCTATATAGGAAAATGTTTTAAAAGTAGAGCATATATGTATATGCACTTATGCAAGAAATTTCTGTGAGGTAATTCAGATTTGTGAATGTTTTTTTGGAGGGAATGGTTAAGATAAGATAGACTTCATCAATTCAAGGGGGAACTCTGTTAATTATCCCAGGGATAGTCTAAAAACCTGCATGTATTTCTTAGTAGTTATGTGTCTTGTGCTTTTCTCTGATTTCCTGTGATTTCCTATGCAATACATGTACTTTGAATATTCACACTAAGAATCAAACTAAAATATGTTGCTTCAAAGACTGTGCATAATGTGGATGGCTGTAGTAGAAGAGGAATCCTGGATAGAGGAACATCAAAGCTACTGCAATAAATCATGTTGTATACATTACACCAATCTCCTCTGTGTTCTTCAACAGGTCAGGTCCTATACATACAAGGTAGGATCTATTTGTGTTTGTATGTATGTAGATCTTTCAATGCTGCAAGCTGTGATCAGGAGGACTATAATTGAAGTTTGAACTTTACATACACCTTGGCTAAAAACTTTCAGACTCACATTCCCCCAACTTTTATGTTACCAAACAATTAATGTTAAGTTTATTAGAGTACATATATATATATAAACTAGTGCTATCAACGTTAATGCATTAATCTGGGAACCTTAACGTGTGATTTTGTTGTTTAATGCAAATTAATCCTCCTGCCCACGGGATAAAACAGAAATCTTACCAAACCATCTACAAAACTCTGAGTTTTTGTCTTAATCACACAAAAAACACCCCCAGAAACCTTGAACAGTCTGCTTTTCAAATATATATATATATATAGGTAGAATCTAAATATATTTTTAGAGCTTCGTAAGGGAAATGCAAAGATCAAGATTCACTGACTCTAGTGTCTGAGTCACAAGGAATTGGTGATTGCCCTCCATTTGCAAATAGTGCTATTCCTGTGATAATGATAAAATAATCCAACAGTCATTATTTGATCAAGAAAACACGTGAAAATTCGCATAAACAAGAGCACATATCTAGGTTCTGTTTACACTGACTGAGGAGCTTCAACCTTTTATTTTGTGATGTGAGAGAGTTTTCACTGAGGAAATACGATAAAAATACATCTCATTAGTTCATGGATAACTGCAAATTCAGATAAGCAGTAACTTTGTAAATTACAAAATGCACTTGATTTCTATTTTTGATCACTACTGTAAAAACTTCTCTAACTAAAAAGAAAAAAAATGTATGTGTGAATATATATATGTGTGTGTGTCTATATATATGTATATATAGACACACACAAACTACTGGTAACTAGGTTGTCCTTTTAGTGTTTTTCACTACCTTTTGCGGACTATCACTATCTTATGGGACTTTGCAAGTATAAGACTACTTTTTTAATTGATTGACACCACGAATATAAGCTTATGGCCTCAAATTTATATATACAAGATCGTCATTCCACAAGTATATTAAGAAACTTTGTCTGTGGATATTTTATTAGCAATTTTTTCCAACAACATGGAACGTTAAATAAGGAATCAGAACTTTATATTTTATATGGAACATTTTATCACCACATTATTATGAAAACAGTTGAAATCATTCTTTGTAAAAAAAAAAAAAAAAGTTTGATTGCAGCTCTGGGGAATGTTTCAAATGCATGCATTATGTAAATAAAACACAATAGAAAAAAAATACTCCTATCCAATTTTCTCTTTTTGTGATATGTCTTTGTCTATGAGTAAGTGTCTTTGCTGACGTTAGTACATTGTGTTGGTTGCATCAGCTGTTGCACTAAAGTTCTTGATACCTAATAAACACATCATAGGTGATCAAATTTTAGCCTCCTGTATATATGAAAAGGTGTAAAGTTAGATGACAGAGGATACATGATACATGCACTTATGCAAGAAGATAGACATGCTGTGGGGTTTCTGAATGTTATTTGTATGGAAGGGTTGATTACGATGAGATACTTTACTGATCCCAGGGCAGAGTTGTAGAGTATCTGGGGGCTGGTCTAGAAACCATGCTACCAAATTTGTTGAAAACTGTTGTTAGACTGATATCCATCTATTATGTGTTAGTTACTATGCATTTATTGTGCTTTTTGCAACTCAGCCCTATGCTTTCATCTCTTATACAATGCACATACTTCTAATACACTTGGGTTCAGACTTAACAGATTTGCTGTGCATTTGTGCAATGAGGATGACTGTAGTATTATAAGAAACCTGGAACATTGGAACATCGAAGCTACTAAAGTGAATGATGTTGAATACACTACAACAATCACCACTGTCTAACTTCTCTTTTCTTCAACTGGTCACCTCCCAGAAATACTAGGTAGGTTCTGTATCTGTGCGTATTTATGTTGCTTAATGATAGGGATACATTCTGTGAAATGTGTCATTTGGCCATTTCATCATTGTACAGACATCATAGAGTGTACTTGTTGCCTTGATACTATATCTGTTAAACAAATGTAACAATGGAACAGTTCATGAATTCAGATTTCAGAAGTTACAGAAGCTTTATTTATGGTGAGCAATGAGACCAATGAGAGGGCCTTTATGAGCCATAATATCTCCACTTCCACTAACCGAACCTATTTTTGCAACTTGTATTGAGTTTTTTAATGTAGATGGTAAAATAACAGTATTTCAAGTAATGTATCATGAATGCTGCAAGTGTACTTATAAACTCTCCATTGTGTTAGATTGTTGTTTGCTGATCTTCTGTATTAAAGTTCCATTTCCGAGTGCAGTAGAGATCGGAGTGCTGATGGGATTGAGTCCTCTGCCTGATATGTCCTTCATCATTTAAAATTGACATTTCCTATTCTCTATCTGAGCCAGATATATTGATACATATTCAGATCGAAGCTATCCCATACCTTATAAATTTCTGTGGCATAGATTGTGTAGTATCTTTGAACAATAAGGATACTCAAATTGTATTTTCAATTCACACATGTTTGAATTGGAGAGGCCTGTAACATGCATACATAACTGGGCACTTTCACTCCGAAGTTCCAGAGCATTTTTACTATATCTGATATACAACTACCATTTGACGTACCAGTATTTTTATTGGGTACAATCAAGTTAGAGGTGTATGTACTGAAAAGTCAATATAGCCACCAATGTGCACCCACATGTGCAGTAGGTATAAAAAATATGTATTAAAGAGGTATATGTGTAAAAAAGGCCTGTGTCACATGCAGCATCTTCATGGCATTTTTAGCTTTGTTAGAGAACGTTGTGTGAGGCCAAATATGAAGGAAATGAGTAGTGACACCTACAACCTTAAATCATACTGTCCATTTTTAAGCACTGACAACACTTGAATTTTTGGCAGCAAGATCATATCAACAGGAACTGACAGACAGATCAGCCATATCCCAACCCATTGTTCCTCAGGTTGTGGCTGGTATTAACCGACTGTCAGCACAGCATATTAAGTTTCCCTACTATAGATGTACAGCTTTCCTAATGTTGTTGGTGCTTTAATATGTGAGCAGTATGCATGCAGTCAATAGCACCATCAGAGAACGAAACTGCTTTTAGGAACAGAAAGCAGTTTCATTCCACCAATGTACAACTCATCTGTGACACCAGCAGCAATGTACAGTAGGTCTCATAAATATAAATATCAAAGTTATAACAGAGTTTTTGTACATATATGAGATTTCTTTTTACTGATATTTACATATACTACTCACAGGAGACAGCGCTTACTAATCATGGACAAAATGATGCTTCATGAAACATTTACTGTATTTTTTGACTGTACTAGGTGGGTCCCGCTGTTCAAAAAAGGGCACAAAGCATGCCCCATAGTAAACCAAGTGCACCATCTAGTGGGGTCAAAAAATACAGCAAATGGTTCATGAAGCGTCAATTACTTTTGCACTTCGTCCATCATTAGCGGTTAGCCACTTAAGCACTGGCTATTAACTCCATTTCACCAAACACATGGAGAAAACCAGTAACAGGTCAAAGGACTTTCATTCTGCCTGTTTTTTAAATATTGTTCTTTCTGTCATAGTCCGGCTTGTTAAATTAATAATAATGGATACTTTATTGATTGCTGTGGGGAAATAGTCTTTACGCCTCTCCCAACTTACTCATTGTAATAAGCTGGCTGTGAAGAGCAGCCACCTGTTGCAGCATGCAGGGAGCTGGGGGTTATGGACCTTGCTCAAAGACCCACAGAAGTATCATGGATGGGCTCAAACAGGTGACCCAAAGACCACCAGTATACAGGCTTAGCCCACTGAGCTACCTGCTGCCCCATTGGCTGCATTAACAGCAGCAATCATATACTGCCATTCAGAAGTTATTTTTCAGAATCAGAATCAGCTTTATTGTCATTCCAACCACTTGACATGATTAGAACAAAACACAGTTTCTCAGGTCTCGGTGCGTGCAGCGTGCTACTAAACAATAAATGGATGAAATAAATAGTAAAATACTAGAATAAAATGTCTGATCTGGAAAATGAAATGGACTAAGATAAAACCTCTGAAGTAAAGGATTATAAAGTAATGTACAATATTGCACAATTATATGGCAGCAGCGACTTCAAGTGATCAGTGCAATTGCAAGGGTAAGTGACAGAGTGACACCAGGGCAAGTAATTATAGTGCAAAATGTACTTGGGTGGTGGAGCTGTCTGACTGCAGCTGGGTAGAAGCTGTTTCTCAGTCTGGATGTTTTTGCTCGGATGCAGCGCAGCTTCCTTCCAGACAGCAGGGGGGTGAACAGTTCATGTGCAGGGTGAGTGGGGTCATGAAGGATGCAGGAAGCTCTTTCCCTGCATTTCGTGAGGTAAATATCCCCGATGGGTAGTAAGCTGCACCCGATGGTCCTCTGGGCAGATTTCACCACCCTCTGTAGCGCCTCCTTCGCTGCCACAGTGCAGCTGCCATACCACACAGTTAGGCAGGGGGTCTCCACTCTCCAAGTAGGAGAAGTAGGATTTTGGGGATACCGTTTGGCTCAGTAGACTAAGCCTATTTACCTGTGAACAAAACAAAAGCTCCTGGTTCCTCAAAAAGGTTCTGGTTCTTGGAAAAAGTTCTTGTGGTGTGAAAGCGCCCATTGTTATATACTTTTGTTATATACTTTTAACAGTTAAGTAGTTTTAATTCACTTTAATTTATTCAGCTGTCAGCATGTGATTCAAATATTTTTGGCCTTGCTGTCTTCTCTTTTATAAGTATATCTGATATGTTAGTTATTGCATACCATAACCATCTCATTGATCACTCTGTGCTTTTTTTTCTCCACAGACTTTGAAATGAACAAAAAAAATGCAGGTGAAGCTACTGGTTTTTCACTCCGATTAGGCATTTTCCACAAAGAAGCTCAAAAGTATGAAACTGATAGAGAACTTATGTAAAGCGATTAGCTGTGTGTCTGATGGATGCACCAACACCGCTGTGATAGCTGATGGATGCTGAAATAATGCTTACATTTTGTGTCATAACACTTTGATGTCAAGCACTACAGTACAAACAGGATTAGCTTATTCCTGGGAAATAATTTATTATGGCTTCCAAAGTCAGTACTGTATAGTTTTTTCAATAAGTGTTTGGGTCAAAGAACTGTATTGGACTTTTTAAGTAATGACATTATTCTCCAGCAATCAGGAGTGCGTTTCCAAAAAGCTGCTGTTAACAACATGCATAGTTAGACCCGTTCAGTTACATGGTTACATCTATGTAAGTTGCTAACATAGTTGTTAACATATTAGTTAACATAATTAGCAACTATGCTTTTGGGAAATGCACCCCAGATTGATTTTATTTACATTTTACATTATGTTTTACATTATAATACCAAAATGAATAACCTTAGTTAATTAAATTACAAACCCATAACACTGTATTCTGATTCACCATGTAATCAATCACCATACCAATCTGTTCATGTATAAAATACTTTTTTGCACAACACACGCAATTTCTCTGTCCTTTTCGTTCCTGAACAGTTGATGTCACTCTGGATCCTGATACAGCACATCCAGCGCTTATCATCTCTGAAGATGGGAAAGAAGTCACATACAGAGGCAATAATCAAAATCTCTCCAGCAACCTACAGAGATTGGATGACTTCGGGTTTTATGACGTCTGGCTTGATTTAAACGTGTTTGGTGTTCTGGGGAAGGAGGGGTTTACCTCAGGAAGATACTACTGGGAGGTGATGGTTGAGCAGAAGACTGAATGGGCATTAGGGGTTGTAGAGGTCACAAATGGGATGCAATCTGAACTTTCCTGGGGTATAGGCTTGAGTCAAGGTAGGTACCGGACTTTCAGTAAACGCTGCTTTAATCTCCATGTGCATGAAAAGCCAGAGAAGGTTGGGATATTTGTGGATTATGGAAAGGGGCAAGTCTCCTTTTACAATGTGGGGGCAAAGTCTTATATTTACTCTTTCTTTGAGTTGGATTTCAAAGAGGAACTTTATCCATTTTTCATACCCTCATTCAAGTGGGATGGGGATAATTTAGCCCCACTGATCATAACTACTGTGCAGGACACTGAATGAATTTTGTTTCCTGCTTATTTTCCAGTGTTCCAATTTAGGCAAAGTATATTTCAGTTGCTCAGTTTCTTTTAGTGCAGTAAATGTAGATGAAATCATCGCCATGAAAACTAAATGGTGAACATGGAGTGCAGTGGGTTAAATGTGTTCTCTCAGAATTCCTGAATCATCTGAATAAGGGATGCACTTAGAATGTGGTTAGAGAGATGAATATTTACATTACTGAAAGCACTAGATAATAGCTTGTGTGTATTTAACATTTACAAAAGAAATGGTTATTACAGCTGTAAATATCTGCAGTTGTGTCTTTTTAGTCAAACTGAATTCAATCTGCTTATCTACATATTGTTGCAATATATAGTAAATGTAAATAATCTGATATTGAAGTTTTTAAATAGATCTTAAGAAAAAAGCAAACAAAAAGTTAATATTTGTAAATACAATTGTTCACAGAGAGTGTTTTGTTTCCTACTGAATTGCTTTGAGTCCAATCTTTCACAGATCATTGACAATTTCTTCTTATGATTGTCAATTTTAATCAACCAAGTGTTTTTGCTTGTAAGTGGAAGACCAATAAATAATATATCCATCTTCCAACTACTTATCCGCTATATGTTTGTGGGGATAAATAAGTAAAAATAAAAAATCACATACTGTACTTGAAGATGCATTCCATTATTTTTAAAAAACATTAAAATATATAAAAAAATACAACCAGACACTGCTTGAGATTATACATCCCCTTGTATGATCTGTTTCTATTTGTCAGTTTCTTGTGGGGAAACTCAAAATTCACTTGTATCTGCAGGTACTGAATAATATGTAATACAGATATGTTGATTTACATCCTATCAAGTTTTATCCGATTGCGTTTATGTCAGAGGCCCATAGTAAATATGCACTGATTGAGAGACGCCTGAACGTAGTAGGATGTTAGCAGGTGTATTGCTTTTCATTATGTGTTTTGTTTTTTATATTTACATTATTATTCACTGTAGAGGACTTTGTGTACATTACAGTACTGTACTTAATGTTTTGCCTTTCCTCTGTAACTATTGGGATACACCCAAATTGACTCACGTCTGGTGGTCCAGGTCCCAAATGTGAACGCAAGTCGACAGATACTTAAATTTAAGCATAAATCTGTCTTTCGTGACTGAGATATACAGTACAGGGTGGAGATGAGTCTGGAGCCTATCCCAGGATACACAGGGCATGAGCCATGGAATGTCATGTACAGGCTACTAGTCCATGACAAGGCACACACATCATAGGTAGCTTAGACATGTTATAGGGTTAGGGTGCATCTTGTCCCAGGGCTCCTCTTTCTTATGCTTCCTGGGAAAGGCTCAAGATGTCCTGTCACCTTCTAAGTCCGTCTATCCTGTAAGTGATGAAAAATGGATGGATGGATGCAAACTATGGCTGTGGTTCCACAAGTAGCCTTAAGCCTGTACTTGAATAAGGTTTTACATATGTTGATTGTTGTCTCTAAATTTTGTATGTATAACTGTCTCTACTCCCTGAGCCTTGCATATCCGACTTTGAACTACTGGTGCAGCTGGACATGTTGCCGTTCATGATGTTTGCAGATTTGAGTGGTGTTACCAGTCTCAGTCCTGAACACAGATGCTATGTTGTGCCATTGACCATCACTGACTCACTTGACTCAACTGAACACTAAGAAAACATTCACCGCACTACACTTTCATACAACGTTTTAGATTAACAGGAATAATTTTAAATATAACTTTAAGTTCAAATACTTGCACAGTGGAACAGTGCTGTTATCTGAGGGCTCCAGGGTTGGCAACTAAAGATATAATTTAAATTTCTAGGATTTTTTTTTCTTGAATAAAAACATACTAACTCTAAGAACTCATATTTCAATACTCCACAAGTAAAGAGCATGACAAAAAGGAACTGAATTCAACAGAAAGAACAGGTATTTCCAGCTGACAGAGGCTGGTGTGTGTGTATTGGGTGGGGGGGGAGGGTTGCATGAGCACCTGCTCCTTATGCCCAGACTATTTAAAGTGCCTCTCTGAGTGGACCCCCCTTTACTTTTGAGCACCTCTGCTGCCCCTATCCTCCTGCTTGGTGCCTTTGGGCAGCCCCTCAGACAGTCTCTGAATGGCTCGGCTGGGGGGACCGGTTTAGCTCCATGACAGTAGCAGGAAGATGACACAGTGTCACATGTTTCTAAAAAACATTTTCCATCAGTAAAATTTTACTTCCTTATTTCCATATTATTTCCATAACTATATAACTATACATGAACAGACAGCTGTATTTTTTATTAGTGAAGCTGCATCTTATGGGGTCAGCGGGGAATCATTACAATTATTTAGTATTGTTTTATATTATCTGCACCTTCATAATGCCTTTATAATGCTTTTTATAGAAAATCCATAAGTAGCATGTAAGTGTACCATAAAATCCTACCATATCTTAAAAGTTTTAACATACATTAATAACAAACATTATAATTGCATAATTGTATAATAGTTTTGTTATTAATGTATGTTAAAGCTGGTATGTTAGGATGTTACGGTATACTTATATGCTGATTATGAATGTTCTATGAATGCATTATTAATACATTATGAAGGTGCACTGAATGTTCTACGAATGCATAATGAAGGTATAGGTAATGTAAGGTGTTTCCAATTATTTAAGGTGTAACAGTGACTGAAAGCTCTTAAGTGGTGGTCATTGATACTCAGATACTATATTGATATAGTGTCTGAATATTGACATTACGCGATTATCCTTTTACTGATTTAAATAGAACTACAAACTGACTTGAACTTATCTAAGAGAAGGAAGAAGAAAGAGAGAGAGGAGGGGAGCAGGAGGTAGAGCAAGGTGAAAAGGGAAGGTACTGACACTATACAGTAGGAAGAAGCAAGGCTGAGAAGGGAGCAGGCAGCCCGAGACTGAACACTTAACTGTACAGCTAGATTGGACTCTTACGGCCTGAAGATCTACACTTCAGCATGCAGAGTAAGTCTAGTGGGTTTTTAAATCATGGTCACACTCAGACAAACGGAGGTGTATGGCTACATACACAGGCTATATGTTTGAATACAATGGATTAGTTATGAATAATGAAAACAAATAAAAAGGAGATGGAACTAATCCTGGAAAATTGTTTGGGGGTTCAGTAAATACAGCAGAACATTTTGATCACTTTTTAAATTCTGATAAGTTGTTATGGTTAAAAAGTCAGACAGTGCTGTGCAGTGAGAGACGTAACTTGCACTGCTGCATTCCATAGGTGGAATGTACCTGTGGGTTTAGGGAAAGGCCTGATTCCCCCGTTTACCCACGTCTGCATATACTGTACTGTACTGTACCTGACCACAGCCTTATATGTGTGTATAACGAAAGGGCAAATATATTTAAGTGAGTGTATCCTATTCTATGAAAAACAGTGCTGTTTATTGTAAGCCCATGTCTTTATAAATGTTACTGAAGTGGGTTAATATTCCTCAATTCCTAAAACCATTTTAAATGATCCTTCCTTAGTAACTGTACTATTTTGTGCCTTGAAATAGAAGTGTGTGCAGTGATCCTTTCTTTGGTTTAGTTTATTGTTCCTTACTTTTTCCCAGATATGTATGACTGTGTTTATTCGAACAGTGAAAAATTGAATTTCTAGTTTATGTTCTCAGCCTCCAACACAAAACAACATGACCAAAAATGGAAAACTAAAAAACTAAAAAGTTTTCAATGTGGGATTGTATTTCACCTGTAATATTTAAAAGCGGTTACAGAAAATGGATGGTTGGGATTGTATTTCAAAAATATTGACAATCCCCCTGAACCCATAGGCAACATAGGGAACAAAGACAGGGGCAGAGATGGGAAAAAATACATCAAAAAAAGGAAATGTGTCAAAATAAACTACAAAATACAGCCACTGAGAAAAGTATAAAAAGTACAGCATTTTGGATTTTAAAAATACAAAAATACATTTCACATACTTCTATTTTATATCAGCTTGTTCCTTCACAAGCACCTCGCCTCAAATGACCAAGCATAACAGCAGTATTTCAGCACTACTTAACAAGACACCATACAAATGTGAAACCTAACAAAAGATCAAATATTCAGAAATGAAAAAGTAATAATACTAAACTCAGAATTATTTTTTTTTTCTGATTTAATTGACAAAAACGCTTCCTTTTTGCAACACAGATGCAAATAACTCAAAGCAACAAAATTTGAAATGAAAAATGGCAAAAACACTATTTAAGCACTTAACATCTTTAAAAATTTTTATGCGAATAGGCCTGAATGGAGGTTGTTAGTGTTTTGGTTCACACAGTCGATATAGGTATGTCAGTCAACCTAACTGCAGGTTTTAGACTGCAGATGTAAAGCCACGAAATATGGGGAGGACATGCAAACTTCACACACATAGAGGAGAGGCAGATATCAACCCCCAGCCCTGTAGTCAACAGTGCTACCTACTGAGCCATCATGACATGCATTATTACATTCATCTATCAACATGCATGGAATGATGGGCCTTTTAGCCATTATGCTAATGAACCGAAAAAGACAACAAAATGAATTACCCGCTGAGCCCCCTTGCTGACCTTCCGTGATTTGACCGCGTTTCCCTGTGTATCTGATTGTTATAATGAATCCCTCTTTCACCTGCAGACTTAGGCTCCCCAGTGGCCCGCACGCTGTCGGAGGAGCAGTTTCAGTGCTCCATCTGCTTGGAGGTCTTCGTGGAGCCCGTGACCACGCCCTGTGGCCATAGCTTCTGCAAAGCATGTCTACAAGGCTACTGGAGCCACAGCAGAAAATTCCAGTGTCCCATGTGCAAGCGGAGCTTCGCCAGGAGGCCTGAGCTCAGTGTCAACTGTGTGTTGGCTGACATCACTGAGCAGTTCCAGGATACAGTCACCACCAATGAAGCACCCAGGACTCTCACGAGAGAGAGGGATCTCGGAGGGTCAGAGGGTGGCTCTTTCGCACGGGAAGGCGAAGTGCCCTGTGATGACTGTATTGGGAGGAAGATGACGGCAATAAGGTCCTGCTTGAACTGCCAGAGCTCCTTCTGCGAGACGCACCTGCGGCCCCACCAGCGGGTCAGGTCTCTCTCCTCTCACCGCCTGGTCGCGCCTACTCTCAGACTAGAGCAGAAGGTGTGCAGGAAGCACAGGCGCCTCCTAGAGGCATACTGCCGCAGTGACCACTCCTGCATCTGCACGGCCTGCGCAGATGCTTCTCACAAGTCTCATGACGTCGTCTCCGTTGACCGAGAGTGGAAGAGGAAGATGGTGAGTATATAGTGACTGTGTGCAGGAAAAATGGCGATGGTCTGAAGTGGCGGTGGACCACTTTGGCCCTCAGACCCTGCTGGGTGTCCTGGGTTTCACTCGGGCTCAGTTAATTGTGTTCCTAATGTAATTATATGAATGTTAAATCCCTTTATTTATGTTACAGATATTAATTATTCAGTCACACTTTATCTGAGGGGGTACGAATAATGTAGTAATACACTCTTACTTATGTAACCAGTAACTAAGTGTTAGTTACGTACTAATCTCATGTTCGTTCATCAATAATCAATCATAACGATTCATGTATGTCATGCAGTTACTATATTTGTTCATAATTTGTATTTGCATAGTATGTGAGTTACTAAATTACTTCTACCCTCTCAAATAAAGTGTTACCAATTATCCTCTCGTATGTCAATCCATCCATAATCCTACACTAACCCCATATATTCCCCGCAAATCGGTCTTGAATAAGAGATTGGAAGATAGATGGATGATGCATAGATGGATAGATATTTAAAATCAATTTTTTAGCATTTTTTGATTTCCAGAAGTTTCTGTTGGCACCTTATTTTGATGGTTAAGCAAACTTCCTTCTTCCCCTTTAGAGCCACCTAAACAAGAGGAGGTCAGAGATCAAACATCTGATCAAAGAAAGAGCAAAGAAACTAGAGGAGATAAAGCAGTCAATTAAGGTTATCAAAGTGAGTACAGACGCATGTCTATCCCAGATTTTAGAATCATTGAAAAGACCAGCTTCAAGATCAGCTGCTGAACATCTACCTCCTTCTATCAGTCTCTCTCACCCTCTGCATGCTATAAACATAACACATATCTCTTACCGTCAGCTTTGGGAGGATATGACCTCAGAAGTGTCGCCAACCAATCTCTTTTGGGCAGTTAGCACATGTGTAACAACTGTGTATACATATACTTATCACGATATTGACAACTGTTACTGTACAGTTAGCATCACACGCCAAAGCACAATGTGGCCCGAAAATGGCCACGGCCTGCACTCCCTGCAGTGAAACCCAGTTTCCTGACAGCCTGCATACTGACACAGGGAATCCGGAGGGCAACTTCCATTGCTAGTTGTGCCTGCAAATAGATTTAGAGCCAGCTGGGCTGATTTAAAAATACAATAAGGATACGGTTACACACTGGTAACTGGCCTCGCATACAGAGATTGCAGAGCTAAAAAGCAATCTCGTTAAACCATGTTCTGGGTTCATAAATAACTCAGACTCATATGGAAAAATGATACCAGAACCAAAGATTCCTGTATCCCAAATTCTACCCTTCTGGAGTTTGCATGTTCTCCATGTTTGCGGGTTTCCTCCAATTTTCTCCAGGAGTCCAAAATCCTGAAATTTACTGAATTGACATCTCTGAAATAGTGTATGTGTCCTGTGATGGACAGGTATTCCCTGCAGGGTGTTTCCCCGCATTGAAGCTAATGCTATGGATATGGTCCAGCCCCCCACCTCCCCGACTCTGACTAGGATAGGTGGTTGGAAGATGAAATGAGCTACATGATATTTGTTTGTAGATTAAGAAAAAGACAACACTTTCTCTGAATGCCATGTCTATAAGAATCTATAAACAGATTCATAATACAGTCTGGTGCATTCTGTCTATAATGTATTATAGATGAGTGTTACCAAAAACTTTTGACCTTTTACATTGGACATACTGCCTTGAGAGCTTACAAATTGTGGAAGACAAGGGTGTGATAGCTTGACATAGAATGTGGGTATTTGCTAGACCTTTGGAGGGAATGTAGCCAGTCTGGTTTTCCGCCACGACATTGAAAGCAAACAAAACATTCAAAACATTTACCAAGAACACTGGTACTTTGACTTACTCTCATGTCATCAGTCTTCTAAAAACCCATAACCCGATTAGTATCTCTGCAGCAGCAGGCCTGATTCTCGCACGCAAAGAGTCAAACTGCATTTACAGACTGAGAGACTGGCATCCTAGTTGTCACGCTGCTTCTCATTGATACCGATCAGATCGTGGCGCCCTGGCATTTCTTGCTATACACCTGCCTTACCTATGTCTCAGAGCTGTGCTCAGAAGGAACTGGAGGAGAGCTGGCAGGTGTACGCAGACCTGCTGCGCCTTGTGGAGCAGAGCCAGGCCGAGCTGGTGGAGCGCATCGCCGCCTGGCAGCGAGAGGCCGAGAAGAAGGCCCAGGAGTTAGCTGACGGGATGGAGAGGGAGCTGAGCCAGCTGAGGGTGAGGAGCACAGAGCTGGATCAGCTGGCACAGATGCAGGACCAAGTGGTCTTCCTCCAGGTACTGCAGGAAACATGGACACTCAGCTGTTTTGTGATGAACTTCCCAAAAGGCCCGTTTTGCAGGAGTTAGATCTTTTTGTTGGGATGTTCTCTCGAATTTTGCCCCCACAAAGTATCCCATCAACAGTCACCCACATATATAATGGAAAAACATATAAACCAAATTACAGAAACTCTAAGGTTGTTTTACTGTCCCCTCTGAAGAGTGTGCCCACCATGCCGCCTCTGCTGGAGCCCATGGATTGGTCGGGTGTGTCTGTGAACACTGACCTGTATGTGGGGACGTTAAGGAAGTCTGTCAGCACCGTAATGGACAAGGTCCAAGAGGAGCTCAACAAACTCCTCGAGAAAGGTGAGTGAAAAGCATGAGACCAGCTTCTGCCATTACATCATGTGAAGTATATCACTGGTCATAGAATTCAGCCAAGTCACTTCCAGTGTGTCTTCATGTACTGGGGCACCATTGCAGAATTGCTCTTACACCATTAAATGTTATATACCAAGGTCACTTTCATGGGTACCTACACATTTTATGTGTGTGTCTGTCTGATATCTGCTGTTGACCTTTCACCTTTGTTTTTTTTTTCCCAGAGCTCGGCAAACTCCAGAGCTATGCAAGTATGTCCTTTCCTCGGTCTTGTTAGGGAAAAAAACCCTTTTGAGGGACACTGGGTGAATCTCAGTACCAAGAAGGCAAAGACCGTACTTGTGGTCTTGGCAAGACCGGTCTTGCTAACTTGCCTTCCAAGAACGAACTTTGGGCTCAATGAATCATGCATGGGATGGGTCTTGTTCAGTGAGGATGCAGCTGATGTATCCCTGATATTTGGGGTGGAGCAAGACCAAAATATGGGGATTTTTACCGTGCTCATGTACTTGTGATCTTAGTATTGGAACTGGTCTTTGGCAATGGAAGATGACGTTAAATGGGTATACAAAAACACAAGTATGGTCAACTACGCATATCATGATTCACCCTCTGATTTTATTGGTTGCTTCAAAAACTATGAAGCTGGAGAGCTGGATGCTTAGAAATTGTCATGTTCTTCCATAAGTGACATAAACTATTATTCATTAGCATCTTTAAATTAATAAAAAATATAATATTTAATGAGTACCATTAACAGTTTCATTAGTCTTATTAAGCTTGACAGATTACATGACTAACTATTTAGTCATTTGACAGCCACCTATTTATACTAAGAAATCCAATTTGAATATATCAATTACTATGGAAGGCACTGTTCAACCTTATAAAGGGGGAGACCATAACTGACCCCAGTCAATTTCCTGTTTTCTGCAAGGTGAAGTGCTGTTTGACCCAAGCACAGCGCAGAGGAACCTGGTCGTGTCGGAGGATGGGAAGCAGGTGAAATATGAGGACCACAAGCAGGATGTGACAGAGGGTCACCAACGCTTTCACCCAGCACTCTTCTTGCTGGGCCGCGAGGGTCTTGCCTCTGGCCAACATTACTGGGAGGTAGAGGTGGGCGGGAAGACAGCCTGGATGCTGGGCGTCGCCAGGCAGACGATCTGCAGGCAGGGTGACATCAACCTTAGGCCTGAGTGCGGCTACTGGTGCCTGTGGCTGAAAAACGGGGAGGTCAAAGCCCTGTCCTCAACGCGCTTACCACTTCCCCTACCCAGCCTGCCTCACAAGGTTGGCATCTATGTGGACTATGAGGCCGGGCAGGTGTCCTTTTATGACGTCAAAGCACGCTTGCACCTCTACACATTTATGGACACATTCACTGAGAGGCTTTACCCCATCTTCAGCCCCTTCCCAAACCGGGATGGCAGGAATTCCGCCCCTCTCATCATTTCCCCCATCAAGCACAGCTAATCTGTGGAGACCATATCCAAATCCTACCCTATCCTCTATTCTCTTATTCACAGACCTGCTCTGGAGCCAATTAATGTATTTTTCTTCAAATTTACTTTTTTAGCATTCTGTAATGATATTATGGTCAATCAACAAATTGTTTTTGATATGTTTTGGTATTTTCTACCAATAAAACAGTACTTGGAGTTTGCATGTTCTCCCCAAGACGTATTGATTTCCTCCAAGTACTGTGGATTCCTTCTGCAGACCGAAACGATGCAGTTATGCTAACTGATTCCTGTAAATTTCTTGTTTGATTGTATGTGTGCCCTGAAATGGACTGACTACCCATCCGGTGTGTACCCCAGCTATGTGCCCCCTCTCTGACCCTGACCAGGATGAGCTGTTAGAAGCTGGACTGATGGGTAGAGAAACAGCACTATGTTTCAGTTCATCCTTTCTCATAAGAAATCGACTTGCCTTCTGTAAAAAAAAAAAAAAAAAGTTTAATTTGATGAAATATGATGGTGAACTAGAGGAAAATACCTCATTTCTCACTGAAGAAGGGACCCAGTAGGCTGCAAAGGGTTAAATGCAGGGGGAGCGTAAACGTACATGTGATGGTGCGTGTCAGCTGTGGCCCGTGTCACTCGCAGCTAGAGACCAGCCAGACCTACACTGCTGCAGCCGCCTGCTGGTAAGGAACTTCTCCTGGAAACTTCTCTGCAGATTCATATATCACGCTAAAGTGGCATTGCTACATGCATGGCATCTTCATGGTGGCATTCGCTTTAATGGCTGTAAAACATGTTGACATGAAGGTAGAATTTTATGTGTGTGTAACTGTGTATTTAAATTGGGTGTGTCTAACTCACTACTAAGTCCAAAGCTTTTTATCAAGATCATGCTTTTTATTATCTGTTTGTTTATTTATTTGTATTACTTCTATAATTTTATAATCTACCAGTGTGGAAATTCTAAGCAATCAGCCTTAGGCATGAAATCCATATTTCCCCATGTTGTTCTTGCCTGTTTGGAAACTGCACTAGTTACCACACAGTAGCAGGGCTGGTATTTTTGGAAGCCTGGTAATCTTTGATTCTATATATAGCCAAGCATTATATATTCTTGACTCTCTGCTCAAATTCTAACTTACTTGCAGATATTTGCAAAACTTTGCTGACTATATGTCTACTTCTGAACTAATGTTTACTCATTACATCTGCTTCTTATGTCATGAATAAATAAAGTAATTATTAATAACGTACAGTGTTTTAATGTAGTCAAAAACAATGCAGTTCAATCACATTTTATGGAAAAATCATTGTATGAAAATACTTTTGATTGGGAATCGATAATTATGTATCAGTGATGTTACGGTATTTGAGGTCATATTTATGCCCTGTAACCACTGTGCTACATCGCTAACGATTTATAAAGTGAAACATTTTGTTCAGATGTTAAAAGCAACCTAGAAAAAATGTAACTCAGGTTTACCTCAGTAATATCATTGTCCCAACGTATCTATGCGCAAATAAATAAATATATCTTATAACATTTACAGAGGCCTTAGTTGTTTTTTTCACCCCTGAGGCAGACGCTGTGTGCTGGGAAGTTGAACTTTTCAACTTTTTTGAAGAAAAAATTGTTGTAAATTATATATTCCATTTTCAAGCAATCAAAAGATAACTTCCTATGGTTAGGAGAGGCTAGAGAAAAGCACTGACCACAAAATTATATTAGTGATCATACACTTGCCTCTCCATCCCACTAGTTTAATTTAAAACCACTGTATTAAGTCTCTTTTTCCTTAGGAATGGCTTCCTCTAGCAGTCTCTTGTCTGAGGAGCAATGCCGCTGCTCCATCTGCCTGGATGTGTTTACAAATCCCGTCTCTCTCCCGTGTGGGCACAACTTCTGCATGACCTGCATCAGGGGCTATTGGCAGACCAGTGCAATCTACCAGTGCCCTATGTGTAAGAAGACCTTCTACAAGCAGCCTGATATCAGCATTAACACAGTTCTTAAGGAGATCGCTGAGCAGTTCAAAGACATGCGAGCCAGTGCCTCGGGGGAACGACAATCTGAGGAACCTACTGAGCAGGTGGGCCAGCCAGGTGAGGTATCCTGTGATGTGTGTACCGGAGAGAAAATGAAAGCTGTCAAGTCCTGCTTGGTCTGCCTGACCTCCTACTGCGATGAGCACATTAGGACCCACAACGCCAGGTTCACCAAGCACAAGCTGGTCGAGCCTGTTAAGAATCTGGAGGACAGGATGTGCAAGAGACATGAAAGGCTCCTGGAGCTGTTCTGCAAGAGAGACCAGACTTGTGTTTGCGTGCTTTGCACTGAAACCAATCACAGGGCCCACTATACCGTGCCTGTGGAGAGGGAGTGGACTGAGAAGAGGGTAAGGATAAAAGGAAGATCAGAGCTGTTGACAGCCAAAGCTTTCTGAGAAATGTATGAAATGGTGTATTCAATTAATATCCTGAATGGCGAAATCTTACAGGTTACAATTTCAAAGCATACAAATAGAGATATAATTAAAACCGTTATTAGGTCATTCTGTAAGTAAATCAATCTGCAGTCTTGTCTCTAAAAGTTTGCTTTGTAAAGTAAATAACCAATCTTGATGTTCTGCTCACAGGCCCAGCTGAAGAAGACCGAAGTAGAAGTTCAACAGATGATCCACGACAGACTGAAGAAAATGGATGAGATTCAGCAGTCAGTAGAGCTCAGCAAGGTGAAATGAGGCTATGGGGCTTTAGAGAAGTGTCTTCATTTGTACTTTACGTTAAAAAGTAAAGAGAAATTCTTAGTATCATATGGATTTAAGCATTAAACTTAGAAAACCTGAAATTCTCTAATGGGTAGACCCTTCTATTCTATGAGAATACAATATGTATAGAAAAACAGATACATAGCTTCCCCCAAATATCAGTACAGAACCAAAGCTGATGTAGTGATTTTGACTAGGATCTGCTTTCTCCTGTCCCACCAGTGTAGTGCCCAGAAGGAAATTGAGGAATGCGTGCAGGTCTTCACCAATCTAATACGTGTCATTCAACAAACCCAAGAGGAACTCATTGGAATGATGGAGGAGAAGCAGAAGGCAACAGAGAAGCGAGCTGAAGGCCTCATTAAAGATCTGGAGAAAGAGATTGCAGAGCTTCAGATGAGAAACACTGAGCTGAAACGGCTCTCTCAGACTGATGACCACATCCACTTCCTACAGGTCAGTGGGCTTTTCTCCCAGACAACAGGCAAGGTGAATGTATGTACACAATGCTGACGTATTTCTTGTATCTGCTGCTGTAGAGTTTCCCCTTACTGTGCACCCCTCCACACACCAAGAACTGGTCAGATGTCACAGTTTACACTGACCTCCCTGTGGGCACCATGAGAAGAGCCATATCTAGACTTGGGGAGACACTCAGTGAAGAAATGGAGAAATTGGCAGATACGGGTAAGTTTGGGAAACAGAATCAAAGGAACCCTGGAAACTCAGGGCAAGTTTTAAAACACCAGTTGGCGGCATATTGCTTGCAAGCCGCAGATAGCTTATAGGAAGCCAATGAATAGGTCCACGTTTTAAAGATTCTATAAATTTCATTGATTTTTATTTTGCTTATACATAGGGCCACAAATTCCATGGGTTGTCAGGTGCCCAACCTTAAGAAAGAGAAAATTACGACATGTTGTGGAGTCGACATGAAAAGAGAATTACTCATCCCTACCCCCGCCCTCCCCAGTAGATATGTACTGTAAATATATTGTTTCTCGCTGAGGTTTTCTGCATTGCACTCTTGTCTGAATAATACTCTTAATAATATGTAAAACTAATCATATTTATAAATTATGTCCTCAGAGCTTAAGAAGATACAGAAGTACACCGGTAAGATTTCAGTTTTTTTTCTTTCCAAAAGAGTGCCCCATGCGGCATATTTAAATTCTCAGTTTCGGATCTCCTCCACAGCGGATGTAACCTTTGACCCCAAAACGGCAAACCCCTGGCTCCTGCTGTCAGACGATGGCCGACAATTGAAGCATGGGGGCACGTGGCAGGACCTCCCAAATGAGCAAGAGCGCTTCGACACAGTGGTCATTGTGCTGGGGAAGGAGGGGCTGACGTCAGGGAGACATTACTGGGAGGTGCAGGTGGGAGAGAAGGACGACTGGTACCTGGGAGTGGCTAGGGCGTCTGTCAAGAGGAAGGGGCGGATTGCTGTTAGCATAGCGCAAGGATACTGGGCCCTGGCTATGAAGAAGAACCAGGAGTACCGAGTCTCATCCATACCTCCCATTATCCTTACCCTGGAATCCAAACCAAGGAAAGTGGGTGTGTATCTGGATTACGAAGAAGGCCAGATTTCCTTCTACAATGTCAAAGCCAGATCCCATATCTACACCTTCATAGACGTTTTCACTGAAAAGCTGTATCCATTCTTTTACCTCTACTGCTGTGATAAAGCATCTGACACAATGGTAATCTGCTCAGGGAAATAAGCAGCATGTAGAAACGCTTGAGGACTGAAAAGGCTGACAATACCTGCTTGGACTGACTACTTAATTTTCCGGAAAAATAAACAGTCAAAGTAAATGAACTGCATTAAAATGCTTACATATAAAATACTGTAGTGCTTTATATTTGTTTGAAGCACCTGTGTCTAATTTTAGGATTATCCCAAAATGATTGCATGCAATTTTAATGCAGGCAGAAGCAGGGCTGGCCCAACCCCTTTTGGGGCCCAAAGCAAAATTTGATTAACTAGTTCGTCATGTGTCATCTTCCTTCCCATTCTGACAGGTTAATCAAATGGGGTTTCGTTTGTGCCTTGGGCCGGCCCTAGGCAGAATTCTTCCAATTAGGGGACGAACAAGTCTATTTAAAAAGTCTATTAATGAAAAAGTCTGTATTAAAAAGGTAAATCATTCATGGAATTTTTCATTATTTTTCTTCTTTCTTTGTTTTACAACTTTCCTTCCATACTGTCTGTAATCACTGTATTTCTGCAAATATTCTCACAAGCAGAAGTGCTTCATGCACTTTATTTCTTGTTTGCTTTTCTGTAAAACTCTTTGAATGAGTTGAGCGTAAATGAAAATGCGCTATACAAATAAACTTGAATTTATTTTATTATTAATTTACAAATTCAGCTATTGAAAAATTAAAACTACTCAAAAGTTGGAATTTAGGCAATTTCTGAACCATCCTCCATTTTTTTTTTTAGCATTTTGTCTGGATGTGTGTAAACGTGTTTCCTCAGTACAAGTTCCAACATTTCAACTCATTTCAAGGAAAACATGAAATATCTGCAAAATAATAATCTCTTGGGATTTAATTTCCACACTGTTCATACACATAGGTCACCGTAACATCTATGTGAAAATGTAGTTTGTTGTTTTCAGCTCAGCATTAAGCACCTTAATTCCTTAACAACCTATATCCAAACTCCACAACCTCGGCCTGAACACGCCACTTTGCAACTGAGCACTGGATTTTCTTATTAACCAACTCCAAACTGGGCAGCAGCTTCTCTGCTGTCTCTATGCTCAGAACAGAAGTTCTGTAGGGCTGTTTGCTGAGCCATTGCCCCACGCACTCTTTTCTAAAGTCTGAAACCCTTCCTCAGCCTGAGACCCATTAACAAATTCACAGACTACGCAATTGTGTTAGGGCTGATCTCTAAGAACGACGAGATAGCATACAGGGGAAGAAGTGGAAACTGGCTGGGCGGTGAACAATAAATTCCACAGCTCTCAAACACCAAAAAAGACCAAAGAACCTCATAACAGACATTTCCCAATCCACATAAATGAAGATGCAGCTGAGAGAGTCTCCAATATCAGGTTACTTGGAGTACACACAGCAGAAGACCTCTTATGGCCCGTGAACACAGGACCTTGATATACTGCATCACAACCTGGTACCCCAGTTGTTCTGACACTTACCGAAATCCTCTTCAACACGTAGCCAAGCCAGCTGAAAATGTCTTTGGACTACAGCTGCCAATCACTGACAGCATTTACAGTGACTGCTGCCACTGGAGGGCCTTCAGGATCGCCTCAGACAACCACCCTGGATATGATCTATTCAGTCTTTTGCCATCAGGTAAAAGATACAGGACCATACATGCCCGCATAGAAACAGCTTCTACCTTCTCCTGCCATTGCCAGGCCGACCTGCCAGTGATGGCGCACTACCTTCCGCACCATGTCCGCTACCCTATGCTACGATATGTTAACTTCACAACAGCGCAATTTGTACAGAGCTTATTCATTGAATATTTCTCAGTGAATTCCCACTGATATATACTCCTATCCTATGTCCTTTGTTTGTGTAGTATAGTTATTCAGTGTTGTATAGTATAGTTTTGAAATGTTATTGATGTCACTACAGAGGCAGCTATGAAATATTGTTGTACTTGTGCAACCCATATGCAGAATGACGATGAAACAAATCCTCGATCCTTGAACTGTGGGCTGCAATAGATTTAGTTACTGCATGTCTATTAATGTGACTCAAAGTATGAATTACATGAAAACCATTTACTTTTTTACCATTTACAAACATTTTATGAAGGAACAATTTCACCAAGGCTAGTAAACAGAATGTTCTCATTTTTGAATAGTTGCAGTACACAATTCATAATTTCTTGATACACCATCCATATCATTTACACATATATTCCACATATTTACACATTTAATTTGTGCAGCTCTTTCTTTGCTTTTATTACCAATGTCTTCACCTAGTTTTCCTGTTAGCCTGTCTGAGGAGCACTTGGATGTGCTGGTCTGACTGGCACCAAGACAAGATGACAAGATGAATATAAAGACCTAGAAAAATTATAAATATCAGTGTAAAACACGATTATAAACAACTATAAGCAGCTATAAATATATGCAGAAGGTAAGGTAGCTACTTGGTATGACCTCTTGACCATGTGCTGGATGAACACAAACTGAACTGGGGTAACAGATTAATGAAAGTGACATTAACAGTAAGCAGAGCTCAGCAATATGTAAAGAGGATCAACTAACCTACTTCCTAATAATGGCCCATTTTTGCCTTTATTTTACGTGCCATTAACCGTCATTCATTAAGTTCTACTCAATATTAGTGTATAAACTATCAAAGTATATAAAACCTTAAATATTTCAATGGAGTGGTTAGTTTGGTCACTTCACACCCCTGGAGAGCAGGGTTTCTCTGCCTTGTGTGGAGTTTGCATGTTCTCCCAGTGCCATCATAGGGTTCCCTGCAGCATCCCCCCCACAGTCCAAAAACATGCTAAGGTGAAATGAATCTTCCAAATTGTTCGTAAGTCTGAATGGTAGCTGATTTGCTCCCTCAGAGAAGAATGGAAGAACGAAGATCAGCACTGCTACATCTTTTATTTCCTGCTAACTCCAGAAATCTCAGTTATACTTTTTGGCCACTAGAGGGTGGTCTTCACTTCTGAATTACTCACTTTTACAGTTTTCTCAATGAAATCAGCCATCAATTATGTGTGAGAGTATGTTTGTTTAATATCTGTAGGTGTATGAAGGATTTGTGTGTGTTTCTAAGCCTTTCTACTAAAAAGTTATAGCGGCTTGTTTTTCCTTAGATTTAAATGATATTTTAATAAAGTCACTCTGGATTCTAAGCAGGCGTGGAATGCAAGGAATATGTAGGCCACATGCAAGAGGTATAGAATAGGTAGACACATTAATACCTGTATAATAAACTATGTCATACTTATACAACAAGAGAACCACAACTTTCATCTAAGCAATTTATTCCTTAATTTATATTATTTATATGGACTACATTACTACAAATTAAAAGGTACATTTATTAATGGTTAGGAGAGTGAACTTGTAATCAAAAGATTGCTGGTTCGAATCCCCAACTAACAAAGTACCACTGAGGTATCCTGAGCAAGGTACCGCCCCCAAGCACAGTTTCCCGGCTGCTGAATTAGCTGCCCACTGCTATATTACATATGGGTTAAATGCAGAGGACACATTTCATTGTTGTGCAATGTGTGCTGTGGTGTGTTAACAACGATAACTAATCACTTTCAATCTTTGACTCTTAACACAATCAAAGCAATTAAAGAAAGAGAAGAGCGTATTTAGCTTTTTAGCTGGTCACTGAGATGCCACGATGAGAAAACAGGCTTCTAGAAGGCTCTGAAGTGTAAGAATGATGGTAACCATTACAACCATAGTAAGCAATTTCTCTCTCTCGTCATACCAAGGTGTGTCAGTTTGACCAATGTTTAAGAGCTTCCTGTGGGTGACTTTTCTTTATTAGCATTTGATTCAAATACTATAAATTAATGTATTAATAACGTTATGTAGGAGATCAGTTTAAACTCTATGAGCAATGGAAAGTAGCATAACGTTTAGGCTACATGAATAGCCTATCCTACGCCCAACCTAGGCCCCTGACAAGGTTTGGTCGAAACACATGAACTACAAATCAAAGAAAGTAAATACATATCTAGCTAGATAACTCAACGCCCACATAATATTTTGGTAACTTATACTTTGGTAACCATCCAGGTAGCATTGCTGACCTTCATGGTGTCCTGATAGACATACTTTTGTAGTGTTAGCTTGGATAACATTATACTGAGGCATCTTGTCATAACATTTACATCTACATTTACATTTACAAGTTAAAATGATAACGGATTGCTAACTATCTTAGAATTAACAAACCTCCTCCGATTGAAGAACCATCTAGCAAATGTAATCAAACCCTAAACATATCGTGGCAAATTATGACAATTACGCAAGTCATAATATTTACATCAGGGTAAATCTAAAGTTAATGGATTGCTTACTATTTACAATACAGTCTGGCTACAGATCCACTCTGAGGCTGATCCACTGTGGGACCGGAAATCCACTGTGGGACCAGAAATCCAGCTGGGTAATGTTATCAAAACAAAATATTGCGGCAAATTACAGCTCGCTAAAGTAATGTTAGGGAACAGATCCGTGACAATATAGCAAATGTTATTGATTTCCAAAACCTACTTGCTAATTTTGTATTTAAATTTCTTACCTTGTCTTTGATTGCTGACTGTTACTCCTTTGATCTTCTTGCCAATGGCAAAATCTGCTTTGATTCCAAGTATGAGTCATGTGTTGTCCTTGACTTAAATGCTACACAACTAATCAATATAATAATACAGTACAACATTCTCTATGCTATTTGTATTGGGTTCCTCTGTTCCTTTATTTTTACTGCTTATGAATGTCTCATCTATCTTTCGCTAAGATTTATGTGGCAATTCAGAAAATTAAAAAAAGGATACACAAATTTTATAGCATTACTGTAGCATGATGAAATGGAAGCTTTTGGACTGACTCTGTTCTTGGTGTAGAGTCATGATTTCATAACACTAATGTCATCTTATGTGTTATACATGGTCAAAGTACTATGAGTCACTGCATACTTACATCTGCTTTATAGTTGGCTTGCACCTTTATATGGACTGGATCTACAGGCATATTTGGACATTTTCGTCAGGTGTGAATTTGCAGGCCAACCAAGGCTTATTTATTTAGTTAATGACAGTGTGACCCAAACTTTGCAGTTATTAACTATATCTATAAATACATCGATACAAATAAATAATGTTTAAACATGTAAATTTTATAGTAAACATTATTCCTCAAAATCCATTTTTTAAATGAAGCTGAACAATGATATACAAGATCCTCTCTGGAGACCTAAAATTAAATCCAATGCATCCACGGGGTTTATGATATCTTCTTTTATCTGAAATTATCCATTGGATCCTTCTTTGAAATTAAACATAGACTGAATTTAGTGCCAAGAAATCAAAACAGCCCGATTACAACTAGAATATTTTGCTGAATTTTATGCTAACTCACTAACTTGTCTAACTTGTCAGTTAGACAAGTTCTCTGGGTTGAAATAGGAAACACATAGTGCAGTATTGCAGAGGATGATGACATGTGTACGTCATTTTCGGTTTGGAACGCCCAATGAATTGAATGAATCAATTTCTTAACACATAAACGAAACCTAAATTCGCAAGTAGATGTTCAACACCGAAAACACTGTGCTAATTGTAGATGTGAGTCGGTTACGGCGAATGGTGCTTACAGTCAGGCGCAATCGGCAGTCTGATAACATTTTGGTTTCCTAACAAATTACACCAACACTGGAGATACTCTAGTTGAGAAGACTAAGACTGCCAGTTGCTTTTGTTATACCGAACACAGATATGTTGCCGGAACTGTCACACTGAAGAAGAGGCAGAACCCAGACACGGCCTACAGGTAAACTGAAGGGGTTTTATTTGATGGGGCACAAACAACATAGTATTATGCTCTCACTTACATATTATTTAATCACATACTAAGTCTTTCTTACATACTGATCTCAGGTTTGTTCATCATTAATGAATCATGATACATCTTAACTCAAGCAGTTACTATACAGTATGTGTCACTGTATCTATTAATTCTGTAAACGTTTGTGAGCTACTGAAAGTCATGAATAACACAAGTGATACACTGAAGTCATGCTTGTTCATCATTAATGAATCGTGGCACATTTTTTATCGCAAATAGTTACTGTATTAGATTTGTCTGTACTCCAGTAACTGAGCTACTACTAAGTATTTGTCACTTAATGTATGTTAGTAAAAACTAAAATCTCATGTCAAACTGAAGGCCCATGGACCACATCCAGCCCGCTTCACTATTACATAAGGCCAGAGAAATTACTTTGATGTTCTGTTAAAAATGGCCCAGGAATAGGGGTGTAGCAGTAAACAAAATTCACAGTTTGATACAAACCTCAGTTTGGATTCACGGTTCAGCGCAATTTTGGTACAGCTGGGAAAAATTAATTTGTTTTGACATTATTAGCAAAAAAATAAACTAGAATAAGATATTAAATGATTGGTAATAAGACGCAGAAATGAATGAATGTGCTTGTCACCATTTTACCCACCTGTAGCAAACTGACAGATGACCAGACATATCCATATTTAGTCCATCAGATAGGTAAAAAAAATAAAAACTCTTGGGGGAGGGGATCATGTACAAAGTCCTAGTGGCCCCACCCATTTATAACCAATGTTTTGTACTTCCTGCAGATAACTGAGAGGCAAAGGAACTCCGTACATTGTAGAGCTACCATACCAGGGAGATTCTCTTTTATACGATAAACTGCGTTATTTAGACAGATCATAGGTAAGTTTAGCTTTACTACACTAAACCAGACGACTGTCATATATTTCTTGCAAATTTCATTTTGCTACCTGACACTAAAGAACTAGGGCAGACTGCTTTAAGTTCAGGAATGCCCTTAATCACTCATGCATCAAATAGCACAGTATGGAGTTACAGGCTTTTATATACACGCTGACAGTTTCAGGTAGAGGCAAGCTGGGCATTTCACAGGTAGAGGGAATCCAAGTTTTGTGTCTGAACATGAGCATTGTTTATTTACAGATGGATATTGTGGCTGAAGAAAATGATTCTCCACCGTACTACCATACCTGAATTTAAATTCTGTAACCTGAAAGTTTCTCATCAGTCTGTTGGCCTTGTTCCGCTGGGATGTGCGAGAAGCAGTTGCGATGTTGCATATGCTTGGACTCATACACTAATCCAGTTTCCATTCCCTGTGGACACATCTTCTGCTTGGCCTGTATTGGGGAGTATTGGAGGCGTGTGGACATCTGCCGCTGCCCGCTCTGTCTGGATGTGTTTACATCGGAACCGGAACTCAAGTCACTCCCACAAATGGAAAATCACAGCAGCGATCAGTGCAATGAGGAAGCCCCTGAAACTCACCAGGAGGTGCCATGTGATGTCTGCTTGGAAGGCCCAGCCCTGCAGGCAGTACAGTCCTGCTTGGTTTGTCTTGCCTCCTACTGCCCCAAGCACCTGGAGCCCCACTACCAGAGTGCAGCCTTGAGGAAGCACCAACTGGTTGTTGTGTGTAAGAACCGGGACAACTCTACCTGCAAGCTACATGGTCAACCCCTGAAGCATTTCTGCCGAAGCGACCAGACTTGCATCTGTGCTCAGTGCATACACACTGACCACAGGGGCCACAAAGTAGTACATGTCATCAAAGAATGGGAGAAGAAGAAGGTATCTGAAACTAAACATATAAACCAAAAAAATCATAATAGCTATTTAGCAATCATAATAACTAATTCATAGCCAAGGTAATAATACGTCTCTAGAGATTTAGATCTTATACTTGAACAAACTACAGCCCATTGAAAATACACTGATGTACTAATGCTTGGATCTCAGAACTTATCTGGTTATAGACCACAACACTGATTCTTCACTAACTTATTAGTGGCATAGCTGTGCTTCACTGTCGACAGCTTCCTGAGATCCAAGCATTAGTACATCAGTGTATTTTCAATGGGCTGTAGTTTGTTCAAGTATAAGATCTAAATCTCTAGAGACGTATTATCACCTTGGCTATGAATTAGTTATTCCTAGCCTGAGGAATAACTGAGATCCTGAGATCAATACTGTATATAAATGCATATTTTGAATTAAAGTTAGGCAAAATGTCATGGTGCTTCGAAAAGTTCGCTTAATGGTTCCCATTTGATCATTGTGTGTTAATTGTCTTCTCCAGGTTCTTTGCTCTCTAATTAACGTTTGACATCTGACCAGTTCTCTCATTTGAGTTTAAAAAAGAAGATGCGGATTTAGACAACCATTTCTAAACATGAGCTTGATGACTGTACACTCTCAGAAAAAAGGGTACGAAGGTCCATTTCTGTACCTTAAAAGGTACAATTACCTATATATAGCTAAGGGTACCATTGGCAGACCCTTGAGGGTACAGCCCCAGTGACAAGGAAAGGTACAAATTTGTACCCTTTTTTCTGAGAGTGTATATGGAGCCATGACTGTGCCAAACCATGAACTCTGTATCATGATAAATGTTTGGTTCACTGCATAGCAGCACTCCTACTATATAGAAAACTCTACCAGTCAAAAATTTTTGCATACACTGACATTTTATACATTTGAATGTTACTCACTTAACATTTACAAAAATAATACTCAATATTCTTGAACGAATAAATTTACAGTATGTTCACCATACGGTACCTTTACTAGCAAGAAAATGTCCTATCTTTGATTCACCAGAGTAACATATGGTGTGCAAAAACTCTTGACTGGTAGTGGATCTTCTAACTGCTTACATTGGGGCATGTTCCGTGAAGCAGGATTTCTCAGTTAGCTGGGTTAATTTAAGCTAGAAGTCATAATTGTCCAATGAGAGTTTAAGGGGCATTCCTATTGGACAATCATGACTTCTACCTTAAGTTGACCTAGCTACATAAGAACTCCTGCTTCATGGAAAACCCCGGGCAGGGTGCTGAGGTGTGTTGAATCAAACAGGTCCAAACAAGATTTTTGAATGTGAATGAAAGACCAGCAACTCTGGGAAAGTTCCTGATAAGCACATTCATAATGAAATAACTAGTGGTGACATGCAAGCTTTGAATGAGGCAGATTTTTTTAAGCTGATCAGGTATCTCCTGCATAATGGTGAACATTACTGGGTTAAATCTTATTTATAAAGCTGGGCCTATAGGGAAGGTTTAAATATGTCCATACCAAAAATTGCATAATTTATACAGAAACGGTTTTGTGAGCCTGTGTGCTGGGAAGAACAGATAATTAATTACTGATATATATTTAAAACAATTTCCAACAGATTCAACTAAAGAAGATTATGTTGAAGACACAACGGATGATCCAGGTCAAACTGAGCACACTAAAGGATGTAAAACAGTCAACAGATATCAGTGTAATTAATTGTGATAACACAACAATGGAAAAGAGCAAGGTACCATTACTATAGATATTTTCCCATCCTCACAAATTATATCATGTAAAAACTGGGACCATTTCTAATGCTCTACCCAGTACAGCTTTAAAGGCTTTAGTAGTTTAGTACCATATTTCTTGTGAAATTTGTACTAAATGTTTTATTATAACTACACCACAGTTAGTGTCTTTAGTTTTAAACATCAGGGGTCACACTAAATTACAGTATATGCCCAACAGATGCATTATGTGGTTTCAGACTCCATTGTACAATGAAAATATGACATCTGTCTAAAAACAATGTAATATAAAGAATCTTCAGTTCAATGTTTTCTTGGCTATAGTGGTTACTGAATGAAAAAGCTTCTACATTTTTTTCTGCACTGTACCTCCAACCTGTTTCTAACCTGTTGGAATTCACTAAAACATTTTCTTCCACAATAGGATAAGAAAGGGGAATTAACTTTTCCACCTTACTGTGAGGCAGCTGATGGAAGGCCGTTGGAGCTCATGAAAAAGCTAGAGCAGGAGATCTCTGAGCTCGAAAAGCAAAGGGTCGAACTGGAGCAGCTCTCTGGCACAGAGGATCAAATCCACTTCCTACAGGTCAGTAACCTTTATTACCAATCTTTGGTGAATGTGAATATTTACATCTACAGATAACCAAGCAAAATTTGCCGTGTTAATAGATCTTTCCTCTTTGTTTTTTCTTTTAGCTCTTCCCATCGCTATGCATCATTAAACACTAAGAACATGTCACCGGGGCTGGGGATAGAGAGACATTTAATAAACATTTGGTCTGTATGAAACTGGCTTTGGAAGATGGCCTTTGACATGCAACTGGTGGTTATATGTACATGTGCCTGTCTAATGGGGAATCACACATTATTTGATGATTGTTTTCTGACTGTATTTTTTAAGTGCATTCATAACTTATTGGACCTGCATTTTTATTGTTTTGTGAGAACAGGGCATTTTCTCACGTAAAGGCAATGCCTTTCCAAGAGACCCAAACTTCCAGCTAGGTCTGCCTGTTGCCAACCTGTCTGTTGAGAGGTGCAGCATAGAGTTGAAGAGCTAGGGCTGAACTTTTGTGACTTCAGCTAGGCACAATCATGGAAAAATTGGATTTGACTCTGGCAAGTCCATTGACCATTATAAATGCCTGCGGCAATTTCATTGCATAAATATTTAAATTATCATAGTCATGTCTAGACTGTGGACTGGTTTTAATAGTTCAGCCAATTGATGCACCATAGTATGAAAGCTCCATCTAAACAAACTATCGCACTGTCTGCTACCAGTTCAAGCACAGGACCAATCTGCATCAACACATTATTTATCAGCTAGAAGGCAGGGCCTATCATCCTGTTAAGCAACCGGCAATGACCACAAACAATAGTATTACGTCAATGTAAAACAAAGAAGATATTCCCAGTAAAAGGGAAGTGAAACCTAAGAGGAAAGAGAAATGTACTGGGGGATTAAAATTTAAAACAGGTTGCTTTCAAGAAAATAGAAATTTTTCTTATTTCAAAATACTGTAGTCTTACTTGGAAATGAAGTTGCATATTCTTAGTATATATTATTAATTTTAACTTTGAATGATTGCTATTTATTGAGAATAGTAACATGTTTTGTCTGATGTAATGTTACTTTATTATAAGTTTGCATTCTCCTTCTTTATGGTGTTGGCCAAGAGAGATAGGAATTGTATTTTGGAAAATCTGAGATAATGCAATCATTACAAATGCAATTGTAATATTATTATGTAATATTATTATTTAAGAATTCACTGTTTAGTATTTATCTTGTCCTTGGAATAAATATTTATTCATGTATTTATTCATTCGTTTATTACCTATATTATTTAACTAATTTGCCACATATACATAGGCTATGAACACAAGATTTATATGTATCTGCCATTTTGGAGTGAAGAATTACACAACCCAACTCCGGATCCGAAATCCAGCCCATACCTGAGACCCTTCTCTGATCCTCACCACTGGAGTTTTAAACACTTTTAACCAATTTCTGGTTTTAATGACATATATGCCATGTTTTTCAGACAGCTTGCTGTAAGGTATTATGAGTTTTCTCTTTGTCAAGCATTTCCCTCACGATTGGGTTTTGAGATCTTTCAGTGCTTTGACCATCTGCTTCATTTTCCAGACCCCAATACTGGATTGTGATCTAGATTCTGTTTTCCCCAGTTAGCTCTCAACTCTTGTCTGTTCCTTTACTATAATTTTGGTTTCTTTGCTAAATGGATGATGGATCATGCTGTTACTGGAACTCAGAGCTGCTCTTTACAAAAAGCATTCATCTAAAAGAAGAAAAAACTAGTATCAAAAAACAGTTCATGGCGACCATCTCCACCGCCTGTTGGGATTTGTGGCGCTCCAGCTGCAGCCAGTGTTGGGCCAGACGAACCAAGTAACAGAACTAGCTGTAAACTGGCTAATCTGGAGCACAGCCCCAGTCATGGAATCAAAGCACCATACTGTATGATAGGGAAAAGGATTGTTGCCTTCTAGGTATACAGTAATACCTTTCCAACAGCAGAGCAGAAAAAAGAGCAGTAGTTAGTCTACCTGTGAGGTATGGCATGAATATACAGGCCTGGAGGTGCTGTGTCATTGCATCAAGTCCAGCTACAATTTCCTGATTGCTATTTACACTTGCACATGCATATTGCACAATACAGATGCAAATACAATGTCTCGACTTGGCCATCAGAGGGTGCTGGGGAACAACATCAAGCTTACTTTTTCAAGCTCCCTTGCATATTAGCTGATTACCTAATTAGTAGTGAATGAATGAATGATGATATTTTCAAGTTCTTGGGTATCATATTCCTGTGCAGATCTGGATTATAGCAAACTGATGACTGACTTAAGCCATGTCTCCTTGTTTTGAGGGCAGATTTCTGTAATGGGGCTGGGTTCTCTATACACACTGGAAGAAGAGATATCTTTCTTGGGTTTGAAGGATAATCTGAATTATTATTAAGTGTATGAATTAAAATATTAAGGTATTAGAGGAGTCTCCATTGAATACTCTGGGGAACACAGTCAGTAGTGGAAAAGGAGTTTATCCAGTGTTCCCTCAGTCCATTGGGTCACATATTTAATGTTTATCAGAATCGGAATTCACTTTATTGGCCCGGTACAATTGCACGTACTGGGAATTAGTTTTGGCAGTATTGGTGCTTACATTCACAAATAACATAGAAGAACAAGCACATAAATTAGGAAAAATAGATAAATAAAATAGGATAAAAAAGGAACAAAATATTGCAACCTGTGCAATATAATTATAAGGACATTAAGGGGAATAAAGGTATATTGAATACTGAAATACAGTGGTACCTCGGTATACGTCCTTAATCCTTTACAGATCCTTGGACTTATACCAAACAGGACTTATACCAAACGAATTTTTCCCATAAGAAATAAAGGGAAAATGATTAATCCGTTCCCATGAAAAAAATCCAATTGCTGGCATATTCTACATTGATGGGGTTGTATAAAATAGTTCAAACACTGCTTAATACTAAAATACATAAATACAAAAGCAATTAGATGGAATAAATGAAAAGAGAGTTACAGCGTGGGTTGTTCACTGAATGGTCGTGGCTTTGTCTCGAGAGGGGTAAACCAGGATAGCGCGCTGTGTCGTGACTCATTTTGGCTCATACAAGTTCTAGCACACGAGTCGTATTCCAAACAAAGGTCGTATAGCAAACCAAATTTTTCATGTCCAAACAGGACGTATACCAAGTTGGACTTTTTCCAAAGCGGACGTATACCGCTGTACAATGGTATAAAATATCTGAGGTCCAGTAGATGAAAAAAGATGTACAAAGAGGTGCGTAGAGTGAGTGGGGGGGTGGCAGAGGCAGAAATTATGTGGCTATGGTCTGGCTCAGGTGAGGCTTCCGCCGCTCCTCTAGTGCCCAGCCCAGGTCTCTCCTGCTCCACCCAAGCCTCTAAAGTCTGGTCTAGGAGAGGCTACTGCCATGCCCGGCCCAGTGAGGGCCACTTTGCCCATGCTCCAGACTCCTGGCCCCTTGAGGGCTTCTTTGCCTACGCTCCATTCTCCTGGCCCTGTGATAGCCGCTTTGCCCATATTCTCCAGTCCTGTAGGTCTCATCGTCCTCCGGCTGCAGTCCTACTGCCCCTGGGGTGCCACCCGGCCCTGCTGTCCTCTCGGCACCACTCAGTCCCGGTCCTGCAGTACCCGCAGCGCCATCCTGCCCTGCTGGCCCTCTGAAGCCCAGGAGGATCTGTGTCTCTGAGTTGGTCCCCAGATTCCTGGGGCCAGATGGATCCCCAGTCAAACCCCATTCCCATTGATCCTACCCCAGTTCTTGTCCCATGTATCTGTCCCACCTTTAGTTTACCCTGGTCTGTGCCCCTGTGGTCCTCTTGTGTGTCTGTCCCTGTTCCTGTGGTTTCTCCACCTGTCTTGTCCTGTCCTGGTAGGTGTCATGTGTATTGTCTCCCTGGCTGTCACTAGTCTCGCCCTGGTCTGTTCAGTGCCCCTAGTGGTGTCCTGTGTCTAGTCTTATGTCCTGTATTGTTATCCGTCTGATGTTATGTCCTGTCTGGTCCTGTCCACTGTGTGTCCTGTCATCCCCTGTCTAGTCCAGAGTCCCTGTCTGTCTCCTGCCTTGTTATTCGGTCGCTTTGGTCCCCTCCATTGGTCCTCTGTTCTCAGAGAGCATGCTACAGGTGGGGGTTAGTATCACACCCTCCCCCTCTGACCCTTCTGTTTCCTTCCTAGTGTGGCCCTAACGACACATTTTACAATATGCCAGGTCTGGAATTTAGTTATTTTAAGAACTAGTCCACTTGACCTTGCTTGGTGCAATTCTCTCAAGTCCATCAAGTTTAAAATATACATATATTTGTATTTAATATGATTTTGCTGAATGGCTAGAAACATGAATACTTTTTTAATAGACAATGTTATACTTACACAGTAAGATACAATTTTCATCCAAATAATTTATTCAATCACTTATATTATTCATTCATTTATATTGTTACTACATGGCTTGTGTGATCGCAATACAGAATGGGGAGACTAACTACAACATTATTTCAAATCAATAAAAAAAAGTTTATTAACACAAAGCAATTAAAGAGATAGAAGAGGGTATCTAGGGGAAAGTGGGTGTGTGTAGGTTGACAGGGGATCTATGGATTGGCAGGATGACATAATGTAGTAGAGTGTGCCTGAATGTTGGTTCCACCCTGACACTATCAATTACTTTAATTGTATTTTAGTTGATATCCACCTTGGAGTCATATTATTGCCATCGACCTTTCATGGCAGCTTCTGTGAGTCACCAGATAAACCCAAAACACTTATTTAGTTAAATATTCAGTTGCAATAATCGGCTAGTTTATGACTGTATCTCTGTAATTCTCAACATCAAAACATTATTAACGCGTATGCAACAAGGGTGTGACGGGGGGGGCAGTGCTCCCCCCTCCCCCAGGGACAAGCCCTGCCCACCCTGAGAAATGCACTGTTCAGGCAATAATACATTTAGCTTGCCGCTCTCTCCGAGCGTGTGTGCTGTGTCCGTAACCCCCGCTTCTACCCCCCCTGCTCAGTGCGGACACACAGACGCCCCCACACGTCATGTAGCCGACCACTCACGTGCGGCTTGAACAGAAACAATTAAAGGAAAACAAGCAACTCCGGCTCCCGAGCAGGCTCCGATCGTTCACTTCAAAGAGCCGGTTCGTACGCAACGCGACCGATGCATCACTACTCCGGTGTTCTCTTATATTCTCACAGAGCCCCTCAAGACTCAGGTGGGAATAATAAAAGCCATCTATCTGCAAAGTTTACACATGGCTTTTATTTGTTCCCACCTTACTCTTCTCCTCAGGTTATAGAACGATTGTCAAAACTGCACTGCTTTCCAATTGGTCTGTTTGAGTAGGGGCGTGTCAGTTAGTGCCTCCTCCACTTGACTATGAAAGCACCATGTGCAAACAAAGTTCACTGCGCGCCCATGCAGTAATGTTTGAATCTGTTGGGATCCTTCTTTAATCAAATAAAAGCAGCTCATAACTTTGATTCTTCCTCCTTTCTCATCTCATTGTCTAGGTCTTATACATTTTCTAATATTTCTGTAGTTTCAGTTGAGTTTGCACGTTTCATCTGAGCATTTACCTGATTTGTTAAAAATCACGTTAATCATTAGCTAAGTTGGCCAGTTACAACAATTACACATTGCTGGTTGTGCTTGCCTGCTGGTTACTGTATTGGCTGCTAGCTAGTTAAATCGCTAGTCTAGTCAGTGCAGTTGTCTGCTAAAAAGGTGCACAATCATTGTGATACAAACTGTTTTATTGACTGGTTAGGTAACGCCAATAAAAGCAATGCGTAGGTGGCTCATTACAAAGCAGATACCGTAAACCCCTACCGCAGCGCAAGCTGAGTCCACTGCTGAGCCCAGTACCGCTGCTACCAACACGGAGAAGAGCGCCTTTGCATCCACGTCGGGGACTGCAAATGCACGTCCTCCACCACAAGATCTCCATAGGCCTATAGACAGTTAACTGGTGGTTTCACGTTTGTCAAAGTTTATGTTTTTAACAACTGTATAAAGTAATGTTATTTTTTGTCCAAATCAATTCAGGTGAAACAATTAAAAATCGTACGTTTTCAGGGTTGCCACCCCTTACGCATCTTGCGTGACATGCTTTCAGACTCGCGCACTCACCCAAGAAAACTTATGGCAAATATATATTATTCCATTGTAAACCTAAGATTAGCTACATCAAAAGCATTGGGGGTGCTTTGCAAACCATAAAACTATTTACGAGGTAATAAAACTGTTACATACATGTAAATGTGTGTACTTGTCTCTACTTGTCTTTGACGTTTAATCGGCTGTCTTAACATCTCCCATTATCCAACATTTTCGCTTATCCGATGTTTATGTCAGATAAACGAGACTACTGTATTATTATTATCACTCCACCCCTACAGATATGGATACGATAGATTGATTAAAAATAGTTTTCCACCCATTTTGCAGTTTTTTTGCCCCCTGCCTCCAAAGTCTTAAAACTCAGCCTGTTGAGTGAGGGAGTGTTGTGCAGATGTGAGCGTGTCCAGCGAGTGCGAGTGCGTGGAGAGGATGGATTTTCCGCAGAACGGCAAAAGGGTCATAAATACTTCAACTTACACGTTGTCTTAAGTGCAGATGCAAAAAAAAAAACGCCTCAAACACGCGTATTTTACGACTTAAGTATGGACATTATGCAATATCAAGGGGCTTTTAGTTTGTCAAAAATGTTTCAATAAGGCGTGGATTACGTGTCAACATTACATGCAAAAAACGTCTCACCAAGGCATCCATAGTTTGAGACGCCAAAAGGGTAATAGATGCCTCAAATTATGTATTGTTTTAAGCGCACGTCAAAAATGCCTCCAATACAAGTATTTTATGCCTTAAGTACATGGAAATCTGGTGCGTAATGGCTGTGTCACTGATATAAAGTATATAAGACCTTCAGTTCAGAAGACACTAATGCTTATGACAACAAATGAATAAAATATGAATTATAACCAAAACAACATCTGAAGTATGTGTGTAAAGAGTCAATTCCGCACAGTGAACTAAAGTTACCCACCCATCCATCTATTCTGTGACACAGGGATGTAAAGTAAACCGTATTCATATAAGCTGCAAGAATAAAGCAGGTTTGATACATGTGTAGGACATTGTTCATTGGAATAGAAAACGGCCAGGGTCTTGTTTGCTGAACTGGAAATTTATTAGGATTTTCATGGCAAAACAAGCACACACCAACTTGATTTTACATTTGCTGCATGATAAGGAAAAGAAATGGCACATTTTTTGAGCTACAACCTTATGATTACTTTAGATTGATATTACTGGCTCTTTTTGTCATGAATGACAATGACATAGGGTCATGCGATGTACAGCACTATAGCCTCACACCTGCGTTTGTGTTTGGCTCCCATGCTTGGCTCTTTGTGTGTGTGCAGTATTTGTGTTCTACCTTTGTTCCTGGAACTATACTCCTATTCATCACTCACAAATTTAAAAAAAATAAACGGGAATCACACCATATAAGTTCCAGCATTTGATTTTGCTTTATTGTTTTGGCTGGCTCTCTCATTTGATTACAGAGTGGCGGAGGTAGTAGAGGAAGTGGAGCTGACCACCTTTCCATCCACCAGCTCCTCCACAATTGTCACCACCTTGCGTGTTGTGGTGGTTGTTGAGCTGAAAAACAAAGAAATATGGTCACCATGAGTTCACCTTGTCCCAGTTAAGGATACACAATTATGGAGGAGATGGATAGATTACAGAAGTTAATACTAGGTAACTGTAATAAAAAACTAATTTAATAAAATAATATTTTGTGAAATGATAATCCATTGGGTATAATTCTTGGTGATATTCATTAAGATTCACTGTATGTTCCTTTCGACAAAAGTGCAAACAAACTTACCTGCTTGCAGCCGTTGATGATGAGCTGAAAAATAAAGAAATACGGTCACCATGAGTTCACGCTGTCCCAATTATGGATAAGCAATTACGGCAGATTGATACATTATAGGAGTTTATACTATGTATAATTGAAATAATTTAAAAAATAACTTATTAAAAAATATTCTTTGAAATGATTTTCCATTGGGTATAAATCTCTGTGATATTCAATAAGATTCACTGTATGTTCCTTTGGACAAAAGTGCAAACAAACTTACCTGCTTGCGGCCGTTGATGATGAGCTGAAAAATAAAGAAATACGGTCACCATGAGTTCACGCTGTCCCAATTATGGATAAGCAATT
>JAODLD010000016.1:14440474-14461591 GCA_026781065.1 Mormyrops boulengeri
TTGTAGAGTGTGACACCCATCCTTACCATGCTTAACTGGGACTGGAGCTCAATTTCAAGAGCTTGCAGGGTGCGCTTCACTTCTTTGATTTCACTTTGCGATTGATGTAGAACTTCTGTGCTGGAGGCAACTTCTTTGTTCAGCGTCTCTGTCTGTTGAGTACAAACAAAAAGCATGACATTTGAAATGTGACTGTTCAAACCAGTAATAATAATTATTATTATTATAATAATAACTTTACCTTAGCATGGAACCAAGATTCCAGTTCTCTTTGGTTCTTGGCAGCTATCACCTCATACTGCTCACGGATATCTGCCATAACTTTGCTGAGGTCTTCTTGTGGTGCCGCATCCACCTCCACATGCACCTGACCACTCATCTGAGTCCTCAAAGCCAGGAGCTCCTGCAAGCACATGTAAAAAGGCCTGTTCACTATCTCAGCAATAAAACTCATCTACTTTGTGTTTCTGTGGAAGTTGCAAAAGGCTGTTTATCATCTTAGAGACATAAAACCTTTCAGGGCCAATTCACTATTCATTTTTCAAATAGATGTGAACTGTATTAAAATGTAGTCTGTAAAGCTATAAATGGCATACTGATCTTTGAAATTTAGTTTAATAATATTAAATAAGTACAAATTTTGATAGATTTTTAAAAAATACATGTGTTGTTTTTTTCCTGCCCCCATGTGTATTTGCTCATTTTGATAGGACTCACCTCCTCATGGTTCTTCTTAAGGAAGATAAGTTCTTCCTTCAGGCCCTCAATTTGCATCTCAAGGTCTGATCTGCTCAATGTCAGCTCATCTAGGACTTTCTTAAGACCAGCAATGTCTGCTTCCACAGATTGCCTCATGGCCAGTTCATTCTCATACCTGAGTATCAGAAAAGTCAAATGTAAAAAACATGCATGTAAAAAATCTTAAATAATTAGTAGATTACTCTTTTCAAAAACCATAATGCAGCTGGTGTTTTGATAAAATGAAACTCACTTCACTCTGAAGTCATCGGCAGCCAGCTTGGCGTTGTCAACACTGAGATAAATGCCTCCATTAACTCGAGTGGCATCCTGGATCTTAAACAAAAGGCACGCAAAGTTATGCTAAGGCAGAACAAAAAACCACTTCACTGTTCAATTATCACTACTGAGTAGTTACGTCCAAACTGCTATTGTTTTTTAGAACATGGTTTACCTTAGTCTGCAGTTCCTTTATGGTGGCCTCGTAGGCAGAGGTGTCCCGAGCAGTGGGAGTGGTCTTGCTCTCCAAAAACTGGTGGATCTTCAGCTCAAGGTCAGCATTGGCCTTCTCCAGGGAGCGCACCTTGTCCAGGTAAGTAGCCAGACGGTCATTCAGGTTCTGCATGGTGGCCTTCTCGTTGACGGACACGTTCGTGGCATCTCCCAGATTGAAGCCACCTGATCCTCCACCAGAGCTGAATCCTCCAGTGCTGAAGCCTGCAGAGCTATAGCCCCCAGAGCCAAAGCTTCCAGAGCTAGAGATGCTGGACATGAGCACCCCACCACCAGCACCAACGTGCACGCTGGGAGCTCGCTGGGCACGGGACCTTATGCTCCCTCCGCTCATGGAGATCCGTGAGGTTCCCATGGAGGAGCCCACCGAGGACCCACCTGAGGTTCTGAAGCTGGAATGCATGGCGATGATGGTTTCAGGAATGGTGCTACTCTGCTCTGGATAGAGAGGAGTGGTTGTGCAGTGGACAGGCAGAGGTGTTCCTTTTAAACTGTAAATTCTGAGGAGGGGTTTCGGTTGGTGGGTGGGCTTGAGCTTAGACAAAAGGGACATTTCAGCCCATGGCCATCTATCAAAGAGGAAAGCTGCAGGGCACTAAGCCTGTCATATGAAGAATGCAAAATCTCACAAAAACAACGCCTTGCAAGTCTTTACCGGACCAGCTCTACCCCAGAGCTCTTCACTGTCTATTTTACAAAAGTTATCTGAAAAGAGATCAGAAGTGTCAGGCTCTTATCAATCAACAAGCATAGTAATGACACAAGTTGTGCAATATGCTTTTAAAATACAATCGGATACTGTGCTGAGAAAAATACACAAGATTCTTGTACAATGCTACAGTTAACCACGCGCACACACAGACACACACACACACACACACTGACATTTTGGGATTGCATTATACTGTCATTCTCGAGTGAAGTTCCAAATTTTATGCACAATTCTCTTTTGTTCTGCAGTCATGTAGCATTACTTATAGGAACACCCTTTAAAAAGTCTTCTCAAATAGAGCTGAACGAGAGGGTGTTGAATTTTCAGATCTATTAAATTCTGTATTAAATTGTACTCTCTTCTGAAATACATTGTGCACCTAACACACGTTTCAACTAATAGTAAAGGCAGTGATAAATTTTGCACAATACTTTTCTTTGTTGCGTGGTTCTCTTCAGTTCAAAAATGTATTTAAATCTGGAGCATTCTAACTAGGAAGTCCAAAAAACTATTCCATTGGTTAAAAATCATTTGCAATTATAAACTCAGTCAATCAAAAGTGAAAAGAAAAACTACTGCCCCACTGGGAATGTGGAAAATTAAAAAAAAAAAAGTATTGAAAAATATCAGCCATGACAGGATATAATTTGGATACCTACAGTATGTACACATATACAGTATTGTTTAATAAGTAAAGCAAGTTGGTGATCTAAAAGAGAGCATATAAAGTAAATCATTCTATTCATTCATGGTCAAAGAGCTACCAAAATTTTTACAGTTAAAAATACTTAAAATATTTAGCCAACAATTGTCATACTTAATATTTCTTGCTTAGTTATCTCTGGGTATATGGCAATAAATTAACTTCAGAATATTTTACTTAACAATAAAATAAATTAATTAATTAATAATGCAACCTTTTAATAAAATCAGGGTGATCTACGTAGTTAGCCAGCTTTACCAGATGTAATGTACCTTCAAGTTATATACACGGGCACTGCACAGTGCTTGGAAAGACAATAATTAAATATTTACAATTGCCTGTAGCTAAAATTATTTACAGAGACATCTTCCAAGTATGGTTAACAAGTGCAGTATGGTTATCAACTGAATTATTCCCAGTATGGAAATTTCAATATATGCTCCTGATTCCTTGCTAACTTTGCACAAACAAATTTGTTTGCATAAGGCTGTTTGCTTCAAATGGGAGGGACTTCGTTCCACCCCAGTGACTTCATTGACAAGCCTGTCATGGTTTGCTTTTCTTGTAACTGCTACTCCAAACATTGTCCTTCTATCACCATCAAACCTAATGGAAAAAACAAAAGTTTTCCATTTTTTAACTGCAAGTCGTACTATAAAAAATCATACTGGATATGTTGTTCATCCATATTTTTTTTTGTCGCAACACATTCCACTTGCTCTTTTTGTTTTGCAAACCTTTTTTGTTTAATCATATTTGGACCATTATTGCAATCAAATATTACGTTGTGCATAATTTCATTACTTTCAAAAAACATCTCACAAAAACAACATCTTTAAGTTTGAAAACAGGTTATTTGTACACAAAAATGATACAAAACCATAGCTTTTAAATGTATTTGCAATATAACTAATTTGGTACCACTTCACAGTAAGACTACCCTTTCAAAGGGTTTATGAATGGTTTAAAATCAGGTGATTAATTAGGTTGTTACAGTTTGTAGATCATTAATAGAGAATTATAAACATGTTGTAACAGTTATTTATTATTCAGTTTCTACAATTTATAAATGGCAGAAGAGATCCTTATCGTAAAACGGTACGATTTATTTTAACCAAATATACTGCTTTTCTGTGTTCAGTGATAAAAAAAAGACCTTTCTTTGATCATATATGAAGCATGAAAGCTTTATAATTCAAATGAAGCATTGCATGTTTCAGGCGTTGTCCCACCAGGTGTTTCAGCTTCACAGCAAAAATATTCCCCTCAAGCAAAAACAAGTAACCGTATACGCCCCTTTTTGATGGCTGCCTGTCCTTTGTGTTTCCAGCAAGAACAGAAAAAAATACATGTATTATTTAAAACCAGCAATGCATGAGGTATGTTATAATTTGGTGCTTGTGTTAAACTCCAGAACGGTTTACCTGAAATAATTGTATTTTTAACATAAAACTTAAAGTTGTGCTTCCAGTACTTCCAGTGGCTGCTTTCATTGAAAAGGGTATTTTTATTTGTAAAAATATAAACCCAAGTTCCTTATTGTGCTGACGGAGATTGTCTTCAAAGAAAGGTCTGCTTAAGTCTGATTAGAGTTTATCTGCAGTTCAAAGGTTTTTCCATGTAACACAAGATCATTCTCAGTTCTGATTAAAAAAAGGAGTGTGCGTGAAAAAAGGGGAGAGTCTCGGGTTTGTCAGAGAAGGCATGTATGGACAAGATAGCCTTATGTCATAAACCACAGGCTGAGAGTTGCTGGACCTGATTAGCAAGAACTGCTCATTTTGAAAAAGTATCATTAATCATGTCTAAGAGGGAAAATTTGCAATTGCACTAAAATGTATATAAAATTAAAGAAACACTGATGACTTTTCATGTTGTCCTATACATTGAAATATGCTTATAGGTTAAAAACACAAAGATATATATATATACACACAGCTGTCAAAAGCACCATAGTCAGAAGATAATGCCGTGTGATTTTACTGTAAAATATGGAAAATGAAAACCCCTTATTTTAGTAAGTGTATACAAAGTTTTCACTAGTACTATACATAAATAATTATTAAAATGTTTTTTTTTAATCAAGTTAAGGACACTACATTTTCTAATCACTCATCTACCATTTGATACTCTTGGCAGAATATATCACTAAAAAATAATCTTAGCAACATACCAGTTCATATAAAGCTGAAATTGGCTAGAAAAGTAAGCTCAGAATCACTTAATATATTTTCTCTTTTTAAATACTTTAGCAGTAAGTGCTTATGTTTTTATACTACATTATAAATATTGTGCATTACAGAATGAAGATTTATAAAGCATCGAAGAGAACACAAGCAATTGGATTTACTGACTTTAAAACAAATTTGTTGGGAAAAGTTTACAATGAAACGACAAATACGCAGGTCAATAACAAAACAGACATACATTGTAAGGATGTTGAGAAAGTAATTCTAAACAATTTAGCCTCAAGTGTTCTGACCTGAGTAGGCGACCAGTACTTGTCTCTGACAGGCTATAATTTTTCCTCAAGGCAGAGGGTATACATTTTCCCCTGAAATGTCTTATCCTACGTGGTATGACTATAAGGCATTGTCTCAACATGCCTCGTGCATAGGATGAAGAATTTCATTCTTATAATGTGGATTCCAGAGAATTCAAAGGTGTTTCAGAGGGAAAAAAGCAGAATATCAAAATAAAATGATTGTGACTAATAACACTGTAACACGGTTGCTCTGTTTGGCCCAGCTCCCTGTTGAGCTTTTGGAACAGAACTTTCTGTATACCAGCAAGGGATGTGAGCAAATGGCTTCTGTTACAGTCAGGGGTGTCAAAGAGGCATGTGTACCCTCGCAGATTCAGGGGGCCCAACTCTTAATGGAATACATAAAATTATACATAGAATTACAGGGGGGAAGCTACGTGACATTTTGCATTTTGTCAAGGAGCCCAGAATTGTGAGGTACACCCCTGGTTACACTGGCCAAAGTGGTGTAGCATTTCAAGATTCCACGGTGATTGGCACGAAGCATACATGACATCCAATCATATTCCATATTCTCCAATTGCTCAAGTGTAATCCCGCCCCTCCCGCTTATAAGTATTCAGGTGGAAAGTCAGAGATATGTGCAAATAAAAAAAAGAAATAATAACCTCATACATAATTCACTAGTTATTTGAGTAGCGTAAAGTACAGCAAAACAGATCAACAAAGGTAGGCCATCGTGGAATGCATGCAACAGAGTAGTGAAACTATTGTAAGCCTGAAAAATGCCATCTACATATTGGAAGCACAGATTTTCACTTGTATCTTAAAGGAAAGCTAAAACAGATGTCATTGTATTGCAGGATGTGACTGGCAGTTGATAGGCTAACATGAAACATGTGCATAAATATTTTACTCTGAAGCACAGTTTGCTGTTACCAATTTTACAATATCACCTTCTAGAAATTCTGCACATTTTGTGCAGTCTGGCACACCCCTATGAGTAATTCCAGCCCACACTGAAATGTTACCTCCACGGTGCCCTGGGAATTGAGTCGTTGCACCCCCGGCAATAGCACTATGTCCACGCCTGGTTGTTTTTCCATAAACTAAATCCAACCTGAATGCAGCAAGATATTCACTGCAATGAAAGGCTTTATATTCAATACTGTTCGGAATATAAGAGGAAAAAAAACTATATATTCTTTTATACATTTGTTATTCAAGACAATGAACATAATTTGAACCTACTTTGCTGGAAAATGCTTTGTACTAGGGTTATTTCTCGAAAATAAAGCTCTTTGTAATGGTTTCATTGAAACATGAGCATTTTTCAGGGTTGAAGCAACTGATTTACTGATAATTCATAAGTCAAACCATCCTCTATGATTCCGTGCTAGATTTACTCATGTATTCATGTTTACATGCAGTACATTACTGGTTCCCAGTCCTGGGTGCGTGGCGAGTATTGTATGAAATGCTGGGAATTTTGAGTGGGGTCTGTGAATTTCAAAGAATATTTGGATACATCAAAACCACGCCTTTTATGCAACCCCTGTCCATCGTGCGGTTTGATCGCATGAGAAAGAAATGGAAACAGTTTCACTTGTCAAATATTAAATCTCTTCAGTCGATCGGTCTGCCTCCTGTGCCCCGCCCCCAGGTCGACAGGTTTTAAAGGTCCATGATTTGTTTTTTTTGCACAAATAAATCATTCCATGGTCAACAAAAGGTTGGGAACCATTACAGTACATCAATCCACCTTCCTGCTGCTTGGAAAGTAAACAGCACATTTAACCAAGTGCCTTTTTGTCAAGCATTCTGCATCATCCAACCAATTGCAAAATTCAGTTTTTACGTATCACTTACATGAAGGTCGGGATCCCACACTTACAACCTATAAATGCCCTAGCAGCCTATGTACTTTCTAAGAACACTTAAGGTAGATTTGTGACATCTGATTAAAGCAAGTCATGCAAAACTAGACAAAAAAAGACATGCAAAACATGCAAAGAAAATGCTTGTCAGTGACAGCTCCTTGGTCACATGATGGAACTGTAATGAACCCAGAATTTTACCTGTCGCAACAGAACTATTTGCTCAATAGCCTATTAAGAGTAAAAACCGCAACCCACAACCGGACACAAAAGATCAATTCATTTATTTCATTAAACATCTAAAGGTCTAGCCATGCTGCACGACAATAAATGTTGGGGCGGTAGGAGTCCTGGGCAAAGCACAACGTTCGTATGAGTTTTACATAAAAATATTCTGAGGGCAGAAGGAAAAATGATTGGTTCAGAGAGATAACCAATCAGATTGTAGAGGAGGTGGGTCCAAGACATCTGAGCGAATGTTTCACTCTTGATTGGTTAAAGGTAGAAGTCAGGAAAAAAAAACAAACCACTACAAACAAAAGTGCTAACTGTAAAGACAGCACCCCGTCCACCTTCTCCGATACTACAGCAACACAGTCGCAGGCAGGGGCACTGTTAAGGGGGCTCCTAAAAAATTTGCAATGTAATATTATACCTTTTACATAATTATTATTATATATTTTTTATTATTTACATATAAGAGAGTCATTGAAATTTAAATTTGGAGTCTTACTGTTTACAAATAAAAATACCTTTAAAATTTGTTTTCTACATTTTTGGTATAAAGACGAAACTCGGACATCCTCTGTCCCCCCCTCTCTTTTAGCTGTAATTATTCAGCCCTGCCTTCTCCTGATTAGCCTACGTTTGGAGGGGTAAGTATGAGTTTCAGCTCCTGCATAAAATGCCGACATAAAAATTTGCCGATGAGAAAAAAATGACGTCTACATAAATGTGACAGAGAATTGAACACGCCTGACATGGTCTACCCGATTTAGGGGGCCCCCTGAATATAAAAATAAATAAGTATGCACATGTGAAACATTACGCATGGGGAATTCTACCGTGGGGACCCCGCTCTGCAGTTCCTAAGGTAGGGACCCGCTGTTCGTTTGGCCCAAGGTGACATTTTGTCAGGGAGCTCAGAATCAATAGCTTTGCCCCTAGTCACAGGACTAACACAATCAGACAAAAAAACAAATCAAGTTTAAAAGCCCTCCCCTGCTTCTGCCGCACATGACCCCACCCCAGGGGGTTCTAGAAGATTACTAACTTTCCAACTGACTGAGATGCCACAATGAGAGCATACCAAATCCAAGAGGACTCTCAGTTTAAGCACGTTGCCCCATAGGATTTTTTTTATTAGAACTAGGGCTGGCAAGCCCTATAGGTGACAATAAAGCGAGCGAAAATATCATACGAAATACTTCTGATTGCATTCCTTGACATTGCAGTTATTTCTACTAGTTTTAATATTTTGTTACTTTTCTTGTGAAACAGATGCGAGGTAGCTAGTAAGCAGCCAGATGCCCTGCACTTCTGCAGCGCTTTTCATATAAATCAGGGGTCGTCAACCTGCGGCTCGCGAGCCACGTGCGGCTCTTTGAGCACGAGGCTGCCGCTCTCCTCAGAACGAGACACATTCACATCTTCATGTCTTAACATATTATGATAATACTTTCGTAAATATAAATAATTTATTCATGGCTTAATATTATTTTTCATTTAGATATTTCTTTAGCTATACGTGAATGAGGCGGTCCGTCACGCGCTTCTGGGACGTTTTAACGGCATTATTTACATCTTAATAAAAGTCAATCTCGACGATAGTACGCCTCCGGTAAAATGGAAATTCTTTCCGGAGTTCTCTTCACTGTCCGAGATTGGATGGATGTAGGCTTCAAAGTTTATTTTATTCCTAATCCTCTCATATACTTTTTGTCGTAAATCGTCACCACGCCTTCCCAGATCTTTGTAAAATTATTATATTTTCTCCGATTTACATATTATAGCCGGCTGAGTTCGGAGTGGTGAGGACATTCTGCACTGCTCGGTCAGCACAGTTACAGTGGTGAAGTGGAGAGTGAAGGGCAGACTACTGCAGAGCCGAACGAACTTGGGTGAGGATGAAGACTATCGCTACAGATCTGAACAATATAATGATATTAGTCACCTTTGCGCTGTTACGCGTCCGAGCGACTTAAAACCGAGAGCCCCCCCCTCCCCGCCACCAAATTGTTTGTATTAATTCTTTGTAAGTTGAAGTTTTGTTTTTGTGTTAAATGCATATATACCTACATCGCATTAAAAATCGTATCTCGAACCTTCTTCTCTACCTCTTTGTAAATTTTGTCAGACTTTTAGGATAAACTCGCTCTTTGCTTTAAAAAGGTTGCCGATCTTTTATATAAATGAATTGAGAAAATTTGGGGGAATCACAACCTTGTTTCTCTCCTCACCCCTACATCTGCCCCACAAGCAATCAGTCCCTTGCAACACCAAATTGGCAACGGCACAGTAATTAACGAGTTTCTCTTAAATCCATCACAGAATATTACTAGACTCTAGTCTTCTTGCGTATCCCCCTACAGCTCAGCATTACTCTTGTCTTTATCTTGGATACTTTTTTCTTGGACTCCCACTATATGCCTACCAGGGCCCTACACTGTGCCCCATTGCCTCTACAATGTTGGTTTATTTTGCTAGAGTATTAACATTTTTTTAAACGTTTATCAAACAAAATTCATAAATGAACAAAAATGAATGGTTATTCTAAAAGCAGTCAGCAGGGGGCATTGTACAACTATAAATTCAGGTCTGTATTCATTGCATAAATGCCTTATTGATTGGAATTCATTATTGTGTGAATCATTTGCGTATTATTTGACAATAAGCAAAAAAAAACTATAGGTTAACTGAAATTTGAATAACATAAATAGGAATTAATTATATGTTACTTTTCTGAACAGAATCCAGATTTTTGTGATACTGAAAGTTCACATTTTATGACAAGCACATTTGAAGAATGCTTGTTTGACAGTGCCATGTCTGAAGAACCACTACATCCTTACTATTTACTTTTAATTTCTGAATTAAAAAACTGAGAGTCACATTGCAGGAGTCAACTTTATTGTATTAACTTCAAGGCATGGGTTACATGTTCTTTATTTTCTTGGCTGGCTGCCTCATTTGGACACAGAAGTAGAAGAGCTGACCACCTTTCCATCCACCAGTTCCTCCACAACTGTCACCACCTTGCGTGTTGTGGTGGTTGTTGGGCTGCAAACCAAAGGAACATACTTGCTATTGTTATGGTATTACTGTTATTAATTATGGTGAAATTTCATTTGTTAACCTAATCCTTTTTTTCTAGATAATGAGCTGTAATTTAAGATAAAGAGAAAAGTGTGATAAAAATATATATATAATTTTTTTTTACAGTATAAATGGTTAAAAATCAATGGAAAAATGATAAAAAATATTTCCATGCACAACACTCACCCGCTTGCCGTGCCTCCATCCAGCAGCCTTCTGTATTCTGCGATCTCCATCTCCAGGCGTGTCTTGATGTCCAGCAGCATATTGTAATCCTGGCGCTGGCGTTCCAAGTCAGCACGGAGCATTGCTATCTGCTCCTCCAGGCTGGTTACTTGCATTTGGAAGCCAGCAAGCTGCCTAGAGTAGCGGGCCTCTGTTTCTGCCAATGTGCCTTCCAGGGATGCTTTCTAAAAGCAGGAGTTACAATACAGTAGGCTATAGAAAATGCCGGAAAAGTAGCGTAGAGACTAGGGAATGTGAAGCAACAGTGACAATGTATTACAGAGTGTGTCACACATCCTTACCATGCTTAACTGGGACTGCAGCTCAATTTCAAGACCTTGCAGGGTGCGCTTGAGTTCAGTAATTTCTGATCTTGATGAGGTCATTTCATCTTTACTGGTGGCAACTTCTTTGTTCAGGCCCTCGATCTGTTAAAAAAAAAAAACTGATAAGCATATTGAGGTAGAATAATGTACTTCAGAAAAAACATATAGTGTTTGTACACTTCTAAAAGGTGAAAATGTGAAGTGTTTGCATGAAGAGATGGTCTGATTACTTGATGTGTCTTGCATGGATGATACATTGGCTCAGTGGGTAGCATTGTTGCCTCATACCTCCAAGACCTCCATGTTTTTGCATGGAGTTCACATGCCGTGCAGTATATCAACCACTCATAGGTTTCCTTCCTCCCTACTGCATGCTGTTAGGCTAATTGGTGGCTCTAAATTGTCCATACACTCTGTGTGTATGTGCGAGTGTGCCCTGTGATGGACTGGCATCCCATCCAAGATCTAGCCTAGCTTTACCCTACCCTAATTCCCTGTGCTGCCTGTGATAGGTACCAATCCCCCCTCCTGTAACTCTCACCAGGGCAAGTGTGTTCATGTACGAATGTGTCCAAAGTCATGCCTTTACCTGAGATTGGAACCAAGCCTCCAAATCTCTGCGATTTTTGGCTGCCAAACCCTCATACTGCTCACGGATTTCTGCCATAATTCTGCTGAGGTCTTCTTGTGGTGCCGCATCCACCTCCACATGCACCTGACCACTCATCTGAGTCCTCAAAGCTAGGAGCTCCTACAAGCACATGTAAAAAGAGTTGTTTATTGACATTGTACAAAACAACTGTTCTACATATTCTTGGTTTGGTAGCCTGTTTAAAAAAAATGTCAATAAACCCAACTAAATATGAATATGAGTAAATATGAATAAATGAATATTCAATTTAAAACATTTTTTCATAATGATGCATTTCCTGTAAAATAATGGTTGCCGATAGCAGCTGTACTCAGACTCACCTCCTCATGGTTCTTCTTAAGGAAGATAAGTTCTTCCTTCAGGCCCTCAATTTGCATCTCAAGGTCTGATCTGACCAGAGTCAACTCATCCAAAACTCTCTTAAGACCAGCAATGTCTGCTTCCACAGATTGCCGCATGGCAAGCTCATTCTCATACCTGAGTATGAGTAGACAAGAATGTTGGTGTTAATTTTTTTATGCTGACAATCATCTGGACATTACACATTCTTTAATACCACAGTTCAAAGATTTCTATATTGAAAAAACTTTTCTCAAAAAACTTACTTGATTCTGAAGTCATCGGCAGCCAGCTTGGCGTTGTCAATGCTGAGATGAATGCCCCCATTGACTCGAGTGGCATCCAGGATCTGAATGAAAGGAGAAAGAATAATGTTACCTTTTTTGGCAAGAAATTCAACTTGTCTGTTCTAGCATTATCAAAAGTAACATTCCCAGTCATCGGAGAAAGTCACAGCTTGCCTAAGAAACAGTAAAAAAAAATTACAGCAAAGGGCATTCGTAAACCTGTAAGTTATCTTTTTCTTTCAGGACACCAGTAAGCTTGTGATGTTGGTATTATAAAGTACGGATTAAGTAACGGTGACTGATAGCATATGGTTTACCTTTCCCTGAAGGTCTCGGATAATGGCCTCATAGGCAGAGGTGTCCCGAGAAGTGGGAGTGGTCTTGCTCTCCAAAAACTTGCGGATCTTCATCTCAAGTTCGGCATTGGCCTTCTCCAGGGAGCGCACCTTGTCCAGGTAGGCGGCAAGACGGTCATTTAGGTTCTGCATGGTGGCCTTCTCGTTGGTGGATATGCTTGTGGCATCTCCACCGCCGAATCCGTCACCAAATCCGCCACCGAATCCGCCACCGGATCCACCGCCGAATCCGCCACCGGATCCACCGCCATATCCGCCACCGAATCCACCACCGAATCCGCTACTCAGTCCTCCACCGAAGCCGTAGCCACCAGAGCCAGAGGCGGTGGAGATGAGCACTCTACTACCTCCAGCACCAGCGTACATGCTGGGGGCTCGCACAGAGCTGATCCTGGAAGTCCCTCCGCTCATGGACAGGCGCGAGCCTCCGGTGGGGAAACCTCGCAAGGATCCACTTGATTTTAAGCTTTGTGTGGAGACCCTGACGGACATGTTGATGTTCTGGATCGTTGCTACTCTGCACTGGCTAGAGAGGAGTGGCGGTGCATTGGATGGGCAGCGGTGCTCCTTTTAAATTGTAAACCCTGAGGAGGGATTTGGTTTGGTGGGAGGTTCTTTATGGATTTTACCATGGCAGTCTACCAATAGTAGGACAGATCTAGGGCAGCAGGTCTGACCTGTGTGAAATAGAATAGCACATAGACAACGCCCTGCAAGTTTGAACTTGAACAAATTATAAAGAAAACTGTTTAATGATTATTTCAAAAACATTATCTGAAAGGAAAACCCAGGTGTGCCTATCTGCCAACTGATGCATAACCTAAGGCAGTCGTGTAACATATCCTTTAAAAAAACTGGATATTATGCTGAAGGTAAAAGAAAGACCGGAAAATATATGAACTTTTGGTAACATTTTATTTGAAGTTCTTCAGCTTTAACTATTAATAATCTGTTACTAATCACTTGATAATATATTAACAGATAGAAACATTCATTAACAAATTTAGAAAAGTATCATAATCATGTCTTGCTCCTGGAATTTACAAAACATCCTATTAATCCCTTTCAACTATAAAACAACAGGTTAGTAAGCATACTTAGAAATGAATTAATTTAGCATTTACAAGCTCTTTAGTTAAATACTTTGTGAGAAAGGACTAAGATATCTTTGTGATCGATTTCTACTTTTGATTGTATGTTTATTTAGCAATATATTGTGAAATGATTTGTAACAGTTTATTAATAGCTAAGGAGCAGACCATAAACTAAAGTGTTACCAAATTTATTATACAGGATTAAGGGTAAACTTTAATAAATAGTTCAAATTTGGGTAAATAATCTACTTAATACGGATAAATGTGCAAAAGTCTTAGGCTGTCAAAGAAAATGTTCAAGGGTGTTTATCTGGGTAGTAATTGTGTATTTGCTCAGAAGAAAAACACAATTTAGCTTTAGACCTTATGCGAATTAACAATAACACAACAACTAACCAGAATTTCTTCTCTTCTCCAAAAAGTTATTGATATCTTGCTGGATGGCTAGATAAACACCACTTTGGTTCCTAAACCTCTCTTCAGGGTCACCCCACCCATTCCATATATTTGTTAAATATCACCACCATGCAGCTCAATGAATCACTTAATTTATTAATTCATTAAATTCGTTAAAGAATTCAGTGACATGCTGATTAGCCAAACATGATATGCCAGTGGTCCTGTCAAAAACAACATAATTTCTTTACACAAACATGAAGATCATTTAAACATAAATGTTGTAATTTTCTTAATACCCACTGCTTAATACACACACACAAAATATATACATATATCAGATATTTGGTGATATAAATAAACTATGCATAAAGTTATAAACACTACACTATTTAAGTAAGAATGACAGGAAAAAGTCATTTAAACCCCTACAGTATATAACCCACAAAAGGGTTATACTGTATATATGTATATACTATAGAGTAGATTTGTTCTGATTAGCCCACATGTAGGCACACTGTTTATAACCAGACGTAATATTCTGCCTTCCTGCCCCTCTCAGTCTCCCCTTAGCATGGCCTTAATGAGCCACTCTTGTGGCTTGTTTTGTCTTATCTCTCGTTTCAGCCTTTGTGTGAATCACTCCAGCTGCCTCTCTTTATTTCCTTATCAGTCCTGTATGAAAGTGCTTCTCAGGTCTCTTCTCCCCAGACCTGTCATTGATCTCATTACGTGATACTCTGTGTATACCAGTGACTTTTCCCAGTTCCAGTGTCCCTGTTTTGACCCCTCTCAGTCAGTTTGTTTTCTTGTATTTAATAAAGTTCCTTTTTGTTTCCTCCCAATGCCTGCCCTTCATCTCCTTACCTACCTAAATATTAGTCCTATTAATTGTTAATAGGACTAAATAGAACGCAGTCATTCCCATCTTAAACCAACATCCCAGGAATGTATGTGTGCCGTCTGGGTATGTATGAATTAATAGGAGAACTAAACTTTCCTTATTAACTAATTACTTTTACATGCAGTAATTGGTAAAGCAAATTGAATCACTTTTGAATGAAGTAACTAGTAACTGTAATTAATTACTAATTTTCAGTGACTTTCACAAAACTTGTGGTCATTCCTTAAAAATTGTCTTCCAAAAATGTTCTTATCCTAAACTACTGATGAATGACTCATGTGAAAAGTAAATATTTAAAATGGATTATTTTAAAACAAGAAAGTAGTGAAATGATTTTTCGTTAATCTTATAATGCGCTAGATTGAATTTGAGGGCAAGTACAAACAAATTCCTGAGACAACAACATCCCCGGCTTAAAAGCAATTCTGTTACACATTGTATGACATCATTGTCTTTTGTTATGTCGGGTAAAGACACCCAATAAATAAATAAACCAAAATGTAAGTTTTAATCTGAACGTTGGACACGGTTTTTTATCTTCTGTATGCTGCTACATTTACACAAAGGCATGTTCTTGGTGTATCATATAAGATTTGATGATTTCCATAGTATGATATGAATGTGATATCAGCTGTGGAGATGTGAGACAAACAGTCTTCATGATATCAGCCATGGATGAAGGCACGGTTTATTAATTGGGACAAAGCTGTTCAAACCTCCACATGCCAAAAAGCACTACCAAGTATCACATTTGCATTCAGGTAAGGTGTGACAGGTAAGACATTTGTTCAGTTTTCTCCTTTACACTATAGCCATTGTACAGATACACAACACAAATTCCAAAAGTGGAGAGGAAAATAAAGCCCAGTACAATAAATAAAGCTATATGCCTTGTTAAGTAAATATCTGTATAATTATCGAGAAATGCAAATGTTTATAAAACTGTAACAGTAATATACATTATAATATAATGTAATATATTCTATACATGTCATTGTGTTTTATTTTGGCATACAAATTTAGATATTTGCTTGTCTATATAATTCAATTTTAAAGTAGTAAAATATATATTTTAATCTATAGGGGAATTATTGTGATTGGTTAAGACATACATAAAAAGTAAAATTAATAAAATTAATAAAAACATAAAATGAATTAGAAAGGAATTTTTTAATGGTAATGTATTCATTCTGATGGGTTACCTTATGAGAAAATCAAACTAAAAAAAGGTATAGGACTTATTTTTTGTGCTTAGAATATACCTACTTTCATGTTTTCACCATTCATTTTGCAAAATTGGCCACGTTCTAGTTTGCAAGACTCTAGCCCCAATTATGTTACGCAAACACATATAAATGTGTTATTAATGTGTTACTCATACATACATTTGTGTGACATGCAGAATTCTTAGAAGCTGGAAAAGCACAGTGCCAAACAGAATGTGGAGACCTGTGATCTATGAGGGACCCACCCATGACTGCGGTTACTTTGCCAGACAACTGTTTGTTTCAGAAGAACACTTGTAATATATAATGCAAGAAAATATTTTCACAAGCCTTGACTTATCAGTAGCACTGGACTGGGATTAAAAATCTGCCCTGGACTTTGGGTCCCTCAAGAAAAATGTAACCTAGTGGGGGTGTGGGAGGGGGCCCCACAGCAAATTTTGCCAGCCCACATTTTTCCAGAAAATGTCCGGTATGACAAATGGCCAGTCCAGCCCGACCTATGAGAAAACTGTGAGCTGCAAACAGATTACATTTTCGTAACAGTATTTAGTGAGTGAAAAAAAGATAAAGAAAAGAAAAAAAGATAAAGAAAAAAAGACTCACAGTCATTTATGGTCTGTGCCAAATAATTACACTTCACATCTCAGCCTTTAAAAATAATACAAATTTAAAATAATAAAAATATTACTAAAAGTACAAACATGTTGATAAAACTGAAGTTCAACTAACATGAGTGTCTGCTTTATTAAACAAAATGGCATGCTTACTTTAAAAAAGTTTCGTGTGCTTTCGTAGTTTAAGTAAATCTACAGTACACAGGGTCTTGGTAAATAGGAGGAGTATAGTTTCAGGAAATAAAATATTTAATTAAAAAAAATCTTGACATTAAGAATTATGAATATCCTTCGACTGATACTGTTTACACAATTTCATTTCCACAACTGTGTTTAACTTTCATGTTGCCATTAACAAGTGAAATATAAAATGCAGAGCTATATGTAATAAAAGGACATCAAGACATGCACCAGTGAGATGTACAGTATGTAGGTGAATTGATGGCTTACAGACAGTGCTGGGAAAATATGTACCTTTCTACAAAGTATGCCAGCTATGTTTTTCTTAAAACAGAAAGTTGCTTGCATTAAGGGGTGTAAGTGAGACTAGAAGACAATGAGTCATGCAAATTCTAGTGTGGGACTCACACTATTGATTAAATTACAAGCCAGTCTGGTTTGACCAGTCCTTCCCCACCCTTCCCTAAGATGAAAGGGGGCTGTCTGTGTAGTTTCTCTGTGGCAAAGAGCTGTTTTTATTTGTTAATCTTGGACTGCAAGAAAACTGTGGTACAAAACCATAAATCAGTCTGGTGCAGCTGACATGAATGTATCCTGCACAATGTTTTGCGTTTGCAATTTGATCACACCCAGATGATCACCACTCCTCCTCCGCCAACACCACCTCAGGCACATTTAACTGTCACCGTTTGTCACCACCACATGTTTTCAATTTTTATTTTAAACTCCTGTTTAAAATACTAATCTCTGGGTCTGCTTATTCCAGGCGTTTGCCTCCCCTAAAATGAGCCCCCCATCAAATAAATGTGCACGAATTAGTTCAGATAGTGTGTTCTCATTCATTTTCACTAAAATCAGACCCTCCAGTAAAGGCTTAGCCACGTTTTTCACAAATCTCTAATGATGCTCCTGGTTTATCCCTGCGAGCATTGCTCTCTGTGCAGACAGAAGTGACAGGACACAGGAGTTTAACGTGTAAATTCAATAATATCATCATTACATAATGACTTTGCGCTAAAAGTTATTAATCTGTGTATTCAGCAGATTTAGTGGAACTGTGTTAAAGAGAACTGAAGCATGGCAGTTAGAATTACCACAGGTTTCAGGTAGTGACCCTCTAGGTGTTTCAGCTTTGCATCACAGCCAGGTATTTGCTTAGGGGGAAATTAGTAACCGTACACACCCTTTATTATTGGTTGTCTGTACTTTTTCTACTTTTTAACATCAATAAAATAACAAAAGCAGACTTAATTGCTGTGAATAACTGGGCGTTTCTGTTAAGTCTGTGGCGAACATTTAATGGTTATATATGGGTTCCACAACCAGTGCCAGCTGACACACTGTCAGTGACTTTAATCCTGCATTGTTTCACATATTGTCAGCACAGATACAACAAATCCCGGCAGGTTTGCAATCGCATAAGCATGAAAAAATGTTGGGAACACTTGACACAGTCATCATAATGCATTATAGATATCTTTGTCATGCATTATAATGCAATCATGAAGTATTATAAACTATAAAGTATTATAAACTATAAAGCATTACGAATGCTCTATGAAACTCTCATCTATATTGCACTACAGATACCTTCATAATGCATTATAATTGTCAGAATAACCAATTATAATGCATTAATATAGTGCATTGTAGATGAGAGCTTCACAGTGCATTCATAATGCATGATGAGTGTTATACCTTTTTATAGTTATAGCCAATGTAATAATGTCTATACTACTTTAAGAATGCATTATTAATGCTTTATACATGGGTGATATTCCCGGCAAAATCTTTTCATAAAACAAATTTTTATTGCTAACCCATGAGCTATTGGTTGATAATTTGATGTCTTTCTATCCATTTACAGGTTGTCTAATTAATTAAAAAAAATATGTTGAAAAAATATCTGGCCTGCAGTTTTTAAATATAATTTTCAGTTATTAATTTTTTATTCCAAGTCTGACTAGTTTTGAGCACCAGCATATAAATAATAAAAACTCAAGGACAATTAGTTACTTCTGGTATCTACATGATTAAAACTTCAATTTCCTTGAGTCATCAGAACACTCTGATTGCAGTAATTATAGTGGTTAAGTTATTTTAATACTTTAAAATATTATATAATTAATATTTAATTATATATAACTCAACTTTGTTGAGTTAATTACATCTTGGAAGTCACCTTGAAATTTTTAATTCTACCTACTTTTCCCAGACTGATATTAAGGTTTTCAGTGAGATACTGCCAGTAATGCATACGTTTGATACCAGGATGTATTGTAACTGTTACTCAATGATTAACATACAACTGAGGGAACTAGAATTACTGGGGACTGGTAATTATGTGTGCATTTTTTCCCTTTGGAGGGGTAACAAAATACCGGGAAACCTACATTTTACCTAAATGTAAATGTTCAGGCTTGTGCTCAGGGGAGGGGCACCGTGGGGAGGGGGTGGGACATCTGAAGGGAAAAATAATTTCCATTGCTTGAGCAAAATATAACAAAAGAAAATTATAGGAGTATATAGTACTGCGCAAAAAAATTAGGCAGTCAGAGAAATGTATGTTTAAATGATGTTTCTGCTGGCGTAAAACTATGATTTTATGTCTGTCAAAGTGTGTCAGCTTGGCCATTTAAAAACACATCCTAAAGTCACCCCAGTATTTTCAGTAACCATCAATAATAAGTCATTTAACTAATTAAATTAATTAATGAATTAATTGAGCTGGTGGTGAAACAAAACAAATACATGCAATGGCTGGGGTGCATCAGAGGGGGGATTTGGGAAGTTGTGTTCTTCTTGCCATCCAACAAGAAATCAGTAACTTCAGTAACCACCCTCGTCACTCTCTGTTTGAACTGCTGCCCTCAGGCAGATGTTTTAGAACATAGGAACAAATAGGATAGAAAAACAGTTTTTACCCAAAAGTTGTGACTGCATAAAATGCTGCTTATACTGTGTAGCCTAAAAGGGAACAAATTATGCAATGCATACCAGAAGAATGTGAAAAACTTCTTCTATGTGTGGTATGATGTGTGTTTTACTTTCCCATTTTTAGAATTCCTTTTATATATATTTTTCATAACTTTTTATATTTATATTTTTAAATATAAAAATATAGTTTTACAATTCCGTTCTGGTTTGCACTAATTGTGTGGCATCCAATTTCGTTGCACATGTGCAATGACAATAAAGATATTCAATGAAAAAAAATCTATTAATTTCTAATAATCTTGACTAAAAAATCAGACAATTATTAACTTATGCATACGGCGCAATAGCCAGGACATCAAAAATCAAGTTTTGAAGTGACACTGTTTTGCCGTTTCTAAGCAGGCTGCCAAAAGCCCTTATAAAAACCCTTATAAACTCCTCACTGAAGTGCGCTAAATTTCAGTTTAAAGCGATCACGTCCTTGACCAGATTTAAAATTTGACAACACCAGAGTAATGAAAATACTTTTGGGATATAATTATCAGTGAAATACCCCAGATATGTTGAAAAGTACGCAATTACTTAATCATTGTTAGGTCCAACGTGACCACACCCAAGATATACAAACTTGTCTCACCCTGCCCGAATACAAAGCGTCCGGGCAAGCCACTCAGGGGAGAGGAAGTTAAATCATTTTAGAAAGTCATACAGAAATATAAACCGCCCATCAACATTATCTAATGACAATATTAAAGACTGATATAATTCTTAAGCGTTAGGACACAGTACATGTATGTCTGTTATGCACACAGTACACACATCTAAATTTCTAAATCCATTCAAGCCTGATATGAGCATATCCCATGAACACTACCTGCACAATATTATTTTGTTTACAGGTATTTTGTGATTCTCTTCACAATATTTAAAATGTGGTTGTACAGTTATTTGAGGAGCACAGAAAGACTATGAAAGTGAAAGAGGTTAACAATATTGAAAAGATGACTTATCTCAAAGACGAAATTAGCTTAGGGAGTCTAGATTGGGAATTGCAGGATTATCTGCAGCTGACTAGTTATTCACCCTGTTAGGGAAAGCGCCGTAGCTTTCACCCCAACTGTAATTTAGGTCAGGGAAAGCGCCGTAGCTTTCACCCCGACTGTTATCTGTGTGGAGGAAGCGCCAAAGCTTACCACTCCACACCTCTGCACTTCTAGGACCCAGGAATCATTGAG
>JAODLD010000016.1:14461691-14491585 GCA_026781065.1 Mormyrops boulengeri
TCCTCTAGGTGGGCCCCTTGCTGGGTAGACATAAAACAACTCCCCCCACCCAGGGCCGTTGTTCACAATCAGCATGTGTACATTGAAGATATCCTGTTCTGGTGGCGCTGTGAGCAGGGTCAGAAGACTGATGGCACATGTTTTACACTTATACACTTATAACATGATAAAATACATAAAACCACTCTAACACACCCTCATTGTAGGGAGTGAGAAAAAATAGTTACATTACAGCATTTCATCCCCACATGTGTGATATTTTCAACACTGACATTCACTCAAATCTGATTAACAAAGGCTGGATCCCTTAGTACTACTGAGCAGAATCTGATTCCAGGATGCATTTCACAGAGGGAAAAAAGTACAGAATGTGCACCTAATTCTGCTACTGCAAGATAATTATTTTCAAAAAGTTAAGCTGTGGTGATCTGAAGTATTCCTGTTACTCAGTATTTATTTTCTTGTTATGGGTCTTGACCTCCTAGACCGTGAAAGACCTCAGATAGACCAATATACAGTCAATTTTTCATTGAAAAGGCATAATACAGTTCTTGAAGTAAAGACATAGGAGGTGATATTCATCCATCCATCTTCTAACTACTTATCTTAGTCAGGATCATGGATGAGCACAGGGTGCAAGATAGGGGTACCTCCTGGGTCCACCATAGGCCAGATACACACTGCTTGCCTTTGTGAGAAGAATGACACATGACATCAGGAGAACATGCAAAGTGGAGGTAAGATTCAACCACCTTACAGTGTGAGGTAACAGTGATGCCCATGTGATCTCCGTGCTGCCCAAAATGCTAATCAAAATTCTAAAAAAAAAAAAAAGTGCTGATTAGTGCATCCAGTGCACCTGCTGTATGATCTTCTTCCCTACATCTGGGCCCGAAATTTAAGGCCTCTGGTGCGGCAGATAGCTGGGCACTTTAGAGAGATTCAGCCCGATACGTGTGTTCCTTGGCTGTGTGTCCATGGAGACAAGGGATAGTCGGCAGTAACAATGCAAGGATACTTAAGGAGTAGAGGTAAGTGGAGATCAGAACCACAGAAACCCAGGAGACTTCAGAAAAACAGAAAATAATCACTTATGGTTTCCTTAGAGATAGAAGAAAGAAAGAAAGAAAGAAAGAAAGAAAGAAAAGAAAAGAGAGCTGGGAGGTGACAGTATTATATAAAAAACCCTTTTCAATGGCAATTATTGCTGGCAGATTTTCCAACTCTCTGCCTGTTTTTCCAGTTTATTACCTGAAACCAAATGTCAAGTAAACAAATACAACATGGATAAAGAATTTATGAGCATTTATATAAAACTCTAGTCTATAAAAATGTCATTGCAAACTCTATAACAACAAATAAGCTGCATATTGTTTTAAACTGTGGAATGTTTTTGTAAATGGATTCTGTGTAAACAGAAGAGGCAGAATCTAGGACTGTAAATTAAAGAAGTTTCACTTTAATGAATCAGAAAGAATAATTTAAACATTGAGCAATGTAGATTACACTCAGACTATTTCAGCATGGAGATATACTTCCACAGAATCATAATCTTTATTGCCACACAACCAAAGCAGGTGGAAATTTGTCTAGGCCTGTGCTTATATGAGCTGATGACTTTCCTTTGACATTCTGCACAAAAATAACTGTTACAAACTAAATGGTTACAAATTGAATACAGATGTGTTGAAATTTAGCACTAAAACTTCCAACTACAAACAAACAGATACTATTCCAACAACTAGGACAACCTATTTAGTAATGTCATCCTCCATTACTGTGTATTAAGTGTACAAGTTACACTAATAATCGTGTTCCACCCAGTGTGTCCTAGTGACACAAGGTTACTATTGTATAGCAGCTCTATGTTAATTCTAGCTAGCCATTTCATACTTGTTATCAAGAACAATGCAATGATCTTTATATATTCAGCACTAATAATTTGTAAAGATATCTTGATAATCACTGGTATATGAAATGTCTTACACCTCAAACAAAAATAATAACATGAAGGTTTAACACTACATGTACAGTAGGTAGTGGCGGCTTGTGGCAAAGAAGAGCTGAGAAGGTAAGAAGATAATGCATCTCACAATATCATTATAAGTGACTTTTTCAAAATTAGAGAGAACATTTGTTATTAAATGACAATAAAATTGTATTGTTTTAGTTTGAAGTTACTTGTTTCATAATTTAATCTTCAGAAAAGAGCAGGTACTAACTCCTCTGGGTCTATGGAGCAGCTACCTCTGTCCTGGACCCACCTTGAGCCGTGGAACCTTTGCGATCTCTCTCTTTGACCTGTGTGTAGACTCCCACTACTCCTGTACTCCTTCTAAGGAATGATTTATTGGGACTTGCAGTGTGCTTGTGCTTAGCAAGTGAGCCATATCAATGAATATTAATTGTCCTAAAAACTTCATCTTGTTAGTCTATAACTGTTAATCCATGTATCTAAATGCCATTTAGAGCAATTTGTAAACCACATCTAAAAATCACCAGATGTAATGGATTCTAACCACCAGCATGAAAATGTTTAACAAGTACTGATTAAAAAGTACTGTAGGTGTGTAATCTCCTGCAGAGCAATAATGAATAGAGCAATGTCATAGTAGCATTATGAGAAGTTTGGCTGCTGCTTCTGTGACTGATCAGCAGAGGACAACATAGTGTTTGTCAATACAGTACATCCATTTGCTATACAGGCCTATCCCAAATGCTTTGGGTGCAAAACAGGGAATATCACAGAACACACCCAGGGCACCAACCCATTGCAGGACACACACACACATTTTCAGACTGCGAGGAGAAACTAGAATATCCAGTGGGTACTTCATGAAGACAACATACGAACAAATGTGGAGCCAGGGCAGAGACATGAACTTTGGTTCTAGATATGTTTTGTAGCAGTGTTAACCAATGCACCATCTTGCCACCAACAAAGTGTTTGTGCATGAAATAATACACGTACACATGGCAGAGAAAAGGAGCTCAGGGTTACAGGATGGGTGCTATGGCACGGTTGCTTGGTGTTAAGTGTTTTGTCTAAAATTTCTGCTGCCACATAAACTGAAGTTCGGCAACTGAAGCTGGCAGCGGCAGCATTATTGGCTGTCCAGTGAGGTTTATGTGTGTGTTTATTATTTATCGCATTAAGGCAATGCATTAATTTTAAAGTCATAATGCATTATTATTTCTTTGATCGAGTTAATACGTGGTATTCTGTAACCCAAATGGGCATAGAATTGAAGAAAAAATCCAAATTTTCAATGTGGTCTCACACTTTTGGACCCCACTGTATATATTAAGCTGATGTGAAAACAAAGACTAGTACATTAGGGCTGGTTAAGCCCCCTAGTGGCTCTAGCCCAGGAGTGTCAGACTCCAGTCCTGGGGGGCCGGAGCCCTGCACATTTTTAGGTGTCCCCTCATTTAAGACACTCGATTCAACTCCTTGTGCTAATTACCACACAGCTCTTGAGCTGAATCATTTATGGGGGAACAGGGAAAGAACTAAGCTAAACAGGGCTCCGACACCCCTGCTCTAGTCTACTTAGAAACTATTTTGTGACCTGAGTGAGTTCTTAGTCAATCTCTTAAGCTATCAGCTCTGAATTCGTCTTGTAAAAGACACAGTGTACTGCAATGGTCCCTTCTTACCACAAGATGGTGGAATACAATAGAACAATGCTAACGTTCTAGAATTAGCTTCGCATTTTCATTCCCCATTTATATATATATATGTTGATGCGTTTCACATGTTATTTGTTTACAGTAAAGTGAATAAATTGATATGCTCTGCTTTGTTAGCTCTCACTAACCTGGATCAAAATCTTGAAACCAGTTTGAAGAATTTGTACTTTTTCACTTGTTGTACTTGAGCTTTGTGTTGTGTTGACCCTCATAGTTGTCATTCCATCCATCTACCTTAAATAATCACTTTCCCAGGAATATTCTGCTAATCCACACATGAAGGTTCTCTTTACATTTCCTTAAATTATTTTTTAACCAGTTCCTTACCATGATTGTGCCAGGAATGCACAGGAAGCCCTCATACATTAGTCAGGGCTTTCCCTGTACAAATGACTCAGCTGTCATCATTATATGCATTCTCTATTCCTGGGCTTTTTCTATGTCAATTTGTGGGTGCCAGTGCGTGTTTGTGCACATTGGGCTTGTTGGGACCAGTGTTAGGCCTATTATCGTAAACTGAAATTGAAATGAAAACTGACACCAAATTAAAAAAAAATAATTTGTGAACTGAAATAAAAATGAAAACTATATTTACAAAAAAAATCCACAATATCTCCTCTACTAAAAGATGTTGTGATTGCTAAGGTGACCCCATCTTTACCGCCATTTCAGTGCTTACTCCGTCTTTGATTTACCAAAAAAGTAGCATGTGGATACGCCGAATTTATACTGATTAACTTTTGGGCGTCTCATTAATATTTTAGGCATACCACTAATTTGCTTATCGAATTGTGGCCGGAAATCATGTCCGTATAGTGCTGAAAAGCAGGTGTTGTGCTCTGAAGCAGCTCTAAACTGCCCTCTGCCATGGATTGCCTCCCCTGACGTAATCGCTCTTTATAATATTGCTTTGCGACAATTCGCTGTAACTTCATTTTTCCTTCCTTCAACAGACTCACGTTACTTGTTGATTATCATATTCTATAATCAAACCTTAAGATTAACAACCTCCTGTAAAATGTTGCAAATGCGAGTTACTACTATTTCATTCACATGCGACAGTGATTGATTTTCTTTACGACAACGCTTGTTTGTGCAAATGCAGTCACCTCCAGTCACGAGAACCGATTCATTTACTTGAGTAATATTTTGAGACTTTGTTGAATTCCGGGGCATTTCTAGCTATTGAGACGATTAGGGGCTCAGTCAGATTTACCTGTGGCTTGGCATTGGCATCGGGGCTAATATACTCGGGAGTATAGCCCCAAGTGATTGGACTTGACGTCCATGGTTGAATTCATTCTTCTTGAATATTTTTGCTATTGTCTTCTTCTCATACCTATAATGCGGCGATTAGCTTCATACTTGGCACCATCACACCTGGACATGATATATCGAAACACCAAAAGTAATCAAAAGTCACCAAATTTTCACTACTCACTGTAATACCTGTTCATACAGCACAGATAACAAGCTACATTGCAAGTTGTCCAGCCGTGATGCCACCCCACAACCCCCTCCCGTCTACTGCACCTTTTGTCACGGGAATATGTGTTTATACACAGTAGTTATTATTAAAGTAACATCTGATTTTTTAAGAATGAATGTCCTGAGGAACTGTATATTTTCAGACGCAAGACAGAAAATATAGTGAGATTATTGTGTCCCTCTGTATACAGCGTCTTCAAAATTTAATCGCAGTTTAAGTTTCTAAGAAAGCAGTGTCGTGTACATCATGGCTGGATGACTTGCAATGTAGTTTGTTATGTGTGCTGTATGAACAAGGTTTACAATGAGTAGTAAAAATTTGATGACTTTTGATTTGATTTTGGTGTTTGGTTTGATGTCATATCATTTCCAGGTGTGACAATGCCAAGTATGAAGCTAATCGTCGCATTATAAGTATGAAAAGAAGACAGGATAGCAAAAATATTGAAGCAGAATGAATTCAACAATGTGTCAAAAATATTATTCAAGTAAATGAATCCTTTCTTGTGACTGAAGGGGACTATATTTGCACAAGCCTGCATTGTTGAGAAGAAAAGCATTACTGACGCTCTTTTGACTCAACTGCAGAGTTCCAAATGTCCTCTGGCATTAACCCCAGCACAAAAACTGTGTGCTGGGACCTTCATGGAATGGGCTTCCATGGCTGAGCAGCTGCATGCAAGCCTCACATGACCAAGCGCAATGCCAAGCATCAGATGGAGTCGTATAAAGCACGCCGCCACTGGACAGTGGAAATGTGTACTGTGGAGTGACGAATCACTCTTCTCTGTTCTGTAGTCTGATGGACAAGTCTGGGTTGGGCAGATGCCAGGACAATGTTACCTGGCTGAATGAATTGTGCCAACCGTAGAGTTTGGTGGAGAAGGGATAATGGCATGGGTTTTTCTTTCAGGGCGTAGGCGGTGTTCCATAGTTCGAGTGAAAATAAATCTTAATGCTTCCAACTTTGTGGGAACAGTTATGGGAAGGCCCTTTTGTGTTCCAGCATGACTGTGCCCCAGTGCACAAAGCAAGGTCCGTAAACACATGGTTGGGTGGGAAGAACTTGACTGGCCCACGCAGAGCCCTAAACTCAACCCCATCAAAACACACACACACACACACACACAGAACTTGCATAAAGCCTTTGTTATGACAGCTCCATGACAAATGGGTTTTATAAACAAAACAGAACACACTGGGAAGGGCACAAATTAAAAGGACCATAAGGGGTCAAAAAGCAAATGGGGAACACAAGGTAACACAAGTTGCTGGCAGAGAAACGTTCATACAATGACCAGCTGAGGAAATGGACAAAGGCAGGCACTTAAATACAATGATAAGCAGGACTAACAAAAGGCAGGCGAGAATCATCAATAACAACCAATGAACGAGGGCACAAGGCAACAAGACACAGGTGAAGAAACTAACACTAATGAACACAGAACTAAGGAACTTACAAACCCTGAAACTAAGGTTACACGGGGAAATACTACACTAGGAGAAAAATCAATAAACAAGTAAAACAGAACAACAAATGCTGGGGCAGAGAACCATAAACAAGACCAATTAAACACAGGGATAAACAATATCAAACGAAGGGTAAACTAAAACAGGTAGACAAGGACTAAACACTAGGAATAACAAATAAACCAAAATAGGTGGGGCTGGCTTCAAACCAACCAAACTGCAGGGTTAGCGGGCTCTGTGCTGCACACTCAGCCTACTGAGCTACTGTAAGCAGCAGTTCAGTGACCCTGTAAAACACACTAGGGATAGACACACTGAGGCTGAAAGGCAAGTGACAGGGAGGACAGGATGGCCAGCACCACCTGCTGGCCGGACGGGGAGGAGACACAAAGGGCAGAGTTGGATGGACGCTGACCTTGACAGCCTTCCCAGAAGAGTGGCAGGAGTTAAAGCAATAAAGGGGTCAGCTCCATATTGGCACCTATGCATTTGTAATGAAATGCTAGAAAAGTTCCTGTGGGTGTAATGGCCAGGTGTTGCAATACCTTTGCCTATATAATGTTTTTTGTGATTGTGCTGTTTCTTGTTATTATCATGTTTTGTGTTCTTGACCTGGATTTCAGGACATGTTCCCCCTTCATACCTGGGCGCAGATGTGGATGTGGATGCCCTGTTTTGACCCCCCGTGGTCTGTTTCATATGCCCTGTCTATACTGTAGTCTCCTTTTAATAAAGCCCCTTTTGATTTCTCCCTGATGCCACATGTCTTTGCCTGTCTTGCTCTTGCCGTGAGAGAATGACTGGACTCCCCAACAATCCGGGCAGCCTGCACCCCCACTCTGGCTTGTGTGGATCTATTCATCTGCCAGACTGGATATTGAGTGCCCTGTAGACTGAGGGGGTTGCAGAGTCCCTGGGAGATGCCCTCACTTCAGGTGGAGGATTCCTTTGGCCTCCTTGACCTCACCCTGAAGCTGAGGGCAAACCCAGTACTGTGGAGGATCCCTGAAGCAGTGGATCTCCTCCAGTCAGTGACCAAAAAGGCTTTCCATGCTCATCCCTGGCTTGGACTCCCAAGAGGTGGTGGAGATCTGCCGTCTGCTGATCGAGCTACAGGGAGTAATCGAGGGTGATGTGTCCAGGTCTCGCCTGTTTCTGGAGGTGTCTGAGGAAGTGCCTGCTGATTTCCCACAGCCAGCAGCTAAGGTTTCTGTTGGGGGCTTACAACCCTCTGTAGCTCTTCCTTCCGTAGCTGGGCACAGGAAGGAAAAAGTGGTGCAGGCTAGCAGGTTGCTCAACACCTTGCCCAGGAGGTGCCACTGTTCCTTTACTTGTTCTTGGTGAGATTCCTGCTGAACCCATCCTGATCCCAGCTGAGCACCACCTGTTTTCCACAGTTCCCTGCCTGTGTCCAGAAGTGTCTGAGCTCCGCCTGACTTTGGGGGTGTCTGAGCTCCACCTGTCTCCTGAGCCCTGGCTCCGCTCTGCCTCTTCCTGCAAGCCCTGGATTGTCAAGCTCCGCTCGCTGCCAGACATCTGTGGTGCCAGACGGCTGTGTTTTGCTTACATGCAGAGGCCCCTGCCCAGCAGGCCCCTCGGGCCACGATTCTTATTCCTGACCCCTTCCCTATTGTCCTTCAGGTTCCCCTTCACCCTCAGGTCCCTGTATTGTCTCCCCTGTACCCCATATTCATGTCTCTGTTCCTGTCTTGGTGGTCTGACCTGTCTTGTGTCTCCCGTTTGCCCTGTTGTCCCTATCCCTGCCTTTGTGCACTACTTGGCCCCCGTTAGTGTCCGGTCTGGTCTAGTTCATGCTGTCCAGTCCACTGTTTTCCCCTATCGTCCTTAGTCTTGTCTTGGGTTGGTCTTCGTCTGTGTTGTCCATGGCCCTCTCTTGTGTCTGACTAGTCCCTGTTGGGTGTTCTGGCCCCGGTCCATTCCCCTGTCCTGTGTCTCTTGGGTGTCTGCACCTGCATGTCCTGGTGTGTTGGTCCCTTATAATTAATATTGCATAAATAATTACACATACTACAGGTAATGTCCTACAATTAGCATTAGTGTTTTCTTAGCCTAGGTGCCCAGGTAAAGCGGCTAGCTCGACCTCAGAAAAACAGCGACACCTGCTGGCCAAACGGGGAGGAAACACGAAAGGCTGGGACAGATCTGCTGACCTTGACACTAATCATTTAGAATCTATCACAATTCTGGCATTAAAAATGTCCTACCGTACATCCGTTAAAAATTAAAGCCGGAAAACTTAATATTGAATATGAGCTAACTTAACCATGGTTGGGGAATATAAATACTGGGGCACGTGCCCCCGTAAAAGGGGTCTTGCGACATCCATGTCCTCCACCAAACTTTACAGCTGGCACAGTGCAGCCAACCAGATAGCATCCGCCCAACCCAGTAAGTAAACTTTTTTTATAAAGCATTTTAAAAACAACCTTAGTTGACCGAAGTGCTGTACCTAGTAAATAGATGATAAAAAATAAAAATTATTAAATTTACAAACATACAATCCACACATGAATACTTTTTAAGCCTATTCAAAGTTACATAGTTTAGTTTAGACTTAATATGAAACTGAAGAGGCAGTGCTAATATGTTCCAAAGCCTCAGTGATGCTACTGTAAAAGCGCGATCACCCTTTTTAACAGCCAGTACAATCTGCTGAGATGACTGCAGGGATATGTTACCAGCGATAAACAATTCGGTTATCTTTAATAAATCCGATATTTTTGCCTAACACGATCGCAGAAAGACCAGCAGACCAGTCAGGTCGGTGGCAGGTATGATGCCTCGCGAAGCTTTGGGTTTTCTTCTGCTTGTGCCGAAAATGGCTTGAAGCGTTTGAGGCACCGAAAGTCTTTGGACAGCGACATCTGGTGGCCAGCCAAAATTACTACAGGCCCTATATATGCATGCTTTGTTGTACTGGGTGTGCCATAAATAATCTCTGAGCTAATCACATGTTGAAATAAACATTTTTAATCCCGTTTGGTAGTTTGTATGTGTGTGTTCAGCCATGTATATATTTTATGCTGTATGATATGCATGCTAATGTTAATAGTGTAAGTGTGCACCAGGACAAATGCAAACTGTCTATACGTGTTAGTTCCCATCACCACTTTCATATGGGACATGGGGTGTCAAAAGTATTGTGACGTTACACCAATCGAAGCTTGTGACGTAATAATGTGACGTCATAGTCACATGATCACTCTCGTTTGGTACAAGCTCCTCACACTGGGTGTTTATCAATGTGTGTACTCAAGCATCCCAGTTTGTCATGTTCCATTGCTGAAGTCCAGTTCCAATACTCAAGAGCAGAAACACAGAGGATAGTAAAAATTCCTGGATGTCGTTCTTGCCCTGCCCCAAATACCAAGGGTGCATCACTTGCATCCATGGCAACAAGAACAATCCCATGATTCATTGTGTTTCAAGTTTGTTCTTGGGAGGTAAGTTACCAAAATCGCTCTGGCCAAGAACACAAGTACATTCTTTGCATACTTGGTATTGATAAACACCCACTGTGTTTTGATAGAGTGATGCCATCCTTGAAGCCTTGGTATCTAACGTCCGGTCACTACATCAAAGTATTAAGTAGTTGGTGATGTCATGATTCAAATCAGTGTGTGACAGGGGAATGTGGGGAAAAGGATAAAAATATGTTTAAAGTTGTATCAAAAATTAATATTTTATTAATTGATATATAAAATATAATGTAACATTGCTTTATATCTTAACATGTTTTTGGCAACCAAAATCTCTGTCATAATGTTATTGAGCATATTACTGGATGTTGCTATTTAAATATCGTGATCTGCAATGCTACATGTGATGACATCTCACAGTGTCTTGATTAAAATGGTCATATTATATGATAAACCCGAGAGAAATTACTCACGTCTGACTGTTAACTGCAGGGTGGGCTCCTCAAACCAGTCACCAAGGCTGACATGACGCTTATAGTCACCTTGATCTGCCAGCTTGACGTCTCTAAGCAGCAGTGACACGTTGCCTTTCTCCAGCTCCTGAGAAAATAAGCTCACTCTGTCCTCATAGCCATTGCCCTTACTGTCAGTCCCGGGTTTGTACAGGTACATGTAATCACTGAATTGGTCCCGAAACCACCTGATTTCCATGGAAACCGAACTTCTTTCCGGAGAAAGGTAGCAGGGCAGGAGGACATCATGGCCAGTTGTGATTATCACAGGAGTAGCGGGAACTACCAAAATTGAGTTGATGTCTTCTACAACAGAAGAATGGGAATCATTTTAAAGAAATATGTATGACAGGTCATGTCATATGTAAGTAACAAGTTTAGAAATAGTTTTAATTAATGCAGTGCAAAAAAACATTCTAGGTAGAAGGGCACAAGTTGCAATATAATACAGTGGCTTGCAAAAGTATTCAACCTCCTTGAAAGTCACGATGATTGTCTTGAGTATAAAATATATATTCACAGTGTTCTCAAACAACATTTATGTTGATAACTCTTTTTCTTCATTATATTTTCCAATGCCAAAACAGGCCAGATGTCTAATAACATCAAAAGATAAAAATAATAACGTGATAGGTGCTGTTTGCATCAGTATTCAAACCCCTGTGCTTTGGAAGGTCCAGGTTTACGCAAATGATAAATTAATGACAAACAACACAAATGTAACAGTTATTAGACCACAATTAAACATAATTAGCTTCTACTTATGAGTCCTGATGTAAGATTTCTCTCTGGATATAAAATGCGCTGTTTTGGAAGGGCCATTGTCTTTTTCGGACAATCACTGCAAAAATGAAGACAAAGGAGCATTCTTCTGATCTGAGAAAAAATGTCATTGAAATGCACAAGGCAGGAAAAATATCAAAGAGGTTGAATGTCTCATTAAGCGCTGTTGGATCCATCATCAGAAAGCGGATGGTTCATCACAGCACCCAGACACGGACTTGAGCAGACCAACCCTCAAAACAAGCGTCAGCTGGTACAAGAAGGCTGCTGAAAATCCAACCATCACTCACAGATGTCTGTAATGCTCTTTGACTGAAAATGGAGTGAAGGGTACCACTTTACAATAAGGCTCCCTTTTGCCACTTGTAAATGGTAGTAACTCATTAATAAAAAGAAAACTGTGTTATAACTTGTTTAAAATTGTCTATTAATAATTTACAAAGTGTTACAACCTAATTAATAACCAGATTATAAACCATTCATAAACACTTTATATGGGTAGCCTTATTGTAAAGTGGCACCGAGTGAAGGTGCATAGGTCCACAATTTCAAGAGCTCTCCACAAAATAGGCCTCTACAGGAGGGTAGCAATAAATTCTGCCAAGAAGATTGGGGAAGAATCAATTCTGAACATTGTGCAAAGCTGCTAAGTACATACTTCAAAAGAAATAGGGCTGCTATTGCAGCAAAAGGGTTCTTGATAAAATATTAATGTGTCGGGGTAGAATACATATGCAAACACTAAATCCTGAGTTTCTTCAGAATTTTCCGAAGCTTCTTCAGTTTAATATCGACAGAACATTGTTTATTTTCACTTTGGAAATGTTTTGTTAGAGCATATGAGCTCACAATAAAAATAATGAATGGACAAATATGTGTACAAATCTTTTATCATGCAGGGAATTATGATGACTTTCAAGGGTCCAGATACTTTTGCAAGCCACTGTATAAGGTATATTATTTAATAATGTAATGTGCCTCACACTTCTCTCTCTTTAACACTAATTTGCAGACTTTGCTGGCTCCTCATATGTCTGTCATGCACCTGACACATTTGTCACAAGGATATACTTAGAAAAACCAAAGCTGTTTTATTGTAAGTTTCATGGCATCTACATTCCTGGGCAAAAAATGCACAACATTAAGCTATGGCCCATTTTTTGCCCAGGAGTGTATATTATCCTGCATTATGGACTCTAAAATATCATGTCAGAAAAAACACAAGTTAGGTGCCTTTACTGATACGGCTTTTCATAAAAGGGTTACATTGCCCACCCAGCTTCAAGCTCCAATCCCAGTTCTGAAGATTTATTATTTAATGTCTTTCTCATTTGTTGATAAAAACTGCCAGTCAATACCACTCTTGCTGACCTTCCATGTCTGTTATTAATGATTAAAAATGTTATCTAAAATCATATTTATGCTTTTCTATTACTGTATATTTGACCGAATTTGTTAATTTATTTTTGGTTTTGATAACATTCACCTAAAATATAAATGGAAATTTCTGTAATTTCTAACTCTTCTGTATCAGGAGAAAGGTGTAGATGAAATCAAAGGGCTTACCAGCATTAGCTCTGTATAATATGGTGAAGATGATACACATCAGCACAAGGCATCCTCTGCTACAGGTTCCCATAACACACCTGATAGATGTATATACAGGCACAGACACAAATACAGCAATACTCCTTTATTGTTTTTCTAAACAATCGTTCTAATCTCTGCACCATGTCTGTTACAGTTAGTACCACCTCAGATCACCAGTGCTCATTTTCCTATCCACCTCAAAATGGGAGCTGCTAGTTTACTGGCAGTAATACACAATATTCTGTAATGTAATATGATGAATTGAAATTGCCGTTTACCTCACATACTATATTCTTTCAAATATTTTCTACTTTACTCATCCATAAAATAAAATTTGAATTATCTGTGCCTTAAGATGTTTCACTGAAAGCATCTTAACTACAGTTTAAAGAATACAATACATGATACATTAAGAATTGTTCCGTTTCAAAAAGAAACTGTTAAGACAATTCATTCTCATTACGTTGAGATGTGCCTTAAACACAATTAACCTCACTTGCATGGAAACACCGTGCAGAACTACGGACTGAACTACCTTCCACAATTTGAGTGACTAGCCAAGCGCTACATAAAATCATTTTCCCCAAAATAAAACTTACAGGGCTGGCAGTGAAATACATTCCTACTGTATGGGTAGCTGGAAAAGAACACTTAGCAACAAAAAGGACTAAATAATATATCTTACCTGTTAAGTACTGCCACTTATCCCAGATGGAGATCAGAGTTACACTTTCATTTTCAGCCTGTAAGTTGACCAGCATGGAAAACAAGCCTAAGTTACTGATTGGCTGTAGGAGGTAAGCTAGGCACTGTCTCCATCTCCTGGCCAATCTACAGCGGCTAAAAATGAGCTCCTCGCTCTAAATATTTAGGTTTTCTAAGGTCGTGCGCTACATTCCAGTGTGCCTAAATTTTATGTACAGTATTTAGAACTAACAAATTAATTTGACCAGCAACTTAAATTTTGTCATAATGTGCTCTAATCAAAATAATGATGAAGAAAATCAATGACAGAGGAAATCAAAGAATAAAAATGTCTACATGCTTTGAAGGTGAATGTAATATGGTGATGACATTATTAGGAGATTTATCATTTTTTAGGAGGCAAAATCATATCTGGCAGAGACATGTTGTACGGCAGTAATGTAATTGAAAGAAATTTATTCAACCTCAAAAAAATGTTTAGATTCATATATTTCTATACATATATAAGTGCCATGGGAAAGTTCAGGGTAGCTGAAGACTAGATTGGGGTCCCCAATCCACGTCAGACTTTAGGCAGGATTAAAAATGTGCATAGAAAGTCCTCGGTTGTTGAAGACTTTATTTCCCCAGAATCTGGGTTCGGAGAAGCTTCCCTGATCTGGAGGGTTGGCTGGTTAAATTAGATCTTCTCTTTTTCTAAAGATGCTGGATTCCTATCTTTTTGGAGTTTTTGAGCATCTTCCCTAATTAGTGGCAACCATGGTTAATGAGTCTAGATGTGGCTGTCCAGCACCTGAGTGCTGAATCCTGACAGGTTAACCTGACCTGTAACTAGTATCGATTGCATTAGACTAATTGGTATATCTGTAATATTATTCCCACCATGAAGGCAGCTGTCTTGCAATCAACTCAATAATTCCTTGGTTTCCTCACAATGTATTTGTATTCGAATAAAAGTGGAAGTAGGTGTAACAATCCAGTCTTTTGTATTACACCTATAATTTTATGAATTAAAGTGGTAATATAAGTGTTCTTCAATAACCTATTGCTGGGTTTATGAAAAACATAAACCAATATTACATACAGCTGTTCATGATTATTATATTAAACATGTATAACCATAAATATAATTGTAAAGAAAATGCAGTTCTGAATCCACACTCAAACCAATAAACTAAACTCTTAGCTAACAAATGCCTATATGAATATTGTGAATCCTGCCAGCAACCCTCTTAACTGGAGGATGCTGAACAGACAGAATAGATATATATATATATAAACTACACATAAACAGTTCTCTCAAGTACTGTAAGCCAAGAACTAAACTTAAATTAACCCCTGATTGAGAGACCTGGCGGAAAAGGATGTTAGGTGAACATAACCATGCTATGAGAACATCATATATACTGTATACATATCTAGTCGGTATAGTGAGGCTACAGTGTACCTGTACTCCCTAAAAATCCAAGATACTTTAAAGAGAATATACATTAAAATAATGATTAAAAATTACTTAGCTTATATGTAGAATATAGCATTCATTTTTTTTTCTTTGTGTCTTTTTGCCATGCGGAAATGCCTTCTTTTGGTATATTTCTGGACAACATGGGTCAGCAAAGCTGTTGGGACAAATTTGACTCTTCGGCTTTTTTCAGTTTGAAATATTTATTAAAAATATAATCAAAATAGTTACATAATTTATTACATTTTTAACATGGTAACTAGCAATCTGTAACCTATTTACATTTTTTTTTTTTACATATTGAACTTAGCATATGCAACCAGATCTGAAACTGTTGCTTCATCTTCCAAGCCTGTCTGTTGGAAAACAAGGCACTTTCAGATTATAGCTTTGAAAATTTAATTATTCAGTCATAGAACTTCCCAGATGAAGAAGGGAAGTGATTGCAAGAATTCAAATCAGGCCTAGTAGATGTGACATACTTTAACAGCCTGTCCAATTAGTTTCTCTGTACCTCAAACAAATGCTAATTCTAAAATAATACTAACCAGGGGCTCCTGGTTATAACTGATAAGTGACACATTAACAGAATAACATCATAACTTCCAAGTGAACGTGTGATTTAATTTAAAGGAAATGGAGAGCAGAAGCTAGACATGACCAACCACCCACATGCCCTTTTCCACACTACCTGAGGGAACTTGACAGAATATGCAATGTATTGCACAGTTGTCATTATAATGTGTACATGGTGGTAAAGAAGCAGCAGTTTGCATGTTTGCAGTGCTACTATCTTGTCCTGGTGCATTTTCAGAAACACGGGATCTGCTGATTCAGTTCATTTTAAGCTGGAGATTTAATTCATTTAACTCATTTTTTTAAGGTAACCATGAAGTGTACACATCAACACGTAATTAACTTTCATGTTTAAGCTTTTCTGGGCCAACTCTGTTAATTATAAATCAAAATAACTTAACTTCAGAGTCCACCGACAACTGTCTGCAGTGCAGTGTTGTAAAAATTAAGTCAGGACTTGAACTCTGAACATGTCTGTGACTTGGACTTGATCATTTAAATCACAATGAAGTTCATGCGGGGTACATCTGTCTTGCTGTCATGTATAAGTACGGCTTATGGTATCCTGCACCCTTTAAGAAAAAAGTAATGGCTGCCACTAGGAGGCTGTCTTTTTGGCTCTTCCTGTAGTTTTCTTTCTGTTTTGAGTCAATGTATCCATAAAAATGCGTAATAGTACACATTCATCCATGCATCTACATTTCATTACTGACATCTTTACCCTGATCTTACCCGGACATCTGTTGCTATTTCGTTTACGTTAAATAAACAGCAAAATTTTGCTGTTCATCACTGACTCATTTTTGTTGCCGTAGATAAAATAATCAGTAGAGGATTCAGCTGTTTATATTCAACTAAAGGAACCTCATGTTGCAATAATCTGAATGTACTTGAGCTGCCATATGCAACGTTCTTGGATATGAGCATCAACTCCATTACACAAAAAGCATCACACAAGTGGAATAGGTTAGCAAATATATTTTAATACATATATATAATATTTATATTCATTTTAGCTCGACAAATAAAACACCTTCTTTAGCCTAGTGTGATATAATTCTTCGTCAAATCAGACTTTTAACTGTTAAAAATGAAAATATTTGTGATGTTTTCATATTTTTTCTGTAACTTCAAAAAAAGAGCACATAACAAACAATTAAGGGGAAACATAGCAACCAATGGTGAAACAAGGTGAGCTTAATCTGCATTAAGTATTTGAAGAGGTAAGGCATATAATTAAAACATGAAATTGCTTAATGTGGGACGTTCTACAACAGCAAGTGTTGTCTCACTTTTATGTGTGGTGAATTGAACAATTTAATCAGGCTGTAATCAGGCGGACAGGCTCTGTGATTAAGGCAACCTCCTTCACAAATCATTGATTGATGGACACATTAATGAAAAACCCACCATTGTGCTGGACCCACAGTCCACATTCTTTGAATATTTTATGTCAAACATAAACCATCATAAATACAGTACAATAAAATTTACAGGGTAAATGCCTGATATTTGAATTATGTATAGCTATTATGCTGTTAAAGACAAAACTGTGCCATGGATTCCTATAAGTTTCTTGTTATAGGCCACAAATCACCACGTACAAGTATCTGCACTCCAAAGCATGTCTACCTTCCCCACCCTCCACAGCAAAATGAAACTGGATCACACACAGTGGCTTAAAACATTATTGTTGTACAGCATTGCAAATAAATCTTATCATTGTTGCTTCTTATGCATCTACAGACTTAATGAGTGCTAGTCATTCAAGTGAAATCAACATTTTTTACAAGTAAAGCAACTTGGCACTTTTCTATAGCGTGAAAGCTTGCTTTAGTGCATCATGTAAACTCATTTCACATTTTCCGTTCCTTCAGTTCAGATTTTCAACTCAAAGACCATCAGTCTCTGGACTTTTTCCCAAACGCATCGTATGGTAGGTTGCCAGATCTGTCCCAGGATGTTCTTATTTAGTGTTGTATTTAATCTAATGGTATACCCTTAAGTGTGGCTGGTACCTTGCCTGCATTGCTTGTCAGTACACCTTGTCTGGCCAAGTTGAAGATGCCATTTAATCACTGTAATCAAGCTGTAATGTAGCACCAGCTATTTAACCAAGCTATTGTTAAGGATTTATAAAACTATAAATTCTGTCCATGAGGACACCAGTTCCACCGATACAGTCCATACAGCCACAGACATGCGTCCATACAGCCACATAGGCACATAATGGACTCGTTCCCTCTGCCTTATCCCTGTGGCACAAATCCCCCTCTGACTCATTAATTTCAAAACTAAATACTTCCTAAAACTCTACTTTATACCTCTGTTTACAACATACTTGGCCATTTGGACACTTTCTCTGATAAAGAAAGTTTGTTGCTTTGTTTTTCATAACAGTACAGAAATGCTTTCAAAAGTCACAGTCACAAATTAAAAGCAACAGCATTACGAAGTCAGGCCATTTCCAGACAGATCAAGAACAGATCCCACTACAAATAATGCAACAAATCTTGAAAGTCACTTTCCAGAAAACACTTCTCATAAAGGTAAAAAGAGCTACATGACTGCAATATCACCTTAGCATTTTCTGACCATTGTTAACAATTCTTAGTTTTCTTTTGACATAAGTTCCCACACATATTTTTGTGCCCATATATGCAGTCGGTAAACATTTTAACCCTTTAAAAAGTACAGCATTTTAACATACCTGAATTAAATAAATTAATCAATAAACATAGAATAATAATACAGTATGTACAACTAAATTAATTTTTTTTAAATGGTCATAAGTATATCATGGAATTCTTCAAATTTATTTTAATTAAAACAACTGCATGACCCATAGTCCCCTATTGCAATAAGCTTAAAATGATTTTAAATGATACAAATTAACAAACAATATGATGTAATGCGCTACATATTTAAATTAATAACTGATGCTATTCTGAGTTGACCGTCCCATAATATATTAATTATCTAAGCATTAAAACTGTTCCACAAACGTTTTAAATTTTAGCCTTGGCTATTAATGACAGATTTATGTGTGTTTCTGTGTGTGTGTTTCATCTGCTAAGTCTTAAAAGTGTCACACAATACTGATAAAACATTTATCACTAGGTTCATTCTCGAATGGGTACACACAACAATGGAATTTCTATTTTTTTAAGCTTCTAAGCCCCTTAAAAACAACTGTTAAAAGCCCATTACTGTACATCTTTTAATTGGCCTTTAAAATGATTTTATTTTCCCAAGTCAAGTTCAATAAAATAGCCATGAAAAAAATTACAAATTAAAATTATGTCCATATCTCCATAGTGACAATTTCACTTGATAGTGGACTGTAAGGTTCCACTTATGATCTCCACCAGGAAAGAGCAACCATTGTATTCACTTACTTGGATGACCTGGGACGGCGGGAACCTCCCTGATTGATATTAGCTGTGGGTTTACGATTACAATTCACCCAGCACAGAGTACTTTGACAGTGCAAACGTTAAATGTCCATTTAGCCTGCAGAAACATGAGAATGGGAGGAAAACACCCATCCATTCTTTACAGGGAAAGTAGGGCGATGTCATCAATGGCTGTCCATGTGTCCAGAGAACGGACACATGGGTACTTATCCTGCCGTTAGCCCGCAATGAAATGCATAGACTGCTTTGATTCTGACGTTTTCCACACTAGTGCTGAAAACAAACAACTGGACTTTAAAGGGGAAAATTTTCAAACAGTTGTCAGTTTCTTGATCTTCAGCACCAGGGCAATATTTTTGGGCCCGGGCTACATGCATATTTACAATTTTCACACATTTGTTGTGGCATCTGAGTTCTGTTAAGGCTTTGTTGATTACTGCAGACACAGTGATTATATTGTGTGAGTTTAGTCAACAGTCTGGGTACGTATTCGTTTACAATGGCAGGACTGTTCAAACGTGTACCTCCTAGTTCAAATCCACTACTGCATGGTTAGATTATCTGTAACAGATGCACCATAGTAATCAATGCAGTTTTATCCAATGTATCTTTATACACAGTATTTCAGTGTTTCCTTATTTCTGTCTGAATCAGCGTACGTTTCCTTATTTCCTTTCCTTACAAAGTTCTTTCTTTCAAACCCAGTCCTCTTTGTTCTCAACCAAAGAAAGAAGTTGGCTTTCATTCATGTGCCTTTATCTGGTTCTGGACTGTGCATTAGAAAGACTTAAACCTGCTTTTAATATGAATTTGTACTCTATTATGATGAAAAAATAAATAATTTAATGCATCTTTTTTGCTTCATTAACTGTCAAAATCATAACTACATATTTAATACACAATAGTAAAATATAATCAATATTTAAAAGAATATCTGTATTATGATATACCTTAATTTCAGTCAAGTAGATTAACAGTTATCTTTAGAATTATTATTTTAAAAGGATATCTCTATTTTGATATACCTTAATTTCAATCTGGTAGATTAACAGTTCTTAATCTTAATCACACTGGGCAGGCAATGCAAAACATAGTTGATGAAAGAAAAAACAAACTTGTTTTCTGCTTTTCCAGAAAGAAGTTACCTGGTGGTTACGGAGTACTTCGAAGATTAAAATGGCCGACTGTAAATCCTTGTGAATTTTACATTTATGCGGGTTAATAACTGCTGATATTCAAACTAAAATGTGTTCAAAATGTAATATTTAAGCCAGAAAGTTATCCAAATAAAAACAACAAAGACCTCCTAAAAATATATTTTTATCATTCAAGATATTAATCGTCCACAAGGCAAACATTGGTCTTCAAATAACAGTGACACAATGGAATTCTGTCAAGTGGATTTTTGTTCTGCGGTGACTGTTTTTGAACAAATTTCCACGATATCCAAGGTATTCTGTCACCAGGAATAAACTGTCTAGCACATGAAAATACAGCATAACAACTTTAGTGATTCAGCTTGTGCCAGGCAAAAGCACTCAAACTCACAACCGGTGTCACCTGTTAGGGTAAGTCGACATAGCATATATGATGTCACTGTGTCATATGTATTTTTACTTTTCAGCCATCTGCAGTATAAATATTTGGGCAATGTATCCTGGGTTCAGAGACAAACACGCATTGTACTGGGAGTGTTAGTGTGCAATAGCAAAGTATACAGGCACAGGGGTGACCCACTCAGCTGTAGAATGGAAGTGCTTTCCCTCTATTAGTTTCTTCTGTCCTTCCAGTCTTCTCTTAAGTCCATGATAGTTGATGATAGTTGAAATCTGATTGGCTGGCTGATAGGCAGCTGTTAGTGCCACTGTGATGTGCAATAGTCGAGAGGAGGAGAGAAGGGGGTGGGTTATGATGAAGGGGAACAATGCAGCAATCAGGATCTTTGACTTCAGGCTTTCTTAGGGGGAGGGGCCAGCTTGATGATCTCATCCTCCGAGGGCTGGCGAATGACATCTGGGTGGAAAAGAAAAATGGTTATCTACTTCTGGGGCCGAATAGGTACGTGATGACAACGAATGAAACCTACAGAAGTAACACTACGGAATGGTGGGCATAGAAAGTTGATGTTTTATGTTTAAGCCTGACGACAACCTTCATAAATCTTCATAAATGGTCCTATTTGTGATTAACTTTTTTTCATTTAAAATAAAAGGAATATTTTAGTTGATAGGTTACTATATTTTACATCAATCAGTAAAAATATTTCTAAATATTTATTGTTGGTCATTTTAAAAAAAAAAAACAAAAGTTATTCCTTTTTTAATAAGTCGACCAAAGGAATATTTAATTTGATAAAGAACGCAAAAGAAAATTGTTGCATTTTTTTGATAATTAAATTTTCTTTATTCAATTTATTCAAAAATATCTTGGGAACATCGACTCATGTACCCGATATAGTAAATCAAACAGAATTGTGAATTGGGTGAATCATTACATGCTGAGGGCTGAATACTGGATTTTTAAGAAATGGGCAGTGGGGCCTGGTGGTGCACATACCTTTGTACTTCTTGGCAGAGGGGATGCGTGTGAGCTTGGTGTCAATGTCATCGTCCTCTGTGATCTTGAGCACAGTGGTTCGGTATTCAATGACACGTGTCAGCAGGTCGGGACGCCGGGAGATCTCAAAGATGCGCTCAATGTATGACAGGTTGTCTATGTGCACACAAGGAGAGAATCATATGTTTAGTTTTACCTCACCCGCCAAAAATCTGAAGGCGGCAAAGCAGTCAGTTGCTGGGAAATGTTCCAGAAGGGGTCCTTCTGCCGTGTGCTCCAGTGTAATACATAACCTGGACACTGGACACTGTTGACAGTGTTACGGAGAACAGGATGCTGTCCAGACTTCAGTCGATCATGGACAATACTGCTCACCCGCTTCACAGTGTTGTGCTTGGACAGACGAAAACTTCCAGTCACAGATTCCTCAGCATAAAATACACCGATGACAGCTTCAGGAAATCATTCAGTAACACTTTCTATTGTATGTATTTTCATATTCACCAGACAATTGTCACAGACAATCGTTACTATCTCCAGATGTTATACTTATTTATTTTTATATAAAATATGTTGTGTGTGGTACTGGGTATTGTCTATTTTTTGTGTAACTCTGAACTGTGAAGTCTGTAACTGCAAGCAATTTCCACTGGGATAATAAAAGTATTTTGATTCTGATTCAGAAATGAGTAAAGGTCACCTTTGAATTTCAGCTCTGCAAGTATAGGAATTGGATGAGAGCAACTCTATGTGTGTCACAGGTCCTTTAAGCAGCAGGTCATCACAAAAATACCGCATAACCATCATACACATGCAGAACCTGCATGATTTGTCACGACTCAGCATGGAAACCCAGTCAAAACACAGCTTCCTTTTCCATTCCATTCTCTCTTTCATCCATCACTCTCACATGGCACCGTTTTCCCTGCCTTACCATCCTTATTACCTTGTGCAAGCTTCTCATTTTTTTCCAGGTAGCTGAACCACTCCGATGAGGAAGTGATGGCGTTGCTCTGATCTTCAGGGATGTCCTCCTTGCAGGCAGACTTGAGCTGGTCCAGATCCTCTTTGGTGATGTTTTCTGATAAGTCGCTGAGAAGGTCACCGTATTCTGACATGGCCTGTGCAAAGAAAGGTAAATTTTATTCCCAACAAAGGAACATGCATATTACAGATTTATGAGAACAACTGAAATGAACAGACACTTGAGACAGCAAGCATAAATAAACAAAAATTAATAAGTCGAAACATACAGTGAAAATCGTTTACATAAAATATGCCTGAAAAAAACATTTAGTGAAGTTCCAGTGAACTTCCAGCAGAGGGCAGCATTTCTATACTAAACAGCTGTGTGGTTGCCATCCCTTTTGTTGTTTTTTGAAAACTCCTCACTCCTCTTTTTAAAAATTGGGCCCACATCCTAAAATCCCCAGAGTTCACCTAATGCAACACAACACGGATAACCAAACAGCATTGCTTATACTTGACCGAAACAATAAACTGCCTGTAGAAGACATGGTTACAATGCCAATGTGTCCCCACAATTTGAGACATCACTCATTGCCACCAGCTGAACCTTAAAAGACGCATCTATTGACAAGCTGAGCTAAGATGATGGTAACAGCTGAACCTGCATTTCCCAGCATTAAAATAACAAAGTAAAGCCTACAGTCACCAATGCTTTTATGCCACAGGTGGACATTAGTTTTGAGTCATCTTAAAATGGAGCAACAATAATCTTTAGAATTATTATTTTAAAAGGATATCTCTATTTTGATATACCTTAATTTCAATCTGGTAGATTAACAGTTCTTAATCTTAATTAGTTCTTAATCTACATGAAGTCAGCACTATACATTAATCTGGGAACACTAATATCCAAAAGGGGCTATATAGCCTCCTCATCCTTTGTATATTAATAATTTAATGATAATAAAGGCAGTTGGCCCCTATCTTAAAATCTAAATATGAACTGTTCATTACCTTACTGTAGCTTGCTGAGATTACGAGCCTTTTCTTTGTATAATGGCTAGATAGTTGTCCTGTGTTCTAATTTAGCATTAATTAATATCTGTAATATTAAATATAAGACGAAATAAAATGCCGTGCAGAGAGATTTAAGACTGAACATGACTGGTATTCCACATGACTGCTCAACAAAGGACATTTGTTCATATGTCACAAGTAGTTTCTCTCAAGCCACCACCTCACATTGCCCCTTATTCCAACATTTGCCTCTGGCCCTCTACATCTCAGAAGAAGCACAATGTGGTCTTTTTGTGGGTTACTCAGTTTCCTCATGCCACCCATCTGTATGCACCAAGAAATGGCAGGTCTAACCAGCTCCACACAATCAGAAGAGTCTCACACTCATATACACACACACATGAATACTTGCAGACACACAGTCAAAGTGAGTGGATTTTCGAGGTATACGTTCCTATGATATGATGCCTTTAAGTTTAAAGCACCCAGTTCTGTTTAACAATGCCAAAGGATGTGGTACCAGTGCTGGTCTCATGCACATAAGCGAGAAAGTGGCCATCGTCTCTTTGTTTGCGTAAGGGCGATTGGTAAGGTACTGTGTTGGCGGCACTAGGGCAAATCAGGAATATTTTCCCTTTACCGCCAAGAAAGGTTAGAGGTCAAGCTGTCGCCTTGAATACACAGTAAGCCACGCACACTCCCACGCACAAATGCCCCTATGAACATATTAACACAATCACAACACTTATGTAAATTACTTTTACAATACTGCCTTCTTAGTAATCACATATCATCTAGAATGGTGTACAGAGGAATTATGTAAACATCTAAACATCCTGTAAATCATATATTATTAAAAAAAGAAAATAACTAGTTTGTCCCACACATGAAGAATTTAAAATGAGTCAAAGGTACCTGGAAATGTGTTGGGCACTTGAGCGGTCAGATCTGGGAAGGGAGTCGGGGATTATAGCAAAGTGTAATCACTGACTCCAGAGCAACTCACATAGAGCCATTTCGGGCCTTTGGGTCAGACTGAGTCCTTTCATAACAGACCACTCCTCTTCACATACTGTGCATACTCCACCACAGAGAGACCATTCCAGCGACATGGTCTCCATAAAGGACAAAAAGACACAAATTCTCTCTCTCACACACACACACAGAGTTCATATATTCATATCATTGTGGGGACTCTCAATTCTGTGGGAAAACCCCTGATCCTAATCACAACTTCCTTAACCCTTACCCAGCACTAACCTTAACCATAAGTAGCAAACAAAATACAAGATTTTTGGCTATTTTAGTTTTTTACATGTATTCGCACATTTTTATAAAACTGAGGTTTATATTGTGGGAACCTGAAAAATGTCCCTACAAGCTAAAAAGTAACAAGTTTTACTACAATGTGTGGACATATGAGCAGCACAAATTGGTAAATACAAACCCACACACACACACACAAAATTAATGCACAGGAACAAACCCATGAACAAGGCGTGCATGTAAATATGAAAAGACGTGAAATGTTGTCATTAAACACAAAAGTTCCTTATGCATGCAATTATTACTGACATGATCACTATGGCAATACCATAACTGATCTTTTGCTTTCATGTTCACCCTACACACAAAGCAGGCTGGATGTGGAGGAGTCCTTGGGAAATGTGGAGGAGTCCTTGGGAGATGTGGAGAAGTACTTGGGAGATGTGGAGGAGTCCTTGGGAGATGTGGAGGAGTACTTGGGAGATGTGGAGGAGTACTTGGGAGATGAGAGTCTGTCTCACTGAATGGACCATAAGAACTGTCCCACACCTCCGTTGGTCCGATACGTTGCACCACCCTAACTCCCACCCCCAAGCCACCACCCAGCACCATTTATCCTTTACCAACTGATGTTGCCGTGGAAACAGGGCACACTCTGCCTTTCAAAGGAGAGGCTGTTACCTAGCGACAGCTAAAACCACATGAGAGAATGAGACATCGATAGTGAGAAAGTTAAAATGAGGAAGATGGGGGTTACATTAGCGATGACAACCCCGAGGATGAAAGGCTTAGCTTAAGATGCTCTCAATGAACACCCAACAGACATCCACCATATGCTCACACCATCCATCCATCCTAATGTGACATGGGCTCTCCCTACTTTCTGTCAAAGCCCATCTCAGTGCAGTGACTCAGAGTCCTTCAGGAATCTGCTATAACACGTCTGATGAGTCATATTTCCAGACGCACTGCATGGATCAGTAGTTTTGAATTTGGTATGCCATACCGTGCTGTTCCCCCTCCCTGTATGTGTTCTTCTGCCCTGTAGTGTTTCTGCTCTGAAAATTCTCAGAGCCACTCTAAGAAATTCTAACAGCATCTATCTGTCAGGCCAGTGAACTGTTTCCATTCGGTATAGACATTTCACATCAAAGGGATTCAATGCAACAGTATGAGTTTATTTTGGTACTGCGCTACCAAAAAACACCATGTTATCCTTCAACAGAAAATTACTTGTCATTGATTCTAACCTGCTGTAATATAATGTCAATCCTGGTCAGGGTTGCGGGGGTGCCTGGATCTTAGGCAGCATCGGACATTGGGGTCAGAATGTAAAATCTTATATATTAGTTGTTTGCACCTAGACTGCAGTACTCTGGTTGCCTTCAACAGTCCATGACATGCAGTTTATGTGAAATGGAGTCTCTAAACTGCGTACAGTCTAACTAAGTTCCCTGTGATATGATGGTATCCCAAAACCATGACAAACAGAATTTCAGGTATTGTTTCCAAAGTCACTGTAAACATTACATAAGCAGTTAAAGAAATTAGTTGGACTGATTGAACTTCCAACAGCACGAAGAACAAGCCTGGAATTTACTGGATCCAGAAACCCTGCAGAAGGAACTGATAACCGAGGCTCCTCAATAATTTCTTACAAGTGCCCGTTTTATAAGAAGCAGTTGACACTGTGGGCTGAAGTGTAGGAGTAGGGAAATGCAGCTTTCAAAATAACAGTCTCAGATGGAAAAACCCTACATCTTACCGATTTCATAAACCTGGAACGTTTCCATGAGAAATGAATGAGTCTCACAGGATGCCAAATACAATCAGTTGACATGAGGAGGAAGCAGAGGATCCCTACAGCAAAGCACTTCTGGGAAAGCTTCTTTTTCTTCCTCTTCCCAGTACGTGGTATTTAAACTGCTTAGGACAATGTCGCATGTTCCTCAAAACAAATCAGGCAAAATGCATTAACATTAAGATGTATCTTAGACCCTCTGAGCCATTTTAGGCTCGGATAAACCTCACATTCTGATTTAAAGTGACCATTCAGGTGCAGTTTTATGCATCAGCAAACAGCTAGAAACCTTATTTAAAAAATAAATCTTGATTTTAGCAATCCAGGCTTTCTGAGATTTTGTGGCAATGATTTTTTCCTTCCCTTTTCTCTTTATTTATCCAGTAATAACCACAGTGGGATCTAGCAGTGAGATCTAAAAATAATTCACAGTTTAAGAAAAAAATCTGCCTTTAGATATAGATCTTTTCTTACTTCTATCCTTATTGCTGCTTCTCACTTATCGGATGCGAATTAAAGGAGATGTTTATGCTTGCAAATAAATCAAAGTGCATCACATTTATGCTTGCAAATAAATCACATTTATGCTGGTACAGCACTGACCAGAAATGCCTTTTTACATAATGTGATTTTTTTCACCTATAAATGCTTAGCATCACCTCATAACAATTTCTAGTACCAAGCATTTGGACACAAGCAAATTGGACCAGAATTAAACACTAAAGGCTCAAGTCAGGCGCCGGGCTGGCCATCAGGAAGTTCGAGTATTTTCCCAGTGGGCCAGTCTCGTGAGGCCCAGTGTTTGTTCCCCAACCCCAGCGTTATATATAGCTTATATACCCAGGGTGCCAGTCAGTGGCAAATTCCCAGGCTGCTTTTTGTTGCCATTCCACCTCCCGATTTGAGTACACATTAACACAAAGGGCCACAAAATGATTCCCACTGTAGCAGAAAAACAGTCTTGCCCCATCATGTGAACACACCAAGCACACTAACCAGACGAAAGCATCTTCATGCATTTTCTGCAGGACGCTCACTCATAAACTTTAATGACCTTAGTTTCGGACATGCTGAATAAATGAAAGACCCCATACCAAGTGAACATTATGACTCAAAACACCAACACTTCCGTCTGAACAAACAAGAATCCTTCTGTATTTTCCATGTGAATATCACATTGAGAAACATTTAATTGCTTGTGCATGATAGGAAAATACATTTTGAGCCTCTGAAGTTTTGCATAGAAAGACCATGTTACAGGTCATGTGCTACTGATATTTTCCCATAATGACACCCAATCTCAAGCATAATACTTACTAGTGAACTTACCAAGACGTCTGCTCAGCACTACTGAACCTACGAGCCATGAAACGAAAAACTGGTCCATGATTGTTTTATTGTAATATTTGAAATGATTCCACTTTGAATCATTTTTTTTTCCAAATAAAACCAAGACCAGTAAGACCAGTTTCAAAGCATGAAAACCTGAAAGTTTGTTTTGCATTGTTGGTGTAACGCCAATATGCAGATTTCATACAGCTGACACTGCTGCAGTTAAGGGTCATCTTATTTCATGCATCAAAACTCAAAATTAAATGATAAACAAAACTACAGAACTTCTATTCCAAATGGGAGCAACAAGCTACACACTAAACAAAATAATAATTAAAAAAATTATTAACCTCACATTCTGATTTAAAGTGACCATTCAGGTGCAGTTTTATGCATCAGAATACAGCTAGAAACCTTATTTAAAAAATAAATCTTGATTTTAGCTATCCAGGCTTTCTGAGATTTTCTGTCAATGATTTTTTCTTCCCTTTTTCTCCTTATTTATCCAGTAATAACCACAGTGGGATCTAGCAGTGAGATCTAAAAATAATTCACAGTTTAAGAAAAAATCTGCCTTTGTGTGTACTACACTAGATCTTTTCCTGCTTCTATCCTTATTGCTGCTTTTTATTTATCAGATCCAGATTAAAGGAGATGTTTATGCTTGCAAATAGATCAAAGTGCATCACATTTATGCTGGTACAGCATTGACACAGAAATGCCTTTTTATGTGATGTAATTTTTTCCACCTATAAATGCTTAGAATTCAGAATTTTGTGGTTAATTGTCATTGTTGATACACCACAACAAAGTGTGTTCTTTGCATTTAACCCATATGTGACAACACGTCATAGCAAGAGGCAGCTAATTCAGCACCCAGGGAACACTTCTTAGGGGCCGCACCTTGCTCAGGGTACCTCAGTGGTGCCTTGTTAGTCAGGGATTTGAACCCGCAATCTTTCAATTACAAGCACACGTCTCTAACCATTAAGCTGCCACCACCACAGGTGAAGTTCCAGTACCAAGGATTTGGACAAGAGCAAATTGGACCATAATTAAACACTAAAGGCTCAAGTCAGGCGCGGACTGCCATTAGGAAGTTTGAGAATTTTCCCAGTGAGCCAGTCTAGGAAAATATATTGAGCGCCTCAAGTTTTGCATAGAAAGTCCATGTTACAGGTCATGTGCTACTGATATTTTCCCATAATGACACCCAATCTCAAGCATAATTCTTACTAGTGAACTTACCAAGACGTCTGCTCAGGACTACTGAACCTACGATCTATGAAACGAAAAACTGGTCCATGATTGTTTTATTGTAATATTTGAAATGATTCCGCTTTGAATAATTTTTTTTCCAAATAAAACCAAGACCAGTAAGACCAGTCTCAAAGCATGAAAACCTGAAAGTTTGTTTTGCCTTGTTAGTGCAACGCCAATATGCATAGCCTTCACAAAGAAAGAGAAACATGGTGATACATTTAGATGCCAGGAACAATTCCGTAATGTATGCCAACTTGTGTCTTCATTCAAGTGTTATGATAAAACTATTCCATTAATTTACTGCTATCTGATTAAAGCATATTTACTTTATGAGAGACATGATTGCTGCATTTCATTTATGCTACAAATGCAGCAAAAGAAATGCACTCCATTGTCCACACAATGCAAAAAACGTATGTCACGTATGTGTACAGAAACTGCAGATTTCATACAGCTGACACTGCTGCAGTTAAGGGTCCTCTTATTTCATGCATCAAAACCAGAAGAGAAGCATTTTGAATGTAGGGGGGACACACTGGCGAACTAATATTTTAT
>JAODLD010000016.1:14491685-14515801 GCA_026781065.1 Mormyrops boulengeri
ACTAATAATTATGAAATGTGAGGGGGACACGTCCCCCTCAGATTTAATGGCAGCAACGCCCATGATCAAAACTCACAATTAAATGATAAACAAAACTACAGAACTGAGATTCCAAATGGTACACGCTAAACAGAATTAATAATTTAAAAAAAGAGAAAAAAAAAAACAATTAATACATGTCGTAACATGAGATTTGACAAGCTGAACAACTTTGGTTCTATTATCTAGTTCTTCCATTTTCTCTTCATTGCCTTACTAAAAAAGGGAACATGATCTAATTAGGTTCTGCTATTTCAGCAACTAAATGCAAGAATGTGAAGGATGATCGAGACAGAAACTTGCAGCTTGTTCTCCTTTAGAAACAATCAGTCATGAAGAGAAGCACTTTTCTTACTGGCAAATGCACAGAACTTGTTCTTAAAAAAAACAGCTAAACAAAGGATACTGTTGACCAAGCATGGAAAGTAATGGCATAAAAAATGGAAAATTTACTATTATTATTATTACTATTATTACTATTTGCAATCAATAGAGAATGTAATTTCATGCATGGGTTAGAAGCAGGGCCCAAATAATCCTTTCCTTTCCATCCCAAATGAATTGGAAACACATGTTCGTGTCAAAGCCAACATTATATATGACATGCTGTTAAATATCCTGCAATTCCAGAGTGCTTATTTTGAAATTGAGAAGAAAAAATACTGGCACTAAGACGTAACTCCTCTTTTTCTCCTTCACCTTCATCCCATCCTTGCTCTATTCATCGCCAGCTTCCTTCAGTCACCAGCAGGACCTAGCTGCTGCATAAATCCAGTCGTGACTGGCCAGCCAGGCTTACTTCCTGTCAGTAGCATGGAGACAGTTCCTGCTCAGGTTTGGGCCAGAGGAAAAAACAGCAGCTGGAAATGCCATCTGTATTAAAATGTAAACTAATCTCTATGCACAGACCATCTCATACTCCTCCCATACCCCCTACTTGCTTTATTTCTCTTTTTTTCCTCATTTTCATCAAAAACACAGTAATTCTAGTAATAATAGTTTTATTTTTTTTTCCCTCTGAATCCTAATGTAATCTACATGTGAGAGTTTTGTTGCAGGCTGCCCCCTTTTATAGCCTGGATTAGACTACCAAAAACACTGTGACATAAAGCTGTGAGCCCTGGGAATCCTGCTGTGTGTGAGAGAGCGAGACGGAAAGCGTGTGTGGCCATGCTTGGACTCATATACTGAAGTATTTGCCCCCTCTTCACTCCCTGACCCCGATTTTTTAATCTAAAAGGCAATCAGTTCAGGAAGGCCTTGGGAGCAGAGCAGATGGTTGGATTTGAGAATTATGGAGAGGTGGAGGGATGAGTGCAGGGCTGCAGACAGTAAGAGGGCTGTGCAAAGGAGAAGCCATGAGATGTGGAAACGAGTCACGTGAACACGAGAGGTGCATCCACCGTCACGTCCCTCTGAGTGCTCTTTCCACCAGCTTCTATCTCATCTGTTTTGTGCTCGTTCTCAATGTCATTCACAGACCTGCTGGCACACATTCACGTCCCCCACATCTCCCTGCCGCCTTCAGCTTTTCTCACAGTCTCACATTGTCTCGTTCTTCAAGCTATGCGGTGTTTTGGAGGAGAGAAGGTGAAACAAAGCGGCAACTGCAGCATGAATTAGGTCCATAACTTCATTGACCAAAATCATACACAGAATCAAACATACCTAGACATTCCCTATCACAGTAAATGTACATCTCTCATTCCCTCCCTTACCAAAGCTAAAACCTGAGATGATTTCTAACCACACAAAGTGAAGATTTACTAAAATAATCATTTACGTCAATTCAATAAAAAATGCACAGTAGAAATACCTGTAAAATTGACTTGCAGAATGCTTGTAGTTTAAGTCCATAAGCTGACCAACTACAATAAAGAGAAAACTGAAATTTCACCACACAATTAAAGAAGTCCACACTGAACTAACTAGGCCGGAATGCTTCACTCTCAAAATCCCAAACTGACAAACTATATCAGAAAATACCCATGGTCCCTCACTTGAGGTCTGAGAACTCCAAACTCATATCATAATAGCAGAGTACATTACACATCCAATCAAAGTGAACCACGGAGGCCTGTATTGACCATAGCTTGCCTCCACATATTTTAATGCACGATTCTCTTACGTATCTACTGGAAGATTCAGATGTTAAACCAGTCATATATTTAACAACATTATGTGTTGGCTGCTTGCCAGTGTGTGTTTTATTCAGAAACAGTTGGTGCTGAATAATTAAATGTATTGCATTAGTGGTATTATGAACACTGAGATTGTATGTGTGTTTATGTGTGTGGTGCACCATGTTAAATACAGATTTGTTTTCCCACTTTCACAAAAGCCTTTTACACTCTCATTCACTTAAATCTAGAGCACCTCTGCTCCCCTTGCTATGAGTGAATACATGCTAGGAAGTCGTGATTTTAGACCACAGACTGGCTATTGATAGTAGGGCTTGGTTGCTAGGAGACTTTAATTTCACAATCTTGAATGAGGGCTACACGTCTTTGGTAGCAGAATTGCAACTGGGCGAATCAGCTTTATTGGTTTACAGAGAAATACAGTCACATGCACACATTTAAGTAAAGATGCAAAGACATAAAAATCCAGACATAGAGCACAAAAAGTATAGCACAGTAGTATTGATTAAAGAGATCTGGATTTGTCTTTAAGATGAAAGTATCACAGTTAAGGAGGCAAAGGAAATGGATCCGGGGTGAGAGTAAGAAGGCAGGAGTAGTGAGAGCAGGATGAAGTGTAAGGAAGTACACACACAGGCACACACACACACACACACACACACACACACACACACACACACACACAGGTTTGTAATTATATATTTGTGGGGACTCTCCACTCATTTCTTTGGGGAAAACTCTAATCCCAAAATGATGACCTTAACCCCTACCCAACCCTAATCTTAACCATAAGTAATCAAACAAAATTTTTTGTTTTTTAATTGCATTCTCAGATCTTTGTGGGGACCTGAAAAATAGTCCCCACAACGTCAAAATAACAGGTTTTTACTACATTGTAGGGCGTGTTTGGTCCCCACAATGTAATATAAATATAATCAACACACAAACACACAAAATATCATCCAACACAACATCAGACGTATGCACACTACCCACGACAGAGTGCACAGTCACGAACTTTCTCTTAGGATCACAGACACACAATCATGCATCTAGTAGGGGTCACAGAGAATCACACAGATACACACTTGTTCACATGGCGCCCATAGATAACTAGCAGCAGTACTAAATGTATGTTCAACATTGAACTACAATGTCAATAGAGAACAAAACTTCAGCCTTCTTTGCCCGATGCTGCTACTGAACGAAGCCCCTATTACTGTGTAAGAGTATTAACCTTATAAGCAGGCTTGTGAGTAATGTTACTTTTGCATGTGCGACAGCACGGTCAAAAACTGCATTATGATGAATAGCAACTTGCTTTAAACCCTGGAGCGATCTATGCTGCATGGTTTCATGAAGACCTGAATCCATAGATTACACTCATCTTCACACAGTCTTTTAGGAGTAATATGTTAAGAATATGATCCACATTTTCTATCTCTGCATATATTTTCTTTCCTATTGGCTCCTTCTCAGTATCTCACATCTTCTTTCTCCCACTTGTCCTACTCTTCCTCTCCCCCACAATCTTTTTCCAATCTCCTGTTGCTCTTTGTCTTTCACAGCCGTTATCAATTTCCATCATACATGCCAGGATCCGTCTTCAACTAACGCTTCAACAATGTCTCATGGCCTACTCTGGAGAATCTAAAGTATGTAGCAGAGTGACTCTAAGGCATCTGTAGATTAATCTCTGCAGTAAGTGCATACACAGATGTGTACGAAAGTATTCGTTGGGGCCTGAGTTGTTTGATTAATTGCATTCTGAAGGTGATCCTCTCTGAATGGCTGAGCAATACCGCCATATTTCCACCATGTAGGAAAGGAGGGGTACGCGTGTATGCCAGGGGAACAGACCTGGAATGAGCAGGCTACGCCTGATTGCACATGCTTAATGCCTCCCATTAACCCTGTGCCCATGCTGAAGCTGCTGTCATCTCAATTATGAGTCCAGCACATATGTCACCTTCTTTATTCCAGTACTGAACCATATCCAGTGTGGATAATTGCCAGTGCTGAGTCACCTTCCACTGACCAAGGGGGTGGGATACAAATAATACAATTTTTGGGAGCTCTGTATAGACGCTTGAGTTAGCAATAGCCTGTGAGTCTATCACACCCTATTAACAAACAGCAATGTCAAAATTACAGACATCCAACCTGGACCGTGAAATGACCACATTGCTCTGACATCGCTGTAGCAGTGACGTCCACTCTGGACCGTTCAGTCACTGCGGTACTATGATGACATTCTTAACACTTCAGGTGTGCACCTGCTGGGGCCCAAAAGAAGAGGTTTTGAACTGGTGCATCATGGGAACAATGGGAGGTATAGGTATATGGGTCTTGATTATGTTTCTCGGTAAATGTTGTCGCTATGGGTCAAAAATAGGGGTAGAGACAATGATACAACCTACCAATCGAATAAACTTGGGTCTGGAACTTTTCTCACTTTTCTCTTCCTCTTCTGAGTTTTTGTGCTTAAACCTTTGTCCAGGAGGCCTGCAGAATTGACCTGTGAGATGGCAACAAAGTAGGAGCACTGCGCAAGGCACGACCGGCTGGAAGGAGGCGCGGCTCTGGGTCATCCCTGAGGCATACATGTACCACGGTTGGTAGCAGGTACAAGGTTTGAGTCTCGAGTTTTTGTATACGAGACATTGGGAGAAGGCGGTATTTAGTATTTATAGAAACAGAAAAGGTTACATTACTGCTAAATGGCAAGGGCTCTCTGTAAATGCCTTAGCTTTCTGTTTGCGTTCTGCTCCTCTAAGCAGCTCTACAAAGGGAACTGAAACTGGATGTACAGTGAAGAACTCCACTGTAGACAACTGACACCAGCTCTGTGAGCCTCTGCTAATAGCTGTGGCAGCCATAATCATCAACACTGATGGATCGGTGGCGGTGGTACCTACAGCGATACTCTCTTACTTGGCCCTTGGGCTGAGTAGCATGTTGCGGGCACGCTTAAGATATGGGCAAAGCATCATGGGTAGTGTGTGACTCGCGCACAACATAACATGCCGCTCATACTAATGCCTAAATGAATGTGTTCAAGAATGGTTTCCTCCCAGTCCCACTGAAGTATCCAGCTCCTTCGGTCCCGGAAGCAAGAGAGGGCAAACCTTCGCACTGATATCAAAACTACAGCGAGTTTGTAAGCAGTCCTTCTGACAACATAAGCAGAGCCTGAGAGAATAACGACGTGCCTCCCAACAGCCTGCCCCCTCCCTATCCATCAAGCCAATTATACTCCCAGTGCTGAGGCCCAAACCAATCAGACTGCATTAAATCAAATGGGCCCCAGTGAGACATTTCATTTAGGTTCAGTTAGCGGACGCCTTTTCTCCAGAACAACATGAAATATGTACATTTTCTGTATTGACAGATGACTTAGGTGTAAAAGCACGAATACGTTTCACGATACTTAAAACGCTATTCATAATTAGGCAGTGCTAGCAATTAATAATCCATCAAGCACTTCACCTCCAATCCCTTGCCCCTCCCCTCCCCACATAATGACTCACAAAAAAACCAGGCGAAATCTCTGTCAAGTTAAAAGTCTCCTGACAAATAAAAACAGTTTTGTGCTATTTTAGGGATAGACCAAATCATTGCCTGCAGGTGCTTAATAAAAATAAATGTTCTGTGTCACAGCCTCGCCACATTGGGGTGGTTTCAGTAAACAGGCAGAAAGCAGTATTTCATCTCGACCACAAGTATTCCCAGGGAAAGACAGACACAGGAAGTGGCCGAAGGAAACACATTGTGGCTCAGCTGGCTGGTTTTCTCAATGGGAAGAAAAAAACATCAATAAAATAATTATAACTGCAGTAGAACTTGTCTCATTCTAACGAGAGATGGACAGCTCACAGCTTAATTGTGTACTACAGAGAAACAAAAGAGCGGAGAAGAACAATATATAGGCTTTGCTGAAAATTAACTTTTAAACAAAAATATAAAAATGAATTGCTTCACGTCTTCAGTTCCTTAATGTTTGACACCATATGTATGGTGTGTAAAAATTCGTATAAATATATCTTTTTAAAATGCTTCAAACAGCGACTTTTACACACTAGGACACTTGACTTGGTTGTTCTACCAGTCACAAGTTACAGTTGCTGTGCACAAGTCAACACCAGAGGTCCATTTAAATCTGGTCCTAGGCGAACCCCACTGGGGATTCTTTAAGTATTATTAATGGTGAATCCCTTAGTCCCGTACCTTTGTTTCTTCACAGCTGGATAGCAGCATGAAACAAAGCCAGAGAAATTAAAATGCAGGATGCCAGTGGAATGTTCCAACACAACTGCTCTACACCCTTTGGTAATGACTGGAGAGTGGTAGGGCATGAAACGTATTGTATTGTTTTTCTTTTGAATGAAGGGGTATGATCCACAGGCCTCCCTCCTCTCTTCATTTCCCAGAGGTACGTCTTGGCACTGGCTGTAGACTCGTCAGGTTTCAGTTTGACGGCTGTGTGGCTTCAGGAGCGCAATCTGATGCGCATTCATCAATGAAGAAAAGAGGAAGCGCGTTCTCTGAAACCATATATGACTGCTTTCCAAATCCACGTAAGATGAGTGTGAAGGCTTAATCTTATGTGTGACAGACACACATCATGACAATAATCTGGACATAATCGGCTATAGTAATCGCAACGTACCAAATTGCATGTTTCATGTGTTTTTTTAATATTTCGTATACTTACTGTATGCCAATTTTCACATCTGATTTAGATGGCGTATTAGGTCCAAAGTGTCAAATTAAATCGGGTTTTCGAGTGCGCGTCTCTATGCAGGATTAATCCGATTCTTTGTTAATAAAAAGAGAATGCCGTAGTATTTCACTGTTTAGCTGCATGCACGTCCATCCTTCTCGCCAACTCATTAGGTATCAAAGCGCAGGCGACAGTGAGTGTAACGGAACGCACGACTCCTACAATCGGTGCGTGTTTACCCTGATTAGAAAAAAACTATTACGTGGGGGGGGAAAAAAAACAACTACAGCCAACTAATTTCAGCCTGCCACCAAAACAGTTGGAAGAAGTAGAAATATTACAATACTTACTTTGGGAGTGAAAGAATCAGCCGATCGCTGAGAGATGCTCTGGACAATAAAGAGATCGAAAGTGTTCCCGTCTGTCTCTGTGCGTCTGTCCAGTCAATATCTTTTCCTTGTAGTATGGTGTCAAAAGGGCTCAGTATGCGGGTAACCCCGTCCGATCATATATTGGGTGCATAAAATGTATTTGCTACGTTTCACTTGATACAGTTCTGACTGTTTTATATAAGGGTTATTATTAATATTATTATCATTTTACAGACAAGCGTGATGTCCTGTCTTATGCGGTTCTGTCCGTCCGCTCGGTCTGTGCACAGGATCGCCGGTCTGAGAACGGGAACGCCTTTTCCCCTTTCCTCGCAGTTTTCTTTTTCAGTCACACGCAACGTCTGATTCCGGTGCTTCATCGAGACACACACACATTTTTCGAGGCTGATGTCACCCGGCTATCCGGTCCCTAAACCCCTCCTCCTTTTTGTTTCCTGCTTCGGCATACAATTCATGTACAATTCTTATCGCTTCCTTCTTAATTTGGTCCATGAAGGCATGCATACATTTTCAGTTGCTCACCTGAATTGCAAGTTAATAACTCCCCCCCCCCCCCCACCCCCCGTATGTTGGTAGGAAGGGTGTTCGTTTGGCCTCGTGACTACACAGCATCTGTTGTGAAGACTAGTCATAGAAGACGGTCTAGTTTTCATTCATCTGCTTTTTGGCTGACATTTGCCATTCCTGTGTAGCTCTACATCAGTGTGAGTCACACCCCAGCAAAAGCCATGGAACACCTATACTGCTGTTTTTTTTATTGGTGATTTAGCATTTCATCTTTTGACATAATGACTTTCAGAGGCTCAGTCAATAGTACCTTTAAGCTACCAGGGCTGCAAGTTCAAATCCCACGCATAACTAGAACTTTACGGATACGTTTAATGACATTCACAACGTAATATCCAGGGGCAACCTATTGAAATATATGCAAATAAATAGCGGATGTTGCTCACAGATCCTGTGTAGGCTGCACACAGCAACCCTCCCGTTCCCCATCTCCTGTTTCCACTGTTTCCAATGTCCTGAAGGCAGAGTTCATCGGCAGCCCGAAGGCCTCATTCCAGGGACTCCAAGCCAAAGGCATGCATCAAGCTATGCACTGCATCACATCATTTACCCACAAAAAAGCACAATTTTTAGCTGCTATCTTTTGAAGGCCATTCTTAGGGGCTTTGTGCTTGTTATTTGTTTTTGATAGATTTAAGGTGACTCTTCTTGCATTCTCCATGCTCCGTATATGGGCACCTTATAAGGAAATGCTTACAGTTATTGGCTCTGTAAGGTCTATTTGCAACACATGTGTTAACATAATGTAATCAATGTGTTAGTAACCCCCAAACCTCCTGTCAATAATCATTTATCAAATGCCCAGTTGCCCTGTTCAAGCTGAATGAACATTGTTAAATCATGCTGTGGTACTTTCCATTTATAAGAATTTTCCATCAAGCGCAGACTGTGGATCAGATAAATGATTATTTCGTCTTATTACATGTAAATGGCTTAGATGAATTTCAAGCCTACTGGACAGGGTAGTAACCTTTCATAGTATTTCATACTATCAAGTTTTCACAATGTCAATAAAAACTTCAAAGCACTTTAAAGGTATCGGAACATAGAAACTGAAAACCATAAATGGAAAATTTGGTAAAGGATCCACATGAAATACTGGATGCATGTATACACACACACACACACACACACACATATCTGCAAACTGCTGGTTCTGCATTACCTTGTGCTGTACCTCCCCAACTGATCTCTAGAAAGCTTGCTGCTGTGCTCAGTCTTCACTGTGGGGGAGGCGAGTCTCACTGTTTCTACTCGTCCTGCGTTTTTCTCCAAGCCTTCGGTGGGAACGGCTAAATTCGCCAAGATGAACAGTCACTCAGCACATAGGGAAGCCTGTGTCCTGTGTCCAGTGTCCTGTGCCACTAGCTGTAGGTAATGAATGATCTGAGACGGAGGCTGCTTATCAGACGAACCAAAAAAAAAAAACAAAAACACAGGCTGCAGGCTGTCAGACACACTGCGCGTGCTCTCTGCGTTCCAGTCCATAGCCTCCCCTGATGCTACCAGGCAGAGGATGGGGGAGCGGAGCGTGGGGGAGTGTGGCACGGCACCTGCATTTACTGTGATGCTGGATCCAGCATAAATATCTCCTTAAGAACGCAGCTACATCAGCACCACCTAATCACAGACTGAATTTACTGTTAAGAGACATATTTTTAAGTATTAAATCACAGGTGATCGGCTCTTTCCTACTGTAAATTGAAGCTTCTATGAGGTTGTGGATTTCTATGACTGTGTCTGGGTGCTGAAGGTGTGGTTCTGTAACGCTGCATTTGTCCAAGTTTCTATGTGCATGTGTTTGTATTAGATGACTTGGAACCTGAGTGATTGTGTAGGGATTACTGAACATGTCTGTAATACTAATTTATATGCGTTTGACATAAGGAGATGCAGAGGGTAAATACACATACTCACACACACAGATGTTTGTAATCATATCTTTAATGGAACCGTCCATTCATTCTTATGAGAAAAATCCTGATACAAACAATGACAACCTTAACCTACCCAGTCCTAACCTTAACCAAAAGTGACCAAACAGAATACAAGACTTTTGACTTTGATTTTTAGTTCTTTGATTGCAGTCACATGTTTTTGTAAAATTAAGTTTCCCCTTGTGAGGACTGAAAAAATTACAGGTTTTTATCACATCGTGGGGACATGTGTGTGTGTATGTGTGTCACATACTTTAGATAGATAGATAGATCTAAAAACAGAAGCCTTTTTTGTCTATTTAGGAAAGTTGTACTGTAAATCAGTTGTGTCAGGGCAGCAGGAGGAAACCAGAGTACCTGGAGGATCGCTGCACAACTTGAGAAGAAGATGCAAACTCCACACACCAGCGACAATATATATATATATATATTTGAGCAAGTGTGAGCGAGAACTCATGTGTGTGTATAAATGTAGAAGTTCTGTGTCTGTCTCTGAATGGCTTCCTATACTGTTTATCGTTTGTAGACAGGCACTGTCATGGCCTTGGGCGGTACAGAGAAGCAAACTTGAGAGGACAAAATGGGAGGAAGGGCCTAAAACAAGAGCCCAGTGTTCTGGCCCTCAGTGTGTTCGCCTCGGGAGCATCTCGCTGCTCTAACAGGGGAGTTCGGCTTTCTCGTCACACTGGCACTTGTGTAAGGAAGCGACAAACAAGTTTAGGGTACATAAAGCTCCTACAAAACAACTGGGCTGAGGCCCAGGCATCCTCCTCAGACACAGGGGCATTCTGTGTTAAGGGAGAGTGGGTTGAAGAAGGATTGATATTCTGTCTTAAGGTTATATGACTTGTTTTTAGGTTGTGCCAAACCTAAAGTGGAAAGTTTTTTTCCAATTAATTATGAACAATTATGGTAAAGTTGACTGCAATCAGATCAGAAATTTTAAGCTGAATTTAAGGCAGACTTACATTAATGAATGTAACAGACCTGCATTAAGGCAATGAGTTTTTCAGTTTTAAATACCTTAAATCACACTTTAACAAATGAGAGCAGTAAAGTAAAATGGATTTACTATTTTTTGGTGATCTTTTTTTTCTTTCTTTCAGGCTGGCTAATTGAGAAGCACTGTTACCTCAGAACTCCAAGGCTGCCAGTTCAAATCCTGCCCCCATTTTGTATATGTGTGAGGTTGCATTTTCTCCTGTGTCAAGTGCGTGTCCTTTAGGTACTTCAGTGTCCCAATGCCATCCAGCGACATGCAGTTAGATGGATTCATATCTCTAAATTGCCTGCAGTGTATCACTGGGTACCACTGATGATGCAGGAAGTCAAAGTTCTGTGTATATATTGTGACTGTAAAAGACATGGTTAACCAAAGATGGTTATTGTACCAGTTTAGTTCCTTTACTGTCAATGAAACAAACAAAAAAAGATCTCTGTCCCCTTCAATTGCACAGACACACACACACACCACACACACACATATACAGGCACACTGTCCTTACTGTTCAACAGAAGCCTTCTTTTTAAGGCTCTGGTTAATGTGAGTCTGTCTCCTTTTTTTTTGGGGGGGGGGGGGGGGGGTAGGGGGTTGCTACAAAGTATCCCATCGTATAAAGCAACAGTGAGAAAAACAGGCAAAACATTATTTCTCACAAAATCTGCTTTGAATGGAGATCAGTTTGAAAAGGGCCAGTGCTAGAGGCTGCCAGCTGGTGTGTGCATTTATTTACATCTCCGCATGGGGGGCCAGAGATTGTGTTAATGTACACAGCATTCAAATTAGGCAGCAAGAGCCTGTCAATACTATTCAGACACTTTCTCAAGGAGTACAATTTTTTGGTTTCTTTTCTTACTACTGCCTGTATTATGGTTCTGTAAGAAACACATTTCTGCCTTGACTCTGAAGCTCAATCAGCAGAAATGATGTGAGGAACATTCTGTGCACCCTGATCACAGCAGTGAGAAGGCCAGTCAGGCAAACGGGGACAGCTTGGTGAGCAGTGCTGCTGTTCTGCAAGGGCAGTGGATGTTGTGCAGTAGTAGGGTGAAATAGGCTCAAGCACTGGATAATATAAAACATTAAGAAGAGGCAACTGCCCTGGAGATTTGAGACATATAAAATTAAACACTTGCATTGTATTATTTCATTTTCATCATTTCAATTTATTTTGCGACATTTACCAAATTAGTTCATATCTTTCCACAAAAGAACAAACGTAATGGTAGTATGAAGGTAAATTCATATTTCACTTTTCCATGTGTGTTTTCGGGCAGCACATAGGATGAGAGATGCAAATTTCGTTATCAAAGGTTTGCGTCAGGTGGCTACGGACAGTGCACATGCAGCTCAGAATTTTTGTTGCTTGGCAGGGATATTATGCACTGCTGTGCATCGACTGCGCATGTGCATGGGAATTGACTAAAAAATTGTTTCCAGTAGGTGGCAGCACAGACTTTCACAGAGCAGAGGTCAACCAAGGAAGAGTAGAAGCAGAAGAATTGTTGTAAGAGATGTGGAAGTATGCGCATATCTAATATTTATTGTGCAGATAATTTATGCTTTCCAGACATTCTACTGGGCTATATGTTATTTTCAAAAGCAACGCTATTCCAGCATTTTGAACGAATTTTTGATAAAATTTGTTGGGGTAGGTACCAGCTAATTTTATCGTAAGAATTTCAGATTTGAAAATGCTGGATTATGCTATATTACCTTAATACCTCTGAAGCCTATGCAGTTTACCCGTTTTACTACACTGCTGTATTTGTGTTTGTTGCAATACATCTGCCCTCTCCTGGTCTGGTGTAATGTCCCGGTCACTGCATGCACTGCATGCACTGACCGGGACCATCTGGGTCTGCGGCCAAGTGTAATATGAACTCATGTTTCCGCACGCATGACCATCCGCAGACAGAATGCACAATGATGATACGGTACACATGATACGGTACACATGATACGGTACAAATGTACAAATATGTTTCTAAGCATATATGTACATTGATGTGTATATCTATGTAATACGTACAGTGCACTATATGTTTACTCTTCAATATGTATTTCTGTGTCTATTTTAATGTGCAGGAGTACAGAAATGTGTTTACTTAGAAGTCACAACTATCCAAACACTCCCATATATGCAGGCGTAGACTATCCATTAAAAGAAAATCCTTGAGCATTTCTTTCAAAGAGCTCAACATGCAGCTGCACTTCCAAATACTCTGCTCTCCAGTTGGGTTACTAAATAGGTGTTAGTCATGTGATCCAGAAAATTAGAGAGCTTGTCAGGGGGGTGATGGGCTGGGCCAGACTCATGTTTCTAAAAATTATTAATAGCTCACCTCTCCCATTTAACTATGTAAACTGACGCCCCGACAAGCCTCAGCCTCTGCAGCTCCATACATATATGTAAATATGATCATGTATGTTGTGTCTCACTTTAATACAAGTGCTTTGAGTTCCATCTTGCCTCCTGATCTAGAATATGTGTCCCAGTGGTGAAGTACACGTGCGTTTTTGTCTTATTAATGTCAACAAACTAAACTCCTACAGAAAACTCCTCTTGTGGAATAACGCTGTCAGGTTTGCGGCTGCAAGAAAGCACTGTTGCAGTAGAATGCCTACAGTTCCCACTGGAGTTCATTTTTAGAAAAACTGTGTTTATGGGCTGTGAGCTATGCTCATTTTCATAAGTGGGCCTCTACCTATCTAGATTATGTCAGAAGCATAAGAGCTGTATCTTAAGGTATCAGTGGGCTTAATAGCATCAGTTTTATATATACAAATATATGATGTAGAACATGTTTTGATTCTTTTTGAGTATATTTATGCATACCTGTTTTAGTGCATACACACTTAAGATGTTCTCCGCAAAGTCACACGGAATTGTACGATGATAACTGTGCAATTAATAGTGTGTGTCTTATGTTCTGCAGATTTATCTTGTGTGACAAGACAAAATGTATTCAGTCAGACACCAGCCCAGCCCTTTTTCCAGCTACTGGCACTGCCTCTAGGCATCTGCTATTCCCATGGAGATGGAAGTCTGTCAAATCTAAGATGACACCCATTTCATTTTCCCTACCCCTCCTCCTGTGGTATTCCCCAGCTGCCGTCCCGGTCTCCACCGGGATCACTCATAAACATACACACAGCTATAGGTATAACTCATGTATATATATATATACCCACACGGAAACCGGAGCCACAGAGCGACAGAGTGAGTGACACTTTCACCTTAGAGCAGAGACGCACAATAGTAATGATTTCTTTGTTTACCACTGCAAGAAGTATACTTGTTGTCATCATCATTACGATCTTCATCAGCCGTATCATATTCTGTGCAGCACATGAGCTGCACCGCAACAACCTAGTGCTGCCCGTCTTGGGACTGCCACTCCATTCTCACTGTCCCTACGTTCGCGCTGCTATTTTTAGTTTGCATATGAATGCCCTTCAAAGCCCAATAGTGGAAAGGCGTCATGGATTTGTCCCTCTCTCACCCCCCAACCCCACCCCACCTTCTCTCCTTCCCTGTAATCATATGAAGAAAGTTTCCTTCGCTCAGTGTCTTTCTCACTTAGTGGCCGAAGTATTCTTCAAACAGGTGCCAGTTGTTAAAGATAGACCCTGTCCAGGTCTTTTTTTTACCCACCTTCTGTGGTTGCTCCCACTGTTTGGTCACCCCCCCCCCCCCCAGCTTACTTTCTCATGCCATCATGCCCATGCACTTTCACGTTCACTGCTAACCCTACCCCTTCTGCCCCAACCCCCTCAGCTGTTTGCTCATCTAGGCTTGTGCTTTTTTTTTTAAAGAGGGACCAGGAGTTGGACCTGCTCTTCTTGGGGCAGCAGGGACCCAAACTACCAAAATCTCTTTCCTCAGTTTTTATTATAAGAACAGCATAGTTTTTGTGTATTTCTTCAGTAAAGAAACATGAAATGGTGCTGGGTATTTTTGGGGGTCCTCCTTTCTTTAGGAATATTCTCCTGGGGAGAAATTGGTCTGGAAATCCCTGAATATGACGGCCGGGATCGTGTCCACGACCTCCATGCTAAGAACTTCAAGTCTGTGATGAAGAAATATGATGTCATGGTCATCTATTACCATCAGCACGTTGGAAAAAGCAAGGCAGCACAAAAAGAGTTTGAGATGGAGGAGCTTGCACTGGAGGTTAGTAAAAGCTTGAAGGCATAGGGTTAGAGGAAAAAGCAAACTTGACTGATGAAGATCAGCATGGGGGTAACTACTACCAGGGCCAATGAGGTCGGGATAGCGTATAAGTTAACTAGCATCAGGATAGGGTTACCACCTAATGCATGTCGGGGAGGCCACTTTGAGCTACGTCAGGTTTTACAAACTACTTTAAAACTAAAAAGGTCCTGTTCAGTTCTTCTTGTTTCCTTGAAAGACTCACCCAGCTGTTTCTCATTAACATTAGTGACACCTGCATGATTATAGGAGACTAACCAATCAGTACACAGCAAAGGCTTTGTGCTTAAGTGAAATCCACGTTACTTTAACTGGAAATGGTAGTTGACAAATCCTGTCCTAGCTCAAAGTATCTTTTCTGACATAGATTATGTGGTAACACTACATCAGGAGCATAAGCCTGATGCATTATAAGAAGATAATTCAGAGGTACCTAATCATGATAAGAGGTGAAAATGTTAAACAACAGTCACAGTTAATACTGGCAGCATTTCAATGTGTGTTCAGTAAAAGACAATTTGTGAAGTGATACAGCTGCTAAACTTGCTCCGGTTTGCTGTGCACAGAAATGCCTGGAATAAAAGTACTGCAAGTACTGCAAAAAAAGTGAAACCTGTTGCTGGGGGAGCAAAAGTAGATCCCTAGTAACATGAGTCTGAGGAGATTGAGTTGCGGAAGTGTGAACAGAGTCCAGAGCGATGAATAGAACAAAATGGGTGTTTAAACAAAAATATTCTTATGAGGAGTATATAGGTGCGTGCACATCCTTAAGGCAGTGCCAGTGAGTATCTACATCAAGCTCAAGCATCACTTCAGATAAAGTTAAAATCGCCGGCAGAAAAGGAGAGCAGCAGTTGCAGAGATGGCTGCATGGGGAGGCTCCTTGCTGCCAAAAGCGCAGCCGGGTCAGTGATATACGGGAAGCTCAGACCACATCGTTAACATGTAATCGATTAGCAGATTCCCTCCCTGGAACACCCAAGTGGAGGGGAAACAGAACAACAACAACACTAAATGTGCCCTCTATGTTCCACAGCATAACATAACATGGCAGAGAGTTACAGTGTTCAGGAAGTTTAATAGCTGTTGGTGCATGAGTCAGGTTCCCCTTTCTTTATCTTAAATGGAAGCTCAAATAAATATCATCCTTCAATGGTTGTTGATGTGCCCGTATGTAGAATTCCAAGTGCCCTGAACATGTTAAATAAGCAAACCAAGATTTAGAGAAAGGCAAGTGAACACATGCCGTGCATGTGTGTCTTCTCAGATAACGTCTTGGAATGGTTAAAACCATGTCTTGTGCTCTTGTGTGTTTTGAGCTCAGCTACCTTGGAGATCTGTCTGCTTGTCAATGCCCCGCAGAACTGTTTTAATACAGAATGACAGATGATCCACTGGGACACACGGGAGAACAAATTTCAGAAATATATCACAGTATCAGTTTCGGAGACATTTCTCTTTGTTCTCTCGGTCCATGTATTTGTGACTGATCCTGTTAGCAACTGGACCGAAAGTCTGGATGAACAATCAGTGAAAGGAATCTTAGTTTACTTTGGTAGCTTGACGTTAAATGGGAGATTCCACATGACTTCTTTGAGATGAACTGCCTATAAGTGCTTTAAATGGGAAATACCTGTGTTGGGGCTGCCTTAAGTCCTGTTAAATCAGATGAGCAATTAACCTACAGCTAGAGTCCTCATCCACTGCAGGTTAGCATAGCACAGAGTGAGATATTGAGCAGGTTAAATATGAGAATCATCATCACTATCTAGACCAGGGGTGTCAGACTCCAGTCCTTGAGGGCCAGAGCCCCACACATTTTTGGGTTTCCTCTCATTTAACACCTGATTCAACTCCTTGTGCTAATTATCACACAGCTCTTAAGCTGAATCGTTTGTGGTAGAACAGGGAAAGAGCTAAGCTACACAGGGCTATGGCCCCCCAAGAATGGAGTTTGATAGCCATGATCTAGACTGTATTGGCTCACAGGCCACTGTTGCAACGGACAGCAATCTCAAAGATCTCCTAAGCATGAAGTGACATGAGACAACCCTTAACAACAGGGAGGTAGTAGTTATGGTTAAGGATTTGCAATCTCATATGCAGTATTTATAAATACATAGAACCTCTGATAGTGATCTTTAGCTCCCTAGTTGTTCTTGGAAAAGCAAAATGCATGTCTGAAAATTTCTGCTTCAGGTTCTAACCTTGGGGCCAATATGTTGTAGTGTTCCAAGAGTCCATACCATGAATTTGAGCTGTTATACCAAGCAGGATGAGTTCAGGCACTTGTCTTATTTCTGACTGCCTGTCTGTCCCACTGGAATTGGATTCTTTTGCGCTCCAGTATCCCATAGGCAACATCTCCTTCCCTCACATCGAGTGAGAGATGTAGGTCCTCTGTTAGCATCCCTGTCAGCTTTCATACAGAGATATACACATAGTGAGTACCAGTTACTGTATTATGCACCTATATCATAACAGTGACACACTGAATAAGTCTCTAATTGTCATGAACCCAGGCAGTTCTGGCACAAGGGTGCGGCATGGTGCAGGCTGGGAAAAAGGTGGATGAACTCAGGGAAGGCGGCTCAGAGAATACAGGGTTTTATTCACAAAACTGAAAATACAGGGAATACTACCAAGCAAAACAGACCACAGGGGGTCAAAACTAAATACATACAGACATTCGTACAATGAACCAATGTGGAACTGAACTAAGGCGGGGACTTAAATACAGAATCTAAACCGGGTAACGACAGAGCAGGAGTGAAACATGAAACAATTAACGAATCAGGGAGAACACACAAGGACTGACGCTGAAAACAGGCAACTGGTGAAACTAATTATTAACTCAAGGAAACTGGAAGATCACAGAGAAACTAAAACTGACAGAAACAGAATCTAATACTGGGGAAATAAGAAAGACAGGTAAAACACAACCAAGGCACAAAGCAAGAAACCAAAACGGAAAACAAACCACAAAACCACAGGAACTAGGAAAACTGATACCAATGAAACTCTAGGGAACAAAATACTAAAACAGAGGAGACAGGATTTGAACACACACAACAGAGGGGTTAACAGGTAACCGCAAGCTCAACTCGTTGAGCCAGTCATCTTGGAACTGCTGTGACCATCTAGCCATCAAAACATTGTCCTTGTCAGATTCACTCAGATCCTTACACTTGCCCAGTTTTCCTGGTTACAACTACAAGAACTAACTGTTATATAATGGCACCCTTGACAGGTGCCATTGTAATGAGATAATCAATGTTATTCACTTCACCTGTCAGTGGTATTAATGTTGGGGCTGATCAATGCATTTTTCTTCACATCCTCCGGAAAGCTGCGCATAAAGTCATGTTGCTCATTCACACAGGTCCTTATATGTACATAGCATGATTTGTTCCATATGTGAACCTCTTCATGGTTGCCCACACGTAAGCCAGGCCCTTAGGCAGGCCGGGCAATCTGTTTGTGAATGCTAGGCAGGCAAAGAAGCTGTAAGTAAACACGGCATGGTTCAACTCACAAGATGGCCTCTGATCCTGCCTTCTCGGCTGAGCAGGAGGCCTGAATAGTACTGTACCTGTCAGCGAATCCCAAACACACTGCCAAAATAGTTTGTGACAGCAGAAGCCTAGAATCTAAATTTAACTATATCTGCTGCTACCCAGTCCACCAGGCGTACAGTCTCTTCTTTCTGAAACTACTACTACAATTAAATTCTTAAAATCATGGATCACCCTACTGTCTATGTTGATATGTTAGAATAATTCTTTCATTTTATTCAAGAACATGGACTACAGTTACCAATATTTTGCCAATGCCATAAAAACAGTGTAAGTTATAGGGCGTTGTTAAAGTGATTAGTTACAGCCCTGGGTAATGTCATAGCATAATAACAACATGTGTTCTATTAATTTGAGAATAAATAGCTATAGACAGCAAAGACTAAATATCCGTGATGTTATATCTTGTATAACAGCCTATTTAAAGGTATTCTGTAGTTCTGATCGCATGGAATGGAGCAGGGGTGAAGCCCTCATGGTTTCTTATAGAAAAACTGGAAAAGGAAAAACAGTCCCTCATAGTATAGACTGATAAAGTTTGATGAACTGATTGAATTGATTAAACAATTGAAAACTACATCCCTGTCGAAGTTTAACATTGAGCCACCTGGTGGAGGCAGAGGGTAATTGCAGTGACATCTTATCCTTGTGGGTTCCTACAGTAGCTATGCACCAATTTGACACATTCAGTTCTTGGTTCATGCTTATATTCGAATTTTCTTAAGTGCATAAATTTTTAATGGTTTGCTCATGTGAATCATTTTTTCCAAATATAGATTTGAAGTATATCTGAAAATAGCCCAGAAATAAATCTCACAGAAAAAAGAGTGTGTAAAAATTGTATAATTAAATGAGGATTATATAAATTTATATAATTAAATGAATAAACCTGGAATCAATGCTAGTGTTTCTGTATCATCTTCCACTCTGTTTTATATTTTATATTTAAGAAGAAATTGTTTTTCAGATTCTTCTTGTTTGAACTGTACTTATTACAATTACCACATGCCATTCCATAAAGATTAGGGATGCACTGAATCCTAATTTTTGAGGGTATATGGGATAGCAAAGGCAAATCTGAATCCAATTAATGTGATGTAGTATGGATTATGATCACAGAATGTTTTGCAATTATCCCTTTTGTTAGGATGCAGGCCTAATATTAAAAAGCCAACATAACTAATAACATGTTCCTTCAAACTCCATTACTTCTTGTCCCAGGCCTCATGTCAGAGTTTTGTAGGCTATAAGCCTACAGAAAGTGAACATTTCAAAGGTTATAAATCAAAAATGCATCCTTTAACACAAAATGATAATCTCCTACAGGGAAATTTTAGTCCACATTATAGGCTACAATAGCCAAGACAGTTTAATAGGCTATACAGATGTATACACAGAATATTTCAAAATGTACCTAAAATAGGATGTTGCCAAATTTATCAGCAGCCTACATCTCAAGCTTAACTCATGTCATATTCATGTATGACATGCAGGACCATGAAATCGTCCATGGTCCAGTTTTGGACAATTTTATCTCTAAGATAAAAGAGATGCTTATTGATTTTTGTGGAAATCCTTCTGTCAGGTCACCAACATTTATTAGTGGCATAGCTATAGGGACGGTAAGCCAATAAAGATACTTGGGCACCATCCTGGTTGACAAAATGACTTTCAGCGCAAAGCAGACTCCTTCTGCAAAAAGGGCAACCAGAGAAACTGAGAGGTTTTACTGTTCATACTGTAGATCTCTCTTAAAAATGTTTTGCTCCTCTTTTATTGAATCAGTTTTAACTTTTGCAATGATTTGTTGGTTTTGGGACCTCAGGATGGTTGAAAATAGGCTGGGGAAGATTGTTAAACTTTGCCAGAAGATTACTGGCACTAACTTGAATAATCCTGGCTATGTTAATCAAGTTGGAGACATTCTGAGGTCAAAGGTCATTCTGGCAGATACTCAACAACCTCTTCGCGCAGGGTTTTGTGTCCTGCCATCAGGGATGAGGTATTACTAATTCTAGGAGAACCAAATCAAACAGACACCATAATTTGTTCCCTCAGCTATTGGGTTTTAAACAAGCTGTAGGTTTTATATATGTTTCAATAGGACTAATCCACTTTTAGTGTTTCATACTTATTTGTAATTTTAATAAGATGTCATGTATTGTATTTATGTTTTTTTTTCTAAATAGCTTTTATATATTTTATTATATATGTTTTGGTGTGTTTACTGCTGCCTGCAAACCACATTGCCCTTTGGGGGACAATAAAGCCAATCTATTGTAATCTAATCTAAAATGAGCATTTCCTTTAAGGAAAATAATCCATTACGCATTTAGTGGCGCAAGACGGTTCTTGGTTATGAATGTCAGAGCGAATTATGCAGTGGCACTAAGCAGTCTCTCACTTGGCACAGACGTTGGTGGAGGGCACAGGTAAATCTGTGCTTAGCAATCATTGGGAAACAGTGACAGTGCGCCTTCCACCAATGAAGTTGTTTCTCAGATCAGGAATTGAGATATTTGGCAACAAAAGCATATATCCGTTTCTTTTACCTTGAAATACTGCATTCCAGTTTTTTTTGTTGTACCTTCCATTCTGAATATTAGTCAGTGACCTTTTTCCACGTGGCTTCCAGCGCACATGCCCATTAACAGGCTTTGTGAGATTAGGTTAGGTTAATATTATGGCAGAATGTTCAGCAGAAACTCTTTGAAGAATGAGAAGATCTAGCAGAACCTGAATTCAGAATTCATAGTATCTCCAATAAACATGGATATGTTAGTACAAAGGAATTTACCTGCAATAAATCTTTGCCCAGAAAAATATAGATATTCCTTATTTGAATACTCACAAATATTGCAGAATTACTGAGAAATACTGCAGAAACATTTGTTTGTTTGTTTTTTATTAAAATGTACAAGTCTTAATTATGCAAAATGTATGCACACACCAAGTACTCCACATGATTGTTGGGTGGGCAGGAAACCTCAAGTGTACTAAAGGGATTGCTGTTGTACTGTGGATCTAAGTTCCCTAATGTGAGCTGTGCCTCTAACCTACCAACCCCCCTAGACAAGAACATTTCCTGAAAATCTAAAATAACGTGACAGGAATTGTAGCTATTCATCACCATATTCACTACTATTAACTGCAGTTTTTGCATATAGATGATTAACTCTCTGTTTCACAGAGGGATGTATTTATAGCAATTTTTAATAATGGGAAGATTAGGAGTCATGAGAAGTGATGATGATGAATGCTAATATGTTATTAGTAATTTATTGTACTCAGTAGGACACTGGTCACATGCAGTGTGATGTCACCATCTGGCAAAAGCTCTTTTAACCCCACTTGCAAGGAACCAGATTTCCTTGCCAGGGAGCTGCACGTGTTGGTTCTCAAGTAACCTGTTCATATTCAACTTGAATATATATATATATATACACACACACACACACACACACGCAGACATACGCACACTCATTCCTCAATTTATGGCCCGTAAATGTTTAAATAAATAAATAAATAAATCTTATTACTGTTACCTAACAAATGCTACTGGATGAACTGTTGTATAAAAGTCATAAGATACAAAAAGCCTGTTTCTTCTCTGTTTCTCATTAATGAAGGGCCTCTTCCTTGCTTTATGGGACTTCAGTCCTGCTTCTAGGAGCCTGATACGAACTGTCCTACCAGTGCACTTCACACCTGCACTTAATGTTTCCCATTCTTTTTGAAGGTCACTTGATATCATCCTATAATTCATGAGAAACTGTCGGATAAGTTAACGGTCATTTCTGGCATTGGAAAGTTGCTTCCGCCATCTGCCTGGCTGGTTTCTGGTCGTTCCTGCTTCAAATTATTCTTCTGAACTGCTGTCTTAGACATTTCGAACCTGGAAGCAACCTGCTGCTCAGTGTAGCCTTCAGCCAGTAGAGTCAGGATTAAAACAGGATTTAAAAATGCATATTTGTTTAAAAATATAGAGTGGTCTTTTAATTTTTCTCATAGCTGTATGTATGTATGTGTGTGTGTGTTTGTATAAATTATATATATATATATATATATATATTAGAGTATATATTATATATTATCAGAGTATGTATTATATATTACAGTAGGACTCTATTTAGAAGTAACTACTATTGTTGTAACTAATACTTATAGTGATTATTCATCATAGTGGTCAGTGGGCAACGCCACCAGGAGAAGTGGCTGCGGTATAAATAGAGGAAAGTTTACATTTAGAGAACAAAATGGTTTCCTCCCTATAAGCACATCAATTGACTGTGACTAAGAGACATGCTTTAGGTAAAATGTAATTGCAAAATGTCAGCATTGTGGCAATTATCAATCAACTGTTGATGCTTGTGTAAAAAGGCTGATCAGGCAACCCATTAGAGTCTAGTCATCTAATTAGCTAATTAGTTTGATTTTCCATTAGTAATAGTAATACCTCCTGCTCGGTAATTTAAGTAAGCTACATTTATAGCCACTAAATCTTCATGAAGAGCTAGGTGGCTATCAGTCCTCCTCTAGTGGATTTAAAGGGCTCTTCTCTTTTTCCTGATTAGACATCAACCTTAGTCTGAATAATAAAATTTGGATTGAAACAAACATATTTGATGGGAGCAGCAAATCTTTTCCCCAAGGCAGACCTCTAAAGATGTGGACACAAGCTGAATTAATTTTGAGTTAAAAGAATTAGACCAGCATGGGGCAAAGTTTGGAAAGTCTGTCATTCATGTTCATAGACTGATATCACTATACAGTATAGTACATTAAAATTTCAGAATATCCGCTTTTTCCTTTATTAAACATAAAATTTTTCCTACAAATGAACTAGCTATGTGAAGATTCACACACCTTCTATTCTGTTCTAAAGTCTCGTATGGCAACTGGTATATTTTAGCAGTGTGATCAATCAGGGAACCACACTTGATGAGCCATGCTTGTTGCTTGTTGCCCCTCGTTAGTCTTTGTATATAAGTACCTGTTTGGTTTGTCAGCCCCAGTCCAGTCATTAATGTCACTCATCCTGTCTACCCGTGTCCTTCCCTATACTAGCCAACTCGTTTTGACCCCTTGCAATCTCACATTCTTTCCTTGCTCCCATTTGGTTAAATAAAGAACCTTTTGTTTGCCAAACAACTGCTATCAAGTCTTTCGTCCCGCATGTTGTGACAGAATGACCTGAATCCCAAAAAAACCCAGACGGTGTGCACCTCCACTCCATCTTCCACGCCGCCTGAAGGAGAGAACCTGTGGCGCCCTCCTGCTCCAGCCCAGCAGTTCCCTAAGCGTCTTCCTGCTCTGGCCTGCATGGCCTGTGCCTTTTGCTCTCTGGTTCCCGTTGATGTCTGACATTTGTCCCTCTGGTCTCTTGTCCCTGGTGCCTGGTTCCATGTTTGAGCTGTTTCGTCAGTGTGGTTCTGTTCAGTGTTGGGCTTTTATTTTGCCCTCTTACTCCCTTGTCCAGCCCCTACCTGTTTTCTATCCATTGTTGTGCTGTGTGTCCTGCCCTGT
>JAODLD010000016.1:14517388-14534277 GCA_026781065.1 Mormyrops boulengeri
CCAGCTTTCAAATAATCAGTTTATCTTTCTTAAGTATCTTTGCCATTTGTTGCTCGCTCTGATTCTTTTTTCTATTAGTGATTATTTTAGGAATTCCTCTATACAGTAGATCACTTGATGGCAGTTCACATTGATCACTGTAGGACTGAATGACATTTTCTTCTTTCAAAATTATTCTTTGGTTATAAAATTCCAGCCTCTATGAGCTCCACTGTCCTACAGAGACATGTTCTGCTATTAGACTTTGAACAACTCTGTCCTCTTTGAATTTCCTTTTGGTTCATCTGGATGAATGTTTCTGGTCTGTGTCGATTGTCTGTGGTCTAAAACCTGACTTTTCTCTGCAGTTACTTACCAGCCCTGCCGCCCTGACGTACCAGGTATGTCCAGGCACTGTTCATCTTGACTGTACCAAACATTGCCTGTGACTGTGCATTTTCGTTGCACCGAATGTGTTTTCTCTTTTGGGGGGGGCAGTACAACCATAAATGATGAATACTGATAATACTTTATTAAGTCATCCATTCGTACAGTTATCGATGTGTTTTGAGCACATGTTTTAGCTTCAGGTGGCTTCAGGCTCTCAGAACTTGTCCCATTGACACCAAAAATAAACCAGACTCTTTGTATCATAGTCTTAGTCTATTAAGGCAGTGTTCATGGGGCAAGATCTTGTGCTGCTGTGAGATGCTGTTGTACCAGCTATTGGCAAGGTGCTTAGCTATGTTTATGGTCAAGATAATGGGTAATAATGTTCCTAGTCAAGAGAAATTGCATGACCTTGTATGGCCACTAACCAAAAATCTGCTAATTTCTGGGAATCCTAGCATTAAAATGGTGTTTGCCTGGCTGCAAACGGACAGTGATACTTTCAATTCATTTGATTTTTTTATTATGAATTTCACTCATGGCTGCTCTTGAATGATGCACTTGTACAAAATTGGGAGCTTGATAGAGATTACTTTGGACTATAGGTTTTGGTCCTCATGGCTTCATTTTATCTGGGTTTGTGTTTGTTATTATTATGCTTATTATTATTTATTATTATTATTTTATTCACAGAAAAGAACAGCACTCACGGATATGGGTTCCACAAAGTCACACAGGGTCAAATGCAGGGACCTATTTCGTGACTGACGGTGACTGGATAGCTTAGTGACACAGATGAAAAAAATCAAGGGTGACAACTGTCAGATTTTAGATTTAATGCAACATAATACAATATGAAAGAAATCAATTATTCTATTATACAGCTTAGCTCTCAGCAGCTGGTACTCCCCAAAATCTGGTAATGCATGTTGTAAAGGGAGGGTCTATAAGCTCTGTCATTAAGGAGACGTATTTAAGCTGAGGATGGAGGTGAGCTACAATGTATTCAGGATGGCCTGGGGTCATTTTGGTCTAAGCCCTAGGGCCTTCCACATTTTTGATGACTTTGAACCAGTTGGAACCCCTCAGAGATGCTACCTTCTGACTGGTCTGAGACACTGTCAGTAGTTTTCCAGAATGCAGGGTTAGTTTCTAGGCTCTATGCTAAGCCTGTGGAAATCACTAAGTCAGTTCTCAACCAGTCCAAGTACAAGGAGCTTCAACTGGTCTAATTACTGAAAGCGAAAATTTGGACACAGTAACAAAATAAACTCCTACAGTACTGTATTTAGAATACCTCCAGAACAGTTTTGTGTGATATGACCCTGTTTCAGTGTAATGGTCATCCTTGTTCAAAGAATTCAGAAGAAATTATCCTTGCTTAAATACTGCAGCAATAGATAAATATATACCTATAAATTACACCCTTATTCCACTGACAAACATTTCTTATCTTTTACCTCTTAAGATACGTGCTAAAACAGTGTCACTTTAAAAAAAAAAACTTTAACCACAAAGAGCTTTGGCTGGCATAAGTCTAGGATGTGAAGCGGCAGCCATCAAATTGGACACTTTGCCAAGCAACAGAAATAATCAAAATGTATCTCAAGGTCCTCTGGTGCAGTCTACCAAACTTTGCTGCTATTCCAGGTGACTCATTGAATCTATTTCTCTCTGCACTGCACAGCTTGCCGCACAGGTCCTGGATGATCTTGATGATGAGGACATTGGCTTTGGTCTTGTTGATGAGAAGACAGACAGTATCGTTGCCAAGAAGCTGGGTAATTTTTTTAGCACTGTTTTGTCTCAAAACTTCAACTCCAACTTTTATCTGCCTGTCTTTCTGAAATTTGTTTATGTTCCTGTTGTATTGATCTCTTCAGATCCCTTACTCAATGCATCCTTCCATTGTACTCTGTTGCCCCATATGTCCATCCTCCCTTTCCCTTTCCTTGTCTTACCTACTCCCACTACAAGTTCAAGGACCTTCAATTGGTCTCATTTCCGAAAGCCAAAACTTAGACATATTGACAAATAATCACCTATAAAATACTTCCATGAATACCTCCATGAACAGTTTAGTTTAATGTGACCCCGTTTCAATGTGATGTCATGCATGTTCAAAGAACTGGAATGAAATTAGCTCAGCTTTTGAGATAATAATACAGCAATAGAAAATTATATAAAAACTACACCCTTATTTCACTGACATGCTTTTCTTTTTTATCCACCATAGGTCTGGATGAGGTGGAAAGCATCTACATCTTCTATGACAATGAGATCATTGAGTATGACGGCGAGCTGGCAGCAGACACCCTGGTTGAATTCCTATATGATGTAAGCCAAACTTAGAAGTTTTGTGCAAACAGTAGTTCATTCTGATAGTTAAATGTTCTGCAGTCACATTTTATGTGTTGCATTAAAAATATATGCAAAAATGAAAACTTATCACACTAAGTTTAGGGTTGACCTTCACCCCAACCTTAACCATTTACAGATTTTGTTGAGGCTTAATATTTATTCAGGTATTCTTAAACAATTTCCTTTGGTTAAAGTGAAGTGTTCACACCAGGTCTTGCAGCTTTTTGTGTTGGATCCTGGGAGCCGATGAGGATCTCTAGCGGCTACAAGTGGCTCAAAACGATGACATGTTCAGCTCAAATTACTACATGACTTTCTGCAATATTATGCCGATATCATGTCATTGCTATTTTCACAGGTCATTGAGGACCCTGTCGAAATCATTTATAATGAACGAGAACTCAAAGCTTTCCACAGAAATGAAGAGGACATAAAACTTGTGGGGTACTTTAAGAATGAGAACTCTCCTCGTATGTACACAGAATCAACCTACTTAGATATTTTCAAATGTTATTGAACTGCATGTCTGTTTCTAGTTTCTGACTACACTTTGGTCCTCTTTCTACAGACTTTGTTGAGTTTGATGATGCGGCTGAAGAGTTCCACCCTTTTGTTAAGTTTTTTGCAACTTTTGACGCCAAGGTATGGAAACCCAACAAAAATAATTTTAAACAAAATACTTTTCTTATACAAAACGCAGTGATCCGTCTCTATAATTCTGTGTAGGAACAATCTGAGCAATACATGCACAGACGAACATCATGAGTAGCTTTTATAATTATAAAAAATGTAATATTTCTGCTCTCGCTCCATTGTCACATGTTCTTACCCATTCCATTGATCTAGATTGCCAAGAAGCTGGACCTGAAGATAAATGAGGTTGACTTCTATGAACCATTCATGGAGACACCTGTTGAAATCCCTGGGAAGCCCTATACAGAAGCAGAACTTGTTCATTTCATTGAAGGGCATGACAGGTAGGACTGAAGCCTGTATATAATAATATAACTTATATGCCACAACACGCAAAAAACAATAACAAATGGAATTGAGCATTTAGATACTTGTTGGTCTGCCTTAAAGTATTTTGATAAAATGAGCTTTAGCCTCAGTAGAACAAGAAAAGCAGGACGTTGCACGTTTCTTGCTGTAGATTTGTTATTGAACAGCTGTTTTATTTTTTTTGCTAAATTTCAGACCAACTCTTAGAAAGCTGGAGCCCCATAGCATGTATGAGACTTGGGTAAGAGTCATTCATCAATGCATATTCCATATTTGCATATTATTGACTGCAGCATGCTGTATATTTCACTGATGACCTGATCTAATTGCAGTCAAAAGGGGAAAACAACAGCTGTCCAAAGGCGACACAGCTACAAAAGTGATTTATATTGTTATATCGTATGCTACTGTATGCAAAGCTCAAAAAAGTAACATGTAACAAAGCTGATTTATAATCTGTTATTCAGGAGGATGATATTGATGGTCAACACATTGTTGCATTTGCTGAGGAGGATGACCCAGGTAGAATGATTATCGTTGATCCTTGTGTGAATTTTGTCCTGGAATTCATTTAATATAATTAAATCTATGATGAGAATAAAAAAATTAGCAAAGTGTGACACATAATATTATTTATTCCGTTTGTGTTTATTTTCAAAATAAATTCTACTCATTAAAATGAAGTTAATTTAACAGTGCCGTGTCGAAAGTCCATTGAAATTCAATTAACAAACACTATGCATAATATCTTCCAGATGGTTATGAATTTTTGGAAATTCTAATAGAGGTGGCCAGAGAAAACACAGAAAACCCTGATCTCAGCATCATCTGGATTGATCCTGATGATTTCCCTCTGGTGAGTGTTTCCTGTATATCATCAAAGAAAAACATTTAGAAAATGCTTTAGGATTTCTTTTTTCACTAGTGTTCCAGTAGATTTTGAAGATACTCCAATTTAAAAACTTTTGCACATTATGATTTCATCTGGTGTAATTATTTTGCTGAATTCTTATGGAAATACACAATTGCAGTATGCACTTGTAAGTGTTTCTGTTCATGTTTTGTGTGTCTTCATTATTATCCTAACTGTTTCTCACTGTGTTCTCTAGCTTGTCCCATACTGGGAGAAGACATTTGACATCGACCTGTCATCCCCTCAGATTGGTGTCGTTGATGTTGAAGATGTAAGACAGACACCTGACAGACTGAACAATAACATTAAAATTGCATAACATTAGCAGCATGCAGATTCAGACCTGTTTGGTTTTTGATGTTATCATATCCCTTCTGATCTCAGGCTGACAGCGTGTGGATGACCATGGATGATGATGATGACATGCCCACTGCAGAAGAGCTGGAAGAATGGATTGAAGACGTTATAGAGGGCAAGATTGACCCAGATTTTGATGATGATGACGATGATGATGATGACGACGACGATAAAGATGATGACGACGATAAAGATGATGACGACGACGATGATGATGACGACGATGACGATGATAACGACGACGACGATGATGATGATGATGATGATGATGACGACGACGATGATGATGATGATGACGATGATGATAGTGATGATGAAGATGAATAAATCCTTATTGTTTGCTTTCAAAGCTATTATAAATACAAGTCATCAATTTTGTCCCAGATTCCCTAATACATATTACAGTTTTTATCACATTTTGTTGACGTTTAAAATGAGACCAAAGCTTGACCTTCTAACACATCGCCCTTTGCCCCGAAGGATGCCATCCTGTGCTCATACCTGTTACCTTGCACATTATGTCCAAATTTAAGAACTCCATCTTTAAAAGTGGAGGTGAAAATGTACATTTTTCCACCAAGCAAAACTGAGCATCACTTGTCAACAAAAACAAAACTTGTTTTACCAGGGAAATATGGGAAAAAAAGGGAAACTCATAATGGCAAAACATATATCCTGAGATTTCTTTAGAGAGAAAGATCCTCTTTTTGGATGAGCTGTGTGAGGGAAACAGTTTCCTTCTCATCAGGGAAACATGCTCTGATACCTGTGGATACCTGTAACAGAACTCCACTCCATCTTCTCAAATAAGACTGCCGTTGGTTAACTGATTTTACTGATGTTAAGTAAAATTAAGAAGTATATTCTATTTTTTTTATGTAGTATACCTCATTGCAATGTCTTAAAGTGGGAGTCTAGGAGAGAAATATAATGGAAAGAGTTTTCATCGTCTCTAATGTTGTGAATAAGAAAAGGAAAATACTAAAAATGTGTATTTTGTCTCATTCCTTCATGTGCATCTGTGTGTATTGATTTATATTCACTTCCACCGCAACCACTACATTTTATTAGTCCTTAGCAGTGTGAAATACACATAGAGATATACGTCTCAGATTATTCTCAATTACATTGTCATTGTTTTGGTAAAAGGGAAAAGGTGATATCAGTCTTGCTTTATACATTTCCATTTTTTATAGCATTTGTCCTGCATTCTGGTTCCATCTGTGCAGAGTTATATTCTTCCCATGTCACATGGGTTTCCTTCCACAGTTCGTGCCTTGTGACAGATCTGAATCCTGTCCAGTAAAAGTATTTGGAATATAGGTGGATTAGGGTCTGAGACCCTGGTGCTGATTTTTTAAACAGACACCCCTGTGTTGTGTTGCTGCAGTGACAAGTAACAGCCATTAGGGGGCAATGACGATTTAATAAACGAATGTATGGGAAGAAATTGTATTGTTAACTGGTTAGAGTAAAGAGAATAGTCCGAACTTAGAAGTGCGTGTGTTTTTCTTTGAGTACAGCAACAATTTGCCGATGAGGATGGCCGTTTCTCTCCGCCTTTTCTGCAGTGTGCAGGTGAGCCTACAATTCCGTTTGAAATTTGGAGACGATTTTTCAAGCTGGCCACAAAACAATCACACGCTGGACAAAACACTGGACAGGTGATTTGTTTTCTAATTTGTCATTGTGTTTTCTGATTTGCTGTCGTTTTCTGATTCGTTTTGAGCCTCGGGTCCCCTGTATAAGCTAACCCTTGCAGTGGTGACAGATAATGGTCCACAATTCCCTTCTTCAAAGCTTGCTGACTTCTTGAAGGAACAGGGCATTAAATTTGCACCAGTGTTAATCACCTACAATCAAACGGTGCTGTAGAACGGTAGAACAGAGTCCTGACTGCATCCAGTTGATTCAATTGTAACATACACCTTGCATACTGCATCAGTATTGTGCTATGCCACATGCCGTCCCAGTTTCTGCGTGGACGTCCCATGAGGACCAAGCTGGATATGCTGCCTACTGGTGACACTGGATAATGTCAAAATCATATGTGACCAGGTTAAGCTTCACCAGCTTAAATGTAAGCAGTATACAGAAGGCAAAACATGCCGCAAAATCTTCCACCTTCCAGTCAGGGGACAGAGTGCGCATCAGGAAGCCATATCATGTGAAGAAGAGTGACACTAGGAAGCAGCTGGGGAAAAGAATCAGGGCCGTAGCCAGGGTTTGAAAAAAAGTGAGGTCTGGGACCTGGGGGAGGAGGGGTGGGGCTTCTGAAACACACTATTAATATCGGCGCCTTCATAAGCTGTTTATTTTTTAAACGTAATTAATTCTATGACAAGTTAGTTAGCCTAATCAAGCCCATTTTTTATTCAGTTGAATATTTAGCTTCAAATTTGATTTTTAGCTCTCAAAAAATGACCAAGGTCCGGACCTCGGTGACCTTATAGCTGACAACAGCCCTGAAAAGAATGTATGTCTTGAGTGATGCACCTAGAACTCGTTTATCCTGACGTCAAGCTGTTGTGCAAGGTGACACAACTACACTCCAGTTCACGGTGAATTAAAAACAAGAGCCAGATTCCTCCAGAAGTGCAAGACAGTATAACCCACCCGTTTGGGTTCAAGACTATGTTATGAGTTGACTACATTTTTGGCAGCTAATTAAACACATACCCATTTAAAATGAATAAATGAGAGCAGTACATAATGTTGCTTTTGCCAAGTTGCATTGTTTTGCTGTGTTTACTACCTCTAGATTTTGCTGTTTTGTAGAAGGTAAGTATTTTTTGTGGAAGAGAATATATTGTGTTGCTGCAGTGACAACTAACAGCCAGTGGGGGGCAATAAAGAATTAAAAAAGGAATGCATATGGGAATAAATTGTATTTTGCAGTTAACCAAATAAAGAGAATGGTTCAAACTAGGAAGTGCAGGCACAACACCCTGCTTCATAAATAAAGGCTCCCTGTGTCCAGTTGTGTCCTTGTTGTTTTCTATATTGCATTTAAGAGAGTGTGACAGTCCCAAGGCAACTTACATTGTACTGAAATTGCCAGTTTCTGCAGCTATGGGTGCATAAGATACCAGATTCTGCTTTCTACCTGAGTGTTGAGTGGAGCAAGATTACCATGAATAACAGGAAAGGCTTTAATAAATATCCAGTAACAAAGCGTAAGATTTATTTTATACATAATGATCATTTCACAGCAATGATGGACAATGATTATGGGATATTAAGGATGCACTTTTTAGTGGCCGATCAAAAAATCATGATAAAAAGACAAAAAAATGAAAAGAGGAGAGTGCGGGACATTCCTCAGAGCTACCTCGTCTTTTGAACATATTATTTAAAAATAAAATTTTAAAAATATATTTTATTAATTAATTTTAGTTCAGTTGTAGAAGGTTTTGATCATAAAACTGGTGTGGGTGATAAACCATCTGTACTTTTGTTTAAAAAAAAAAAATCATGAGTATATGAAAATATGTGAAAATCTCTAGAATAATCTGGCAGGGGTCAGCAGTTGCAGTTATGGTACTATGTTCAAACATCCACACTGGCAGTGACTTTGTACATAATAGCAGGTTTTGTGATGACTGTGCCCAGACAAGAGATGAGGTTGGATTAATAGAATCACTTGCAAATGCATGAGTGACGTAAGCATAAATGGCAGTGAATTCACCAGGGATCACCCACATGATCACTGTTGTTCCTATCGAATAGTGAGGAGGCTGATGACAGTGCTCTTTGGCTTTTGCTGCACGTTTCTCACGCTGTGTAAATGTAAACTTCAAGAAGCCATGTCCTCACCACCAAAAACACAAACCAAATACTCTGTTTATAGGAAGAGATGGAAATCTTAAACTTAAGCTTTAATTGGTTTTAAATACGTTCACAGTGCCGTTATTCAGGAACCTTCTTCGTCCTCTTCCTCCTCCTCCTCCTCCTCTTCTACTTCTTCTTCCTCCCCCTCAACATCCTCTTGATCATCTTCCTCTTCATCATCATCATCATCACTGTCATCATCACCATCACTGTCGTCATCGTCGTCGTCGTCATCATCACCATCACTACTACCTTCTTCCTCCTCCTCCTCACCTTGTTCCTCTCCACCATGCTTGGTAACTAGAAATAATAATATATAGAATACTGTGCAAAAGTCTTAGGCATTCGACAGAAATGTTTAAAGCTATTTATCGAGGTAGTAAATGTGTATTTTAGGGCTGCCGTGATTAGCTGACGTAGTCAATGATGTCGATGCTGAAGATGCATCGACATCAATATTTTTAATCGATGTATCTTTTTTATCATTATTTTAATTAAATTACCATTATGATTTCTAAAGCGCTTCAATTCACTATAACGAATGTTTTCCTTTAATAACATAATTATTGGAGTACTTAAAATGATCACAAAACAAAAGGGTGATTTTACACTGTGCAAAGTTCGATGGCATACTACTGGGGCACTAGCACTAAGCATTAACGCCTGAAGAGGAAACACACAGGCGCTATTCTGGGCCAGAATAAGCAAAACCACGGTAAGTCTTTAATATAATTTTTTTCCTAGTAGCTGCAAAATACACTCATTATTAAAGCCATAAAGTTGTCTGCCTGCTACCTTAAAATCTCATTTGAATAAGTGTGAAAATGTTTAGGCTAAAATTTGGGCTTATTCTACGTGGATTTACGGTTCTAATGTGTGTTCGTATGCATTGGGCTTGTTGGGACCAGTGTTATCGTAAACTTTCTTGACTTCAGTGCTTATCCCTTCCATGATTTACCAAAACACTTGTGGCGTGCTCCACTAACCGAACAGAATTTAATAAGCATAAGGATATGCAAAATTTATACGAATTACTAACTTTAGGGTGTTACAATATGCATATTCGTATCGGTATCGGCGAAGATCCAGACCTATTTGACGGATCGGGTATCAGCCATACGTGACCGATCCATGTCTGATACTTAATCGTTCAGTTTTTGGCAGTCTCTAAAAAAAATTGCTCAAATTTCGTGTTCTGCCTATCTATAAAGTCAATCGCACAGCAGCTCTTTCGTATTATTAAAGCTGGACTCTAACGCTGCCACTCAGTGGGTGTGAGCGCAGTGACTTCCACCTGCTGTGACGTCATGCGCACACCCATCGCAGTATGTGAAGCGTAAGAAGAGATAAGAGGGAGACGATCTTGGAGTTTCTACATTTTTAACAGGAACTAGTAGCACAGAGATTTGCAATCTTTGTAAAAACAAAGTTTTGAGAGGTGGGAGCAGCATTTAATGAAAAATCCAACTAAACAAAGTGCACGCAATTGTACGACGCAACGCGAGTAACATGAAAAAAAGCTTTTTGTGATTTGGGAGTTGCTGTTGCTTGGGCTGTTTTGCGTACTTGCTACGGCTTGTGATACCGGGGGTGAGACCAGTGGGAGAAAAATTGTGGGATATTTTAAACATTCGCCACTCGTGTATCGTTGGTGAAAAGATATTGAAATTAAACTCAAAAACTCTTTAAACAAGATGTACAAATGAGGTGAAACAGTATGTTATGTATTTAAGATTTTTTGGTGTACATTTTTTCATCTGAGTTTACTAGTTTATTAATGATATATAAAGTATAAATTATATATTTATTATATTAAATTTTTTAAGTAAAAAGAGCTCTTGTATCAGAATCTGTATCAGTATCGGCAGTTGAGTATCAGAATCGGATTGAAACTGAAAAAAATGGGGATCTGCCCATCCCTAATATGCATCTCATTAATACTTTAGACTACAAATGTGCTTATCAAATTGTGGGTGAAAATAATGTCCATATAAACAACCAAAAAAAAACAAAACTAAAATTAAACGGTCTATTTGAATTTTTGGAGGAAAATTCATCACTTAGATTAATCGACCAATTGGTAAAAGAGTCGATAGACTAATCCATAGAAAAACTGTTGTTAATGGCAGCCCAAGTGTATTTGGTAAGGAAAAAAACAATTTAACATTAGAACATGTTCAAATTAACTATGACACTATTAAATGTAACATGATTTTTTTTCTGGCTAGAAGAACATTAGTTTAGCTCCCAAACCTCTCCTCATATATTATTTTACTCACATGAGAGGCAACTTATTAGACTGTGATACGGTCAGCATGGTACTCACCCACAAAATCGATGAGTTGAGAAACTCGTTCCTTGAGCTTAATCTGAAAATCTTTTAGCTTGGACTCCATGCTTTCAGCCATGGCCTCCACATCCACACTTTCATGGTCCAGGGAACATAGTGGTTTCTTGAGCAGCTTTTTCAACCTTTACAAGGCCACAAGGGCATGAACAGTCAACGAGTTGCACATATGCACATAGAAGCATTTCTAAGGAAATGATACAGACACACTGATACTGTAACTGTGCAATTGTGGATTCTGACAGACACAAAACATACATGGATTACTGTATATATAAATACAGGGATGCAGATAACTGATACGCAAGTACACATTCACCATTAGAAACGATATTGTTGTAACACCGCGAATGTGTAGGAATTTTGTGCATTTACACTGCCATGACAAAAAATTACCAAGCATTTTAATCTTTATACCACAAATGAAGTTCAAATGAGCATATAAAGGTTAAAACGTATGATAATTTCTTGTCATATCAGTGCATTTACGCTGCTATAACATTCGATTGCCACACATATCGCTTTTAAAGGTGAATGCATACTTGTGTACATATGTGCATCCCTGTATATGTACATACACATGCACGCTCCAAAAAACATATTCCTTAGTCCCTCTCTTACTCACTTTTTTCCATTGGACCCATATTCCTGGAAAAGAAAAAAAATAAATAACTTTCACTGTAAATTTCCAACATAAGTCAGCAGGAAATTAAAAACGCAGTCTTTCCTCTATTAGGTTAAAGTTTGCAAATTGATTGCTGAGGTTACCAATGGTGCTACTTCATTCTTTGGCAAATGGCAAAGATAATAGAAGCAGGTACTACTGGGGTTCCCTGACTAACCTGCACAAAACAGAATGGGTCAGTCTCTTTCAGGAGTGCGTCGATTCCCGCGTGGACCTCCTGCAGTCTTGCTTGGTCCTTCATGATCCTCCTCAGGTTTTGCTCTTTTTGTGGGTCCGACAGGCCAACAGATGAGCGAACGCACTCTTTCAACACAAACAGAAACCCATCCAGCTCGGCTCGAAGGTGCCCGCCCATCATGTCCACTTGTAGTTCAGTCTCCTCAAAAAAGGTCTTTTCAGAAAAGACATGACACATTACTTAATGATGTCTGCACAAACAAGAACAAACTGATATAAAGTGCATATGTTGCACACTAAGAGGCCAAGTACTGTACACAAGCTATATGTCTCAGCTCCCTTAGTACTACATGGAGCTAAAACCCGTTGCCTGACCCGTGACTCTGCTGACCTGGCCTTCACGCTCATAGTTCCGGCTCTCCTGCAGGGTTTTCTCTGTCTTGGTTATTTTCCTGTTTGTCTTCTGCAGCTGATTCTCCAGGGATGCCTGGTTTGTTAACAAACAGAGATAAGCTACAGAAATGCCTTTCTCGACCATATCTTTAATATTTACTATTTCAGTTTGAACTGGTGTGTCAAGTAGCTATCACCAAATCAATGCTTATGGTGAGTTAAAAAATAATCAGGAAATAAGTAAATTATAAATTAAAAATGAATCCCATGAATGTGTGACGATATAAACAATTGGAGTGATACCAGTGATACACGGGGTGTTTTAAATAATGAATTTCTGATTAATTCATCTGCCCCTCTAGTGGTCATCAAGCGCAATCACAGACAAGACTATACGGACAGGGCTTCTAATCCCTAGATGTACTAAACTCACTTAACATGGAGAAAACGGATTGGGATCATAAACTGTATACAACAGGAAGCATTTTAAGCTTAAATTTGCAGTATAACCTAAAAAAAAAAAAAAAAAAAAATCCGCCAAATATCAAACCCAGTCTGACTAAAACTTTACTGACAGTCACAACTACAAAAGCCAGTTTCTTACTAGAATGAATATTTTATTTCCTAGTAATATAAATATTATTGAATGTATTGCGTATACAGTACTTTAGCATCCCTGTCAAGTACAAAGCAAGTGGTTATAGTCATGTTTTTGTCCAAAGTGTTATACAAGTGAGAATGAGAAAGCAAGATCATCCGGGCGAAACTGGGGGTTTCGACCTTGCTCAAGGACCAAAAACTAAGAATCCCTCTGTCAGCCCCTGTATTTTAACTAGCAGCCTTACAATCTTAGGCACAAGCCACAAAGTTATAACCAGAGCCCCATGTTTTATCAGTAGCCAAAGAAATGACGTCTGGCCACATATAATTTACCCTAAAGAAATAGTAGTAGATTTGAGAACATATAAATGCAAGTAACAATATCCCTGAATCCATCAGTATTACAACACTTTGAGTTAGCAGTTAAAAAACATGAACAGGCTAGTAAATTAGCCACTGCTACTGTGACATGCCAAGAGTCATGCAGAGATTTCATATACAGTATGACAGACCACCCTACACACAGGAACATGCAGATGATAATAAGGACTATTACACAAAACAAAAACAATAGAACATTATGCTAGAACCTTTCCAGGTCTTTCTTTTCACAAAATGGGCAGATATGTTCAATATGCAGCAGTGTGCGAAATACAGGGGGCTCCAGGGGGTCCGACACCCCTGATTAACCCATGAGACCCCCAAAAGCCTCAAAAGCAAAATTTCAAGGGGGTCTCAAGATCGGTATTGCGCAACAATAGGGAGATGGGGACCCCCCCGAATACTGATGGGTATTTCGCACACTGGTAAGCAGCCTACCTTGAGGTCCTTCATGATGTTATTCAGGGTCTTTATGGTGTGTCCAGCATGCTGGCCTTCAATGGTGCATGCATTGCAAATGCACACTTTATCATCCAGGCAGTAGTATCGGAACATCTCATCGTGTTCAGGGCATCTTCTCTTCTTCAAATCTCCCAAAGGCTTCACCAAGGGGTGTTCCCGAAAGGCAGGCCTTTCCAGATGTGGCTTCAGATGCTCACCACACATGGACACCTCACACTTCAGGCAGGTCTTCACTGCAGGAGCTTGCTCATCCAAACAGTAGTCACATGCAATTTGGACAGGGGTGGTCTTTAACAATCCACTTGATGGCTGGCCTCTCTTACGGTATTCTGTAGCAATGTTGGCCAACCGATAGTTCTTCTGCAGTGGCACATTGCATCGATGGGTCTTCCTACACTCTGGACACTTCAAAGATCCACTTCCTTTGTTCTTCAGCTTCTTCACACACTGAAGACAAAAGTTGTGCCCACAGGGCAGGAGATGGGGCTCCTGGAAAAGCTCCAGACAAACGGGGCATGTCAGCTCCTCCTCTAGCACCTTATCCTCAACTGGACCAGCCATGCCGAGTCGCCTTCAAGGAACGTACAGATGGGATTGAGGGGTGGAAAGAGTTCCTGTAAAAAAGAAACAACCAATAGCACAGAATAACCAAAAATTCGGCAAGAAACTTCAGGGTTGCAATGGTACGCTGTTGATTGTTTAAAACATGAAAAGAACAAGTAGGCCTAGTGCCTCAAAAATAAAAGCGAAAGTTGGAAATCACATGTGGTGCTTCCTTGTACAAAGAGGGTAAACCATGGACATGCAGAATAATGAGTACAATAACAAAACACCTAAATGCCCTGTGATGCCCCCTCATGAACTCCCACACAAACGCATACAATTCAACAAAACTGTCTGTGAAATTTGCTGACCAGAAGGGAAAGCTCCAAGTCACATGTTACAGGGTTCTCGTTTGTTGTATTGTCTTTTACCCCTAAACACAATTCTAAAACAAAATGTTTGCGATTTAGAGTAACATAACTCGGCCGCAAAGAACGATGTATTTAGTATAAATACTGATATTTAATTGTTTCGTTTATTTTAGTGCTTGTCAGCATGCATGCGAGTAGGTGCAGGGAACTACCTAGTTTTATACATGGTTTCTTCCCCACACTTTATTATTCTGTCATCCAGTACAGCACTCAATTTTAAAAAATTAACATAACAAACAGAAAATAGAAAATATCAGATTTCTCCACAATTATGTAGCAGATTGAGTTTCGCTTTCATTTTCATTTTTCAAATTACCGGAATGCAGCAACATTTCCCAGTCCATAGAAAATCGCATATTCCGTAAAACCAATTATTAAATACCTAAAGCTACTATAAGTAACAGTACGCTATAATGAACCTAGTTAATGAAAATTGTTGTGCCAATCTTTTTCATAAAACCGCGGGACATTACGGGAATAACAATAAGACCCGACAAAAGGGAGCTGCGAAATTATTAGAAACGTATTCACGAAAATCAAGAGGAAAGACATATTTACCGCAATCCAGCGAACTGAACTCGCAGATGCGCCCGGCTGCTCACAGCATGGTCTTTCTGACACTGTAAGATCAAATACGGAAGCGGCCGAACAAATCTGGAATGCGGCAGGTGAACGACGTGACGTCACCACGTAATCGCAGTGCAAGGGGGGAGAGCCGCCGGACGGAAGGCTTTTGTCTTTGCCAGTGCTGTAATCCTGTCGAGCAGTCGGTTGTCACTGCACACCAACGTCAGGACCGATCTTTTTTTTTTTTTTAAATAAAATCAGCCACCAGCAGGGGCGGATGAAAGAAGGGTCTCACGAGGAGAGACGAATCAAATCAGACTCACCGCAACCTGAATTTCATTTCATTACCTGAATACCAGAACCTAAACATGAATATGTTTACTTGAATTAAAGAAACCAAATTTGAATTTATCATTTGAACTGTAATTTTTGTTTCTTTGTGTGGTAATAGAAAATCAAGTTCTTGAATGACTGGAGGCTGGATCACAATATTCTCTGTATTCAGATCTCACAAATCTCTCTTCAAAACTTACTATTCTTGATTATATGAATGTTAATAATGGTGATGCAGTATTTTAGTGATATATTGCTAAGATCTACTGAATATTGTCCTGTTGCACCAGGGTAGTAAGGTAGTAATTTTAACATGTTTCAGAGATGCAGTGGGACATTCATCTACAAATCAGGCTGAGCAGGTATTGAAGCAGATGTTAACTTAAAGCAAAAGGACAAAGTTATGTGTTGTGTTTGTCATTTAGATTTCCTTATGTCATCTTATTTTTCAGACAGTAACAACTGACACTAAAAATAGATTCCCCCATAGAACCACCCCTGAGTCTCGGCTAAATGTACGTGAACAAATAGAAAGTCCATTTAAACTGGGATACATTAAATCAAACAAGTTACCTGGCTAAGCAACAAATCTGGCTTTGTGATACTGGCATCTGCCCTTAGTCTTTAGTCTTAAGCCAGACATTGGCTAAGCATAATTAGAAGTTACCCTCCCGCTCCTTGTCCCTTTGTGTGCATGTGTGTGTGTTATGTATGTATTACATTGTGGGAACCAAATGACGTCCATGATGTGATAGAAATCTATAATTTTTTTTCAGTCCCCACTAGGGAAACTCAATTTTATAAAAATCTGTGACTGCAGTCAAGAAACTAAGAATGTCAAAAGAATAAAAGTAGCTATAGTGTATTATAGATGAGAGCTTCATAAAGCATCCGTAATGCATAATACACATGGTTAAAACGTGATATGCCTTTTGATAAAAATGTATAGCCATGTTTATAATGATTTAAGAATGCAATATTATTTGTTATGAATATGTTTATAAATTACTAAAAACATAGTGTTACCAGTTTTCTTTTAATCCATGCCCAGGTTTGCTCATTTGAGTACCAGTGATTCATTCAGACAGCATCCACAAGTGATCCAAAGCCCCCACCATGGTTTCTGCTGTGTATGTG
>JAODLD010000016.1:14668025-14682067 GCA_026781065.1 Mormyrops boulengeri
TTCAGCTCAGCTAACCTCTCCTCATACGACATTCCTCTAAGACCAGGAATCATTCGCGTAGCCCTACGTTGTACCCTAAGAGAATAAAAATGCATGATTGTGTTTAAAATTACAGAAATGCTTGTTGTTTCAAAGTTCTATTTTTTTTAAATTACAGTGAAAACTATTTTTACATGGCCTGCTGTGAATGCCTTAGTTTGTGTGACTAACACCTTTAATAACATTCGATTGACCTGTTGATGGAATCTTTGTATTACTGAAATTATCTTCAAATGATTTGACTGCAATTGTCCATTCATTATGCTTGATCATTTTAATTCTTAAAATCTGTACAACCTGATTCACACCACCAAAGACCAAAAACATTTCTATCTTACCTGAAGTTTGTGGGGTAGCCTTATTGTTTTGCCTTGAACCTTGATCAGCTTTGGAGTCTGTCTGTTAATCTCTGTATCTTCAAGCCAATCCTCTCCTATTTAACCTTCAATACCAGATCTTAGCCAAAGAGGTGGTCAGTTCCTGTTTCAGTGCCAGTATTGTCCTAATGTATGTTAAAGGCAAGTTTTCTGGAACGGAACCAGAAATAATATTAACCAAAGAAGGACTCTTTCTTCAGGAAATGTCTTAATTAATGAAAAAATATGCCATTGTCTGTATTCATGATTTTTTTAAAAGGAATAGAAAAAAGGCGTTCCTGGGTTTAGATCATGGAATTTGTTCTTTGTTTTTGCCAATTATGTTTTGCATTTTTATAAGGAAGTATTTTATATAGGAAGTAATTTCTAATTAGCTTACTATTTAACTAGATTTATTACAATTATAATATTGCTCTTCTCACTATTCAGGTTTTTGAACCCTCTCCAGCTTGTGTACTAATTCATGATCTGTATTTACCGGCATGGGCTCCATACACAAACATGACCCTACATTGGATGCATTTTTATGTATTTTTATATAAATTTCATGGTGCAATGACACTAAACACTGATGTCATTTTGACTATGGAAACCTATCCATCTCACTTTGTTACTTCATCTTCACTGAAGCCTACACTTTGCCTTGTTCAGCATCACTGAGAATTCTGAAACTATTTTAAACTTGCCAGTAACTTGAGTGTGAAAATTTCTGGTTTTGGTTTGCATGTTTGGTTTTTGTTCTGATTCTCTTTCATCATCATGCACTACAGTTTAATTGAGGCTTTTAATCAGAACTGGCTTGTAATGCTTAATGGGATTTATGGTGAAATCCTATGATCACAAACAATCAAAAAATAAGACATCCACAGTACTCCATGTGTTTACCCCTTCCCTTACAAAAGAGAATGGATAGGAGGACTGCCAACTCTCTTTTAAATGAAAATTCTCTTCTCATTTTTGCATTATCTAATTTACATAAAGTAAAGTATATCAATAAAGTAACCTGAAGGTGATTAATGAAGATGCAACAACATAAAACATCCCTCAAAATACTTTGATTAAATGAATAATGATTGATTAATAATGAACCTAGAGGAATAGGTAAGAACATTTTTCTTCCGGTGGAGTTCCAAACCTTTAAAGCATCAAGACAATTGTGCTTTCAAGCTGTTCTGGTGGTTGACATTGGCCCGATACCCTGTTCAGACACTACAATGTCCAACATTACACACATCTAGCCCATATTACTCTTTATGTATTCACACAGTACTTTAAATGTGTTCATTTTTCTCAGAGGGATATTGGAGAGGCAGGTTGGGACAGCCTGAGAATGGAAAAGTACAATCAAAATAAAATCAAATCCTAAAAGTGCCATGACCCACAATGGAGAAAGAAAGACAATCAGAACAAATGGAGAAAATGTTGCCATAGTTCTGGGAGCATAATTACACAAACATTCAGATACAAATATGAGTTCCAGCCCAGAGCCTGTGTGCAGTAGCTTCATAGGCTCATTGTCAAATAACATGAGTTAAGATAACCGTTGTTATAGCTAACAGACAAAGCATGTTCACTAGGCTTATATTCTCGGAGTGGCATGATGGTTCAAATTGTAAAGGAATAGTGAACCTCAGGTGCTTTCCACAGAAGAGGGAAGACTTGTGACAGTTATGTGAAGTAGGTGGTGCCCAAGCATAAAACCAGCGGCTATATTTCAAATAATGAATGTGTACAAAAGGTGTGAACACCTTGAAGCCATAGGGCCAGGTCAGCCATGGAGACGACGCACACTTCCTCTCCTGTTCTACTAGAGAAGTGTCATGGCACATTGTTATCATAAGTTCCTTAATTGCAGCCCTGATATTTGTCATCTTTGAGTCAGAGAGTAGTTCTTCCGCTCCAAGTCTCCAGAATGTTATTACTATGGCGCCATTAGACGTATGATCAAGAGAAAGTCTGGCCATTTCATGTGTGGCTCTATGAGCGAAAGCTGTACCTGTATCCTGATGGTTGTGGGTTTGTATCCTGTGGCCATCAGAATGAGCATATCACTGTTGGGCTCTTGACAAGGCCTTAAACTCCAACTGCTCTCACCCCAAGCTTTGCTCTCGCATGTGTGGCACTACCTAACCTTGGTATAGATGGATGTTCAAGTATTTCAATAATCAGTCACAGCCTATACAGAAAGGATGGTTGCTTGTAGTTGAAAAATGGTACATAACTGAAACTTTAAAGTCACAAACAGACCTGAGCTATTTCGAGCAATAGAAGCCAACCTAAAAAGTACCTTCAGGACTGCATTTCCTTCAGTGAATTACAGCTAAATGAAGATGTATGCCAAACTGATTCCTATATTTTTTAAAATCAAGACACTGCCTTCAAAAGACTAATCAAAAAACTAGCACTGTAGAGCAGTTTTATAACCTGTAACCGGGTTGGGAAACACTGCTGTAATGAACACTGAATTCCACGCATTGCCATTACTGAAATAGAGGGTGTATGCTGCCCCCTAGAGTCCAGCCAGTACAATGATACAGCGGCAAGATGATCAACAAGCTGAAAATCATACTGTTGAATCTGCTAAAGAGCAGCATTTCACATCTTTTTCTGCTAATGGAAAATCTAGTCTTTGACCATAACCTACATTTACATATCAGAAACTTTGGTCAATAGTGACAAACGAGGATTAGAGAACAGGATGAACCAGTGTCCCTATAGTAATGTGGGCTAAATGCCTTGCTCAGGGGCCTAACTGTGAAATCATTCAGCCATGGGATTTGAACTTATAACCAGACATGGGCACAGAGCCCTAACCCACTCAGCTATATACACAAACACATAGGTGCCCACACAGAAATTTGTACAAACACAGTCCGCAGCTTTGTACAGGTGTTCAGAATTCAAATGCCTAAAGAGCCCTTAATTAGTCAGATGAATGGATCCAAAAAAGCAAGGATGTTCCACTGGTTCAATGCATGATCGCAGTGCTATTTAACTGTTCATTTTTATAACATAAATTCCGCTCTCCTGGGGCAGCATGTGGCTCAGTGAGCTGTGCCTGTAATCACAAGGTTGCTAGTTCAAACCCAGCTTCAGCATGTTTACAGGTCTTTGAGCAAGGCCCTTAACCCCCAGCTCCCTGGGCGCCCCAACAGGTGGCTGCCCTTCATGGACAGCTTACTCTACAAAGAGCAAGTTGAGGGAGGTGTAAAGACAGTTTCCCCACAGAGATTAATAAAGTATTGATTATTATAATCCAGTTTATGAACTCTCCCCCTCACAGCAATAACATGTCACAATCAAATTTTTTTCAGTCCTGTTTAGGCTGCTCCAGTGTATCCAGTGCCTACAGCATTAAGCAACCTATTCATTTCCTCCGAACTGTTGATGGTGGCCAGGTCAGCATAGTTCCATCTACAGTACCCTGGTGCTTCACCCCTGCACCTAATATCCAGAGATATTGATGAGGTATAAAGATACTATTGAGAAAATGGTTCAAACACAGAAAACCCTGTTTTGGGGTGAAAAACTGTAACCCAAATACACTTCTCTCATCTCACTTTCTTGCAATGATTGATATTAACAATACAATAACAAACATAAGGGACAGTGACATGAGATCAGAAGGAAGTCCCTCATGTCACGTACCAGCCTAGAAACACTATAGCAATAGTTGAATTTCCTGCATAGACATATTTAAAACATTTTAATATTTTACAACAGTTTTGAGCATTTTCTTTATTCGGGTATGATCACTAAAAGTCCACTATATTATGTTGAGCTTTAGCCAACTGCACAGCATTATCTATTAGAACCCATTTATGTATCATGAATTCCAACAAATCATTCCATCATCTACTGATCACACGCCATTTACCCAGTCAACTTAGAGCATATCCCAGAATGCACAGGGAGCAAGAAGGGAGATACTCTGGTCAGAATAACACCCATCTTCCACCACTTATCTTGCATATGGTCACATGGATTGTGCAACCTTTCCCAAGCATTAGTGCATGAGATAGAGGATGCACAGTGAAACACTACAGGCAATTTAGAGAAACTAATTAGACTAAACTGTGTTTTTGGATCTAGAGGGGAAAAACAGACTCTAGACTGGGAAAGCACCAGTTACAACGCAAAACACAAACTGCAGGGAAGACTTCTGATCTACATTGCAGCAAATTATCAAATGGACAAGCAACAGGCTACTGAAAATTATCACAGACATTAAGCAGTACTACATAAAGATTTAAGAATGTTTCAGAACAATTACTGCCTACACTGACACAAATACCTCTTTGTCCAAAGTTTGTGATGCACCTATTTTATTGAATATGGCCTCACTGGGAAACTAACCATGATTTGTACAAATGGACAGAGAGCTGACCATTACCTCTCAACATGAAAACTAAATTAAATGTTAATTTACCCGTTTTTCTATGTGTGGACTTCACTCTACCTTTAAGACTGATACAATTCTTTACAGGGAAAAAACAAAAAAAGAAACACAATAATTAACGTTAACTCATGAAAAAAATACAGTAGCTATCTTATTCATTTACATTTTGCAGTTTCCTAAGTTTGAATACAAAGATCTTTAAAAAAGACATTTCAGTTCTTTTATTACAAAAAAAAACTGGACATTAACTCAAGAAAAGTCTATAAATGCTGAAGATTTCTGTGTGGACAACTGTTTAAACATCTAAAGATAAAAACCAATGCAAAGACAGTTTGTGAAATATCAGGATTCTCAAAAAGAAGAATAATATGCATACACGAGAAGTCTGTAACGTCACATACATCTAACCTCTATTTCTAGAAGGAGGGACGAAATAAAACAGGATGGATGGATAGAGGAGGAACAAAAGAATGACTGGTATACTTCCATTTTACAGAACGTCTATCTAAAGTCTGTGGGGGGGGTGCATGGATTCAGATTCTCTGTTATTGAAGAAAAACCTTAATTTTACTCCATTGGTACACTGGTAGTATTCCATGGCAGGTAGGGTGGGAGGTATGCATTTAAAGCATGTTAGAACTGCTGAATTGTGGTCCTCAAGAGGAGACTAGATTTTAGTTTGAAACAGCTGATTAGGATCAGGATTACTGAATGGGTCAGTATGAGAGTTTACAATAAATCTGAGTGAGATCTAGCGTCTTCGCTTCTTCTTGCTGCTGGGAGTCGGGGCTGACGAGCGCCCCTTCCTCTTCCTGTTAGCGCTCTCATCTGCTTCCTCATAATGACTTTCTCTGTCCGCTGAAAGAGACACAGCACATTTGAAACATTAACAAATACTGACAACTGGCTACATTTTACTCAGAGGAACAGTGTCTTCATACTCACCCTTCCTGGCCTCTTCCTCCAACTCATCCCAGTCCTTTCCACTCTCCTCCTCACTGCCCAAAGATGCACTGTAGTCTGACAAACAAAGACAACATACCGGTCAAGATTGTACTTGCATATACACAGATACAAGTTTGTGTTCTTGTGTCTCTAGCAACCTGAGTCTTCAGTCTCTGAAGAGTAGTCCTCGTCACTGTCTTCCTCTTCATACTCATCCTCCTCTGCTGAGGGATTAAAGGTTTCATCTTCCATCTCTGACTCGGAGTCCTCTGCATCATCCCCACTCGCCTGGTGGGCAGAGAGATATAGTCATTGACTCTCTGTTGCATCTACAGCAGGGGGTGGCCAATCTTATCCACATAAGATAACAAAGATACAAATCTGGTCACTCTTTTGAATTAGATTTTGAATCCGCTTTATGGGCCTTCATGGTTTCTTCAGTTTTCGCGATTTTCAGAAATTAATTTTTTCAATAACCTATAAAGATTCGGCCTGATGCCTATTGTCAGCATACCTGTCACTTTAACTGAAATAAAATAAAGACAAACAATTCAAATGTAAATAAATTAGAAAGCTGTTCACAACTGTTTGGCCTTTCCAACGATAAGTTCAATCATAATGCCATCGTCTTAGCATAGAAACTCCACAGTATGTCAGCCCTGAAAAACTACTGAACAGTCATGACAGCTGCTAAACCAATATGGCAAAAACGCAAAAACTGAATAATATCATTTATATAGTTTTAGCTATTCATACTTTTCATGGTGTGGTTAGTCTTTTCAGCTGCTGGTACATTGTGAAAAGTAGATTAATACCCTTGAAAAAGGGTAGGGAGGAGCAGGAAGTCAGAACGTAATCGGATCAAAGATTACGAACACCTTTTCTATCTTCTAAAATGAGAATTATAATGAAAACGGCTAGCAGATTTGAAGGATTATATACATATATATTTAGATCTATTAATTCTAGTAATTTCTACGGATAGATGGAAAGTTGAAAGACTGCTGGCTACTATGTTGTGCTTTTGGCTATTTCCATGGTTCAAGTGCAATGCACGAGAACCCCAAATGTAAACAAATGATTACTCTAAACAGTGTTTAAAAATGTGAATGGGAAGTATTTGACATGTGGTTGGTTTCAGAAGCAATATTTATAGTTCTCACTTAGTTTTAGTTTGTTTAATTTTTGTATTTTACTTTATCTAGTTTGGGAAATGTTTTAGTTAACGATAATAAACCTGTCTTGCATATTGTTATATACTGCAGTTAGTTACCCTTGCGTTTTGCTGGCACCCTAATCCAATATAGAAATTTTAACTCCTTAATAAAAAAAAAAAATCTAACATTTCCTCAAATCATTAGTGTAAAAAATACGTGGGGAAAACAAACTTCTGTAATTCTCTCTTTGTGGGGACTCTCCATTCACTTCTATGGGGGAAACTTTAATCCTAACATGATGACCTTAGAGGGTGGCGCGATGGCGCATCCTCACAGCGAGAAGGTCCTGGGTTGGGTCCCGGGTCCTTTCTGTGTGGAGTTCGCACGCTCTCCTCGTGATCGCGCGGGTTTTCGCCGGGGGTTCCGGTTTCCTCCCACAGTCCAAAATCGTGCAGGGCAGGTTGATTGGCGAGTCTAAATTGGCTCTGTAGTTGTGTGTGTGTGTGCGTCCTGCAGTGTGTTAGCGACTGCCCAGGGTTGGTTCCCGCCTGTGCCCATTGTTCCCGGGATAGGCTCCGGTTCCCCCCCCGTGATCCCAGTTGGGATTGAGCGGTTTCAGAAAATTGATGGATGATGACCTTAACCCCTACACAGCCCTAACCTTGACTATAAGTAACCAAACAAAATACAACATTTTGTATTTGATTGCACATCTGAAAAATGATCCCCACAACGTCAAAAAGAAAAAGTTTTTAATCACATTATGGGGTACACACGCACACAAATCATTACTTACTTCACTCTCAGGGTCCAGGAAGGACCATCCACCCTGCTCAAAGAATCCTTCAGGGTCATCCACAATAGTTTTCATGATTTTTGTCCAGTTCAGTGACTGCACACCTTCAGTGTACTTAATGTCACAGGAACTGAGAGGGGAAGTGAGTGAGAGGATGATTGTTAGATATATTTCTATTAGCCAAGGTACACTTACTTGTCCTCAAACAACTGTTGTTAACTACAATATGCTGTGTGCAAATCACAGGCTCATATGCTAATAAGTAAACTACATCAGGTCAGGTCAGGTCAGGTCAGGTCAGGTCAGGTCAGGTCAGGTCAGGTCAGGTAGGGGAGCATGTGCTGATGCAGCGCGTTGCCACATCCTCTACATGACGAAACAGCTCGGGATCCCAGCTGGCGACCCCCCGGGCAGACACACGGTCCAGTCCCACCCTCCAGAAATGGCTATCCATCTGCCCCAGCCAGGTGTTATGTGGACGTCCCCTTGGCCTGGTCCAGCTGCTCGGGTCCTCAGCAACAAGGACCCTTTGAGCTGGATCACCCTCAGGGAAACGCGTCACATGGCCGTAGTGCCGTAACTGACACTCCCTCACGATGCAGGTAATGTGCCTCATTTGGGACTCCTGTAACAACGGCTCACTCGACACAAAGTCAAACCAGCGGTACGCAAGGATTCTCCAAAGAGACACAGTACCAAAGGAGTCCAGTCTTCGTCTCAGCTCACTGGATAGCGTCCATGTCTCACAGCCATACAGCAAGACAGGGAGCAGCAGGTCTCTAAAGACTTGGACCTTCATCCTCTTGCAAATATATTGGGAATACCACACACCCCTTTCCAGTGACCTCATTACCCCCCACGCTCAATCCGTCTACTGACTTCATGGGAAGAGTCACCAGAGACATGAATGTCGCTGCCAAGGTAAGTAAATCTCTCGGTGAGGTCGACATTCTCCCCACATACAGACACACTACTGATGGCTGTGACTAATACGTCATTAAAGGCCTGGATCTTGGTCTTTCTCCAGGACACCCGCAATCCCAGACACTCAGACTCCTCACTCAGTCTCTCGGAACCCCCGATCAGAGCCTCCATTGACTCCGCTAAGATCACAGCATCGTCGGCAAAGTCAAGATCAGTAAATCTTTCTTCACCAACGGACGCCCCACAGCCGCTGGACCCCATGACCCTGCCCAACACCCAGTCCATGCAAGCATAGAACATAGTAGGAGCAAGAACAGACCCCTGCGAACCCCAGAATCAACTAGGGAAAAACGTGGTGGTTCTCCCTCCCCCTGCACAGCACTCACAGTACCAGTGCACAGGCCAACCATGACATCCAGCAACTTCGGGGGGATCCCGCAAAGTCTCAGGATGTCCCACAGGGCAACTCGATCAATTGAGTCACACGCTATACGAAAATCTACAAAGGCTGCAAAGAACCTCTGCCGATATTCGCTCTTGCGCTCGATGAGAACCCTCAGTGCAAAGAAACTGCAAACTGCATCCACACCTAAAAATTCAAAAAAGGCCCATTTGTTATGAAATTTAAGCAGATATGGGAATGAGTAGACTTACTTGAGCCACTCCTTAATTGCGTCAAGCGAGTTGACAGGCACAGCATTGATCATGGTGACCTTCTTGTTGTAATCCTTGTACACAATGACCATGTCAAAATTCTTCAGGTGGAATTGCACACGCTCAAAATGCACCAGCTCCACCTCATCCAGAGTCACCACAAATGGCGGCTGTGGATAGGCATCGTGAGTAATTACTGCAAGTGGTCACAAGGAGGAACATTACACTTAAAATATAATAGGCTTTTCCTGCAAATAGGGGTATCCACACTTACCCATTCCGTCACATTGCAGAGGGAACTGGAGGTGGGCTGCAGTAAACATGTACTCCTGTAGGGGGCACCCTGAAAACTACAACACACCCAAACATCAATATAATTTAGTACTTGTTACCTCAAACAAATTAATGATTAGAAAAATATGATATTGAGCTCAACGGCTCAGAGTGGCAACCTTGACATTCTCACCCCAGGTCCCTGAATGGTACTTCAAACTCCAGCTCCTCCTTAGTAAGGTTCTCCACCTTCTCAATGAAGTTTTTGAAGGCAGCTTTGAGCTTGTGCCTCATCTCCCGCTCCATCTGCTCAGCATAGAGGTCATCCCTGTCGTGCATGTGCTGGTGTTTGCCCAGGTCCGTGGTGATCTCACCCACTTCTGTATAGAACTGTACGTCTGTATGGCGTTTCTTTCCAAACATGATTGCATTCTGGTAGAAGGAACAAATCGCTTGTCAAAAGAGACAGGAAATGAGGAGCTGGTCCAAACAAGAACATCGGCAATATAAAGCAAAAATGAGAAACCTTGAGGTAGAAGTGCAGGACGATGATCATCTCTCCATCACAAGGCTGGAAGATCGAACGTTTAATGTTGTTGTACAGGATGTCCACCTTATCACCACGCACAGAGGTAAAGCGAAACCCTGAGGAGAGATGCACTCAATGCTTAACCCTTCCTAAAAATTACACTGTCTCTTGTGATTTCACTCACAGTCACTCACCATTGGTGTGTGCCTCCAGTGAACCTTGCATTCGCTTCTGGGCGATGTTGGGCCTAATGTACAGGTCTTTAAGCTTGGGGTTGCTGCGGTTGAGATTGATGACCAGCGAGTCCTGCTTGACAATGCCCTCTTTTTCCTTCTCCTCAGCTTCACGCGTCTTATAGCGCTTCTGTACCTCTTTAATGATGCGGAAGGCATTCTGCAGGTTGGTGGAGGGCACGGCTGGGTCACCAGGTGTCTTCAGGTTTGAGGCACGGTAAGTTCTGTTAATGCCAAAGTCAGTAAGGCAGAACATGAGGATCGTCAGACTCAGAAAAACAAAAAGTACAAGACCAGATAGATCAATGAAGGCCAACTGAGTTAAGCTCACATCTCCTTAAGGAAGGTGGCATCAGGATTGGGGAAGATGTTGCCATCGTGGCGGCCCAGAGAACTACCAGGGACGTAGAAGTTGATACGGAGGTATGTGTAGTCCCCCTCAACTGACATGCTGATGTTCTGCAAAACAGGATGGGGTAGGGGAGACACTTAGTTGATTCTAAAGTTAAAATATTGTCATTGTAGTTAAAGGTCATTTTACAGTAGCAGCTACCTTGATCGTGGCAATGTGAAATGGCGTGGCAATACCAAAGATGGGCATGATCACAGTCTCATACTTCTTATCGATGAAGAGCTTCATTTCACGGATCTCCTTCTCCCGAGGCATTTGGGAGAAGTTTTTATAAGAGACATTGGACTTCCGTGTTCTGTGGTATATAGAAAGAAGAAGGGTTAAATAAGCAGAATGTATGCAGAGTGGCAGGTCTTGAAGCAGTGCGGACAAAGCTATAGCACTGACTATGACATCATTATCGAGGCCTTAGTGTAGATGTGGATATTTAATATTAAATATATTATCAGCATTGACTACACCATTCATCATTATATTCAGATTATGAAAACCAGCAAAATGCTGGGTTCATATAGGTACCAGCAGTAAAGCACATTGACTGGAGGAAAATGTAACTGGCCCAAAACACCATTCCAGAAATGCCACATTTAAATATTTTTTTAGAAAAATAAAGGACATTTTTACTCTTTTTTTGCCAACCTAATCCTCGTTGATATTTCTTTCAAATACCGCACTGAAATTAAAGTCGAGATTTCAACCGTTCAACCAAAAATAATGGTGAAATTTACCCACAATATCCTCCACAATAGCCCACAAAAGAGCCCCACTAAACTAGGTATCAAGATAACGTTTGAAAAGCAAAATCCCACAATTAATGTCAGAAACCTGCTGAGGAAATGAAAGGGGTCCCAGTCATCAGCTCAGGGGGCCCAATAACCATATCCATCCCAAAGCCGTATCTACGGCAAAATAAAACATAATTAAATCTAATCCACGCAAATTTTCAGTTTTTACCTGCCAGTACCGTCTCAGAGGGTAGCACTTTTGCACACACCTCCAGGGATGGGGGTGTGAATCCCACCTTCCCATTTGCATGCCATCCCCACACACCTCCAGGGATGGGGGTTTGAATCCCACCTTCCCATTTGCATGCCATCCCCACACACCTCCAGGGATGGGGGTTTGAATCCCACCTTCCCATTTGCATGCCATCCCCACACACCTCCAGGGATGGGGGTTTGAATCCCACCTTCCCATTTACATGCCATCCCCACATGCCTCTGGTTTCCTCCAGCTCTCCAGAGACTTGCAGTTAAGCTAACTGGCATCTCTAAATGTCTTTATGATTGGAAATGTTAGTGTGTGAGTGTATGTGCCTTGTAATGAACTGGTATCCCAACTAGTTGTTCCCCTTCCTTGTCCAGGATAAGTGATCAGAAAATGGATAAATGGAATTTTCATAGTATATTTGCTAAGGGGGTTTTAAACTTCATTTTAATTACAGTTAATCTTTGCATAAGTGGGCAAATTGATTCCGCTGATCATGAGTCACTCACTTCTGTATCTGCTGCTCTCCCTTCTGTTTTGTCAGTCGTCGTTTGGCCTCCTCATTCACCTGACTAGCCAACTCCTTCTGATGGGCCCGCCTCTTCTCCTCTGCTGTCATTTCATTCTGTCCAGTAAAAAATAAAGGCAAGAGTCACATGGACGTCCGACACAAGCATTTATGACAGCTAGACTACGCTATAAATCGCATAATTACAGCACAAAAACATACACAACCTTACTCACACATACGTACATGCACACATACAAACATACTCTGGTTCTATCAGCCAATAGGGCAGCTCCTTGCGCTCCCCTTCCCAGAAGCTCCTCAGCATTATCTGCATCTTCCTCATCATCCTCCTCATCATCATTCTAATGAAAACAAGGGAGTCGACACAAATATCTCTGTTAAAAAGGGCAAGCAATTCAACAACCAACACCAGAGACATGGGAGGACATCAATAAAAAGTTGAATAAATAAAGATCCACAGATTGTCACATCACATCGACCTTTAAGAAGATGCCAACATTCTTGATTTTCTTCTTGACAGATGTTAGAACTGTGGCAGCTTCTTCCTGGAGAGGGCAGACAGGGCTAGTTTGAGCATGTGCTCACACTTATACAGCCACATCATACACATTCTACAAACCAAGACATAATACTGCTCTACTAATATGTCCGAAAGACGAAACATCAACATTTACCTAAAGCAAAGCTCCAGTTTTCCACTGAATACACATGTAATACAAAACCCCTTAATACAAGATTGTTTTGAGGTCGAACAAGGAATCCCATTACATAGAACCTGCCCTATTTCGCAGACTTTAACTCTCATTTCCTCATGACTCTGGCAGAGAAGTTACAGTGCTAGAGAGAGCGAGTTGCTATCCGCCAGCATACAAAACAACTGGCATACTGAATAAATTCAAAATATGACCACAGAGAACGACATATGAAGTTCAAATCATAGGGCATTTTCTTTTTAACCTCAGGGGTTCCATATTGGGAAGTTCCACTTGGTCACACCTCATTAATCTGCACTGTGTCGCCGATGAATAGGGCATACTTCTGCTCTTCCTTCTTCCCCTCTTTGTTGATGAGGTCAGAGAAGCCAAGGCTAATACCAAACACCATGCCTGGAAAGGCAAATTAACAGTCAAGAGCAAAAACTCCACACCAAGCAGGAAATATTCCAGAACATGGAGGAAGAAGGAATGACCCCCATACACGAAACACCTGCCCAATGATGCTGAACACACTCAACACCAACCTCACAGCAATCCTTTGCTGCCTGACACTAGCTGCAGCCAAGGTTCAAGACTGCTGGTGCCTGCCTACAATCACATAACACTGTGGTGATGTCAATTTTAACAAGCAACTATTAAAATAGTTTAAAAATAAGGGTGACGGGAAAAACCTGATAATTCACCTTTTTTAAATTTGTACTGGTTCTTATTGTTAAGGACGAGTGATCCTTCCCGAAACTCGATTCCCATCGCGAACCTGAAACAAAGAGTGAGAGGTCACACTACGTCCACTCATTCACAGCTAAAAAGCAGATGTTATAACAAATAGATTAAAGTGACTGCTCATGAAAAATTCAAAACTTATGACAAGACCACTCAGGAAAAAAGGATACACCACCATACACCCTCCGATGCATTACCGGTATGTTTCGTAACGGAAAATTAGTTTGCATATATGAAGTGTCATTTTTGTTTGTTTTTTTTTAAGTTGTATAATAATAATTGATACTTTATTAATCCCCATAGGGAAATTGTCTTTTACGCCTCCCTCAACTTGCTCTTTGCAGAG
>JAODLD010000016.1:14695462-14710555 GCA_026781065.1 Mormyrops boulengeri
TATTTAGAAAAGACATTAAAAAGTGACGCATATAATGTTTTCTCATTCGTTTTGTATTTGTCAGAGCAACAAGGCATAGGAATGATAAGCCGCTTCAGTTGAAAATTGCATTTTACGAGCTCATTTCAAATAAAATGCAGGGTAAATAAATAAAATGCCAACTTTGGTCAGCTGCCTGGAGTGAGGCTTTCTGTTTGAAACGAGTCTGCACATACATTTACGTGTATGAGTTTTATTACCATGTAAATAGTCTGTAGGGTTTGCAAACTGCACTAACGTTTTAGATGCAGCTAATAAGTTCGTAATGGAATAATTCAGATTTGCCATAAGATTTCTTGCGTGAGAGTCTGAAAGCGTGTTACCCAAACCCGTGAGAGTATGTTTCCCCTGAATTAATTTGTATAGAAAATAACCATATTCAGTTGCTAAAAAGCGGAAACTTCGACCAACAAGAAATCACCAATAAACTACGTCTATTTATTCGACATTTTGTAAAATGCATACTACGTTCGAAATTTTTCCAGCTTTTCCAGCCACTGTTATGAACATTACGGCTTTTTGGTTGATAGTGTTAGATTTGCTGCTGTTAACACTAATAACACATTAGCGCAAACAAAACGGCTGCATACACCGAAGTAGTTCTTGCTTGTTAATGGGCGTGGGAAAAGGTGGTTCTAGTGTTATTAGGGGACCAAGCTGTTTGCTGCAAGATAGCTATTGTTTTTCTTTTTGCTGTAATTGTATTCATTATTACTTTATTTAACTTAACACATCACATCTTTAAATTCTCATCCTTGCATTAGAATATAGACCAGTTCATATTTTGACTATCTCAAGTGGTCATGCAGCGTCATATGTTTTAAATTTATTTACACTTAATATTGAATTGAAGCGTGACGTATAAAAAATTGTATCGCAAATGAAATCATAATCGCAATATCTGTCAGAAAAATCGCAATTAGATATTTTCCCCAAATCGTTCAGCCCTAGTATGCGCATGATGTCACAGCAGGCGGAAGTCACTGCACTCACACCCACTGAGTAGCAAAAAAGACTGAGGAACAGCGTTAGCGTTCGATTTGAATGCCGCAAAAAACACATGTAAAATGGGAAAAAGCTGTCGTGCGATTGATTGTACAAATAGATTTAACACGAAATAGGAGCTATCTTTTTAGAGACTGCCAAAAAATAAATAAGTAAGTTTAGGACGTGGATCAGTCACGCATGGGCGATACCCGACCCGTCAAATAGGTCTGGATCGGTGCAGATTCCGATCCGAATATCGGATCGGTGCATCTCTACCTAGAAGCAAAGATCACTCCACTAACAGCACAAAAGGAGCATCTTCGTTACATCTGCAGTGAACAAGATGTGCCTGGCTTCCCTCCCATCTCTTCCAGGTGGGAGATTAGTACTGGTCTCACGCATGCATGCATAAGTGCATTTTTGTATTTAGACGGTTACCTCTTCACATGACAGCCCAGACGAGATAACACATCACAGTGCATGACTCCAAGCTCCAAAAGAAAGTGGACATCCACAAACCCTGCTCAATGCTACATGGTTCTTTCACCATTGCTTTCAGCATTACAGTATCTTCAGAGAATTCCCTCTTTGCGAAACACCTTCTGACTCTGGCATGTCATTGAGGTCCATGATTGTACGAAAAGTCTGATTTAAGCTTTACAGACTGTTCAATCGCAGCTAATCTACTCCTAACTCCTAACCTGGCATCATGAATAAGACAGGAGACTTCACTAAAGCAATCTGGCAAGTAGACAGACTAAAGGGGCAAGCCTGTCTTACCCTGCTGGCCTTGGCTGCAGACATATGCTGGCTTGACAGTTTGTCGAAAACTGAGGTCCTGCTGTATGTGAAAATGATGGTACATTTGGTAAATAGGTCCAAGTGAGTCTGATGCATAATACTACATATGGAAGAACTAAATAGGTATAAGACAGACTGAAGACAACTCATTTAGACAAATTGGAGGGTGAAGCAGACTCACAAGATGATAGATAGGTTAAGGGGTAAAAAGCAATAAAAAAAAAAAAACATATATCCACTCTGTAGGGACAACAAATGACATGGTGAACTATAAACAAAAGCAAAAAAAATACAATGCCAAGACAGATTTAGTAGGACAAGCAGGACTCTCTTATAGCAAGCAGCCAATCTCAGGGTGAAAAAGAGACTAACCTCAGACCACACAGCTGCCACCCCAGCTGTTCATTTTATGCACAAGTCACAACTTGCGTATTTCCACCGAGGCAGATTGCTGGAGGGTACAGCTACATGAAAACAATATGCACAGTCCTCCTACAGACACAGATTCTATGCAAATATCCTTACCTAATAATGACTCTGACATGTTAGTCAATAGATACTAGATAACTGCCTTTTCTGGAGATGGTCTTTGTAACGTAATCAATGACAAGGAAGTCCCACCCTGAAAAAAGGCTACAGTCTCATTATTATTTTCATGGCTAGCAAGTTTGCTATGTAAACAACACTTCTAATAACAACATCCCCTGCATCCTCTGATATGCTGAAGATCTTTGGAGACACCGCAACCACCCATTGAACCCCCCAGCCCCACCCTCTAGAGTTTATAGAAAACGGCGCAATAAAAAAAAAAAAACATCCAGTCAAAGATGAAAACACCTCGATAATGAGGGAGACCAAAGGAAAACGGCAGGAAATATTAAAGGTAACTTGAACAAAAACCACAGCTCAGTTCAACAGTGGTATAAAGGAAAGCTGTGCACAGCAGTTGGTGAATAGAGAGCCCTATACAATGTCACATGCAGTTGCCAATAAGAGTGCACACATGATTAGTTATGAACTTTGGTTATTATCCACTTATTACCAATATTGTACCAGGTGATTAGTAACCCACAGGTGTCAGACTCAAATGCTGCCAAAATGGGACCTAAAAAACTGCCCCCACACATTCACCAGTGGTGTTTCCAATCCCACCATAACAGCTTACACCTTCTGTACACAGGAACGACAATATGACACCAGGCAAATAAAAACACCGTGGACACATTCAGCTACAGTCACAAAAACAGGCAGACAGGCAGACTTTACCTGAGCAAAATCACTCATGTCCTCATCTTGCAGGGAGCCAGTGGGCGAGGGCGTGGCTGAGAGGCGCTCGTCAGGTGACTGTGGATGAGGCAGGATAGTCCCACCACCAAGGCTGAGCCCCAGTTGAGCGCTGAGCTCTGATTGGTCGATGGTGGTCAGCTGGTTGTGGCCCAGCAAACCATGATTCATGTCACTCAGCGGAACATCTATTGTCACTGGGGAAGAACTGCTAAACTGAGATCTAACAGGATGGCCCAACTCCTGGAAAGAATGAAATGTTCCACAAATAAGGAGAAATAGAAAAACCAGGGGTTGTTAAATAACTAACCTATCAATGTTAATTCTATGGTGCTACATCTGTAAAATGTAAACATAACATTGCGTTGCCTTACTGCCATGCCCCATCCTCACCATGCCGAGTGTTGAACTCAACAAAGCGCCCTCTCCTGGCTGGTTCATGACACCCAGGTTTAGGTGTTCCAGGCCCTGGGCAGGGGGGTTGGCGAAGGCAGAGGCAAAGGAGGGATCTTCCCCACCAACCACAGCATTCCCTGGGACTCCCCCAGAGGGCCCCTCGTCAGACATCTCCCCGAAATGGGACACCACGTCAGACACAGTGAGGGCAGAGTCAGGATCCAGTGAGATGGGTGGAATCTCAAACTCCTCATCGCCCAGGCTGGGGGTGTGAAATGTCTGGTAGAAGGGCAGAGGTACAGATACCAATTAGAGCAGCATAATTCTATTACAGTATATTGTCTACATATCGCAGGTACGGTGAAGAGTCAATATATGGTAACAGATGGCGTGTTGGGTGTCATGTGAACTTTCTGAAGGACAGTGTCTTGTGTATGGGGTGGACCCCTGAGGGACTGTGTCTTGTATTCTGCCTGGACATATTGAATAACAGGGATAGCATGTTTTATATGTGTTGACATTCTGAAGAGCAGTATGCGTTCTGTGTCAAGATAATATGAAAAAAAGCACCTCTGAAGATGACAGAAATGGGTGTCCGGATCCAGTGATGGTGAGGTAGTTATCACTGCCTCCAGGGAACTGCAACACATCACCAGAGAGGTAAATCCTGCCTCCCCCTCTCCCCCCCCCTCTCTGTCACATGCAGTGAAACCTAAACACACTATCCCCTATCAAAATTACACACAGCACCTCACATCCACACCATTTCACAAACACACAAGCAGGCCCATCTCGATCTGTCAGACTGGCAAATTATTACCATTATAATGAAATCAACACAGAACATAACAGAATCATAACTAGCACGTGCGTAATTAAGCATTATCATCTGCTGACATTTACTACTAGCTTAATTAGCACTCCGTCGATGCGTACGTATACGTGAGCCAACACAGGCGGAGCGGTCAGCCCGACCCATCTGGACTGGATCACCTTGTTTACCGAATCGTATCCGCCGTACGCCTGCGGGTCCAGGAAGTCCGAGTCCCCGTACGGGCCCGCGTTGTCCGACAGGTCCGAGTAAAAGGGCAGATCCATGTTTTGACACGGCTGGTTTCATTCAACTGCCGTCAGTGGCCTTCGACGTAGTTTTAGCACCCAGTAATATTTCACGTAAAGGCCAACTGTCACTGAGTCACTAAGCACCATATGCGCAAAAACTGCTGAGCTGCACGTCGCCCTATTTAGCCGACGTTAACTACGGTCGGCCACGTCGAGAACTGCATGACGTTTAGCGCTCGGGCATGCTGATATTTACTCATTTACCTATCACTGGCATATACCTGTTATTTCCGAGCCGCAAGAAATGTACGTAACACGTGAATAAAGGGGCTGATCGCTGATTACTCACATAAAGGACCATAGAGAGACACAGACCCAGCCGGCGAGTATATAGAATGACTTGCTTAACTACGCATCTGGCATATAACTATAAGGCGCGGTAAAACGAAACCACTCGGCTATGTGAGCACATGAAACCCAAAAATTCAAGCTTCGACCATTAGACCGTGAAATAATGCGGTGACCCCGTCTGAAAGTTCGCATATTCGATACTGATTTGGGGAAAAAACATCCAGAATGACAATCTGCTGTCCGGTTCTTAAGACAGTCTCCCGATCGATTTATTTACAAAGTAACCACAAAATATACGTTTGCCGTTATATAACTGACTCAGACTGTCAGACTCTCGGGCGATGTCTTCTATGGAGAAATAGCTATGGATTAAATAGGATCAAATATTACGAGGAGGATAAAGAAGTCCCATTAGTTAAATGCAGTCTCGCGTTTAAATGCGTTGCATTGCAGAAAACGCGTCGTATAGAAACGTCCCGCATCCTTAGTGTTGTTTAAATGAGCTTCATGGTGTTACTTTAAGTCCTTGCTGAGAAAAGCTGCGGCACACACATGCATACTACCCCCATTCCTATGGTTTAGCCTGGGTGGCATCACACCGAGGACTTTAACTGTTTCTTACCCAGCAGACGTGTCACACGTGTTTCTGTCACCGCTTGTCATATTTTCGCCTGGAATTTCGACGATGTAATTGCAGGGCGATGTAAAATCCACGCACAGGCCATATATTAATAAGTAGCCACCAAGATCCCATGGTATAATTTGTACAGTAAAACATTAAGGACAATTTCATTGTACCAACTCTTCCTTTGCAGAAGACTATTCAGTGTAGACAGTTAAGCTTTTAAGTCAAAATAAGTTAAAAATATAATCACTTTAGACGTGCCAATGTGACTTACACTGCACTGTTTAAACATACCGCTTTAAGAGCTAAATAACAAAACCGGTGGATCTTTTTTTCCAGTATAAAATAGGTCTTATCTTTCGGGATACAACGAACAGGCACCAAGGGCTGAATGATCCAAAGCTCCCAGATGAACAGAATATTAGGGGTAAGTAGGCGATCAACATTTTATAATGCATATGGTATATTTTACCTTATACGCATCCAAAACGACTGTGCTAACTTAGTAAACAAACCAGTGAACTGATTTTTCAATTTACAGTAACGAACACTAACGAGCAAATAGTAGTAAAAAGTACAGGGCGTAGATGGCTAGCTTTAGCCAGTTACGAGCTGGATGCACTACGTTTTGTCTGAAATGATTACGTGACTGTTAATATTTAAAATCTAATACAAATCATAAGCCTACATGACAAAAGCTCCCGATTTTTTGATTACCTCCATACTGTCTTTGCAATTTATTCGTTTCCTCGTTCTTTACACCGATCCTCGCACGAACACAAAATCACAACATGGCACCAAATTCCGGATTTCATTGGATCACAGGAAATGACGCTTCAGCGGCACTTCCGCGTCCCGAGTAGTCCGACTTAAAGTTAATTGATGATGACCTTAGTTGTAACTTGTAAGCAGTACTTAGTATTAGAACTGTCAATACTACAATAGGGGATAGGGGAATAGTTGTCAAATCGCAAATATATTTCCCATGATATTCCTGTTATCTAATAGTATACAAGGATGTTTCTGAAAGGTCGTGGGTTTGAATCCTGTAGCCAGCAGAGTAATATCACTGTCGGTCCCTCAAGCGAAGCCCAAATACTTCAGGGGTGCTGGATACTGGCTAACCTGAAAACTTGCTTTTACATCTATGTCTGCATCTCTTATGGATAACTAGATGTAATTCACGAGAACCTTTCAACTTCCTTGCAGGGACACATAAAACACCTCTATTCTATTAGTTTCATGTGTTTATACCCATTCCTGGATGATGCAGTACCCACTTGAGAAAGACAGCTAGGAAACCTCATATGGCTTCTTCTATGGAGTTTCCAATGGAAGATATATGATCACCCCTGCAGCCTTCATATCTGTCGTGTTGACTCATTTTGATTTTATTAAGAGGCCAGAGTCTTGTGAGCTAGATAATAGTAATCCAGTTTGTAAACCACAGAAAAACAAACCTTCAATCACATCTTTCCAGACATCATCCTAAAGTATTAACACAGGCCACCAAATGCATTGACCCATATTTAGCCAAGACTTCGGTGCATGCCACAAAACTAAACCCTGACACACTATACTATATAAACACAGGACAGACACTGTTCTGATACTCTGGCTGGATCTTCAGTGACTGTACTCCACAGTGTAGTTCTGTGCGCTCTCAGTTCATTTCAGGGGAGGTTCTGCAAATGCTGAAAGCAAAAAGGTAGTAATTGACAAATGTAATAGACAAGGCCAGCCTTGTGCTTTTTTCAAAAACTGGTTTTATTGCCATTCTTTGAAGTTTTTGATTCTAGTAATAAAAAAAAGATAAAACCTGGAATTTTTAAATGTTTATATACATCAAAAGTGGAGGACAAAAGTACAGTTCCTGCACATTAAATCACTGTGGAAAAAAACACCTTCCGCTCACCCCAAAACTTTTGGGGGTAACACTGTAATCACTATCGGGATCAGAGCTGGGAGACACTAAATAGTGTGTCTCTTTAGCCAAGGCAGGAAGCAAGTGGCACCTGGAACCTGGTCACTTAGCAGGTTAAACAGAGATATGGGCAGAGCCCAGGGCTCAAGCGCGTGGTTTCAGACAGCGCAACATGAACGTCCTTCAGCTGAAGATCAGACTGATCTTTTGCTCTGTTTCATGCAAGAGCCAGAATGGTGGAAGCAGCAGAGTTAGTCACAGCAGGGTTTAGAGACATATTGCCCCCTGGTGGACAATTCAGGGAGTGAAATACAGCAGGACTAATGGACAAGAGCAGCAGTTACAGCGGAGTTTTTAACCAAATTGCCTCCAGCAAGAAGATATTTATATCACAATTAAAATATAACCTTTTTGTCAAGAGTCAAGAGACAGATTGTAGTTAAATGTAGAGTGTGGGGGGGGTCAGCTACACTGACTGAACACACTCAGGAAACAAGGCAAATGCATGGACAGACACACACCACATTCATTTGCTGATGCAAACACACCCTCAGTGGAACATGCAACAGTAAAGTAGATTTATGCATAGACTCATGGTAGGGGTTCATTTTGCTTTGTTGCATGAATCCCCTTAATCCCCTGAATGCCCATTAGTTTTCCACTGTGTGCCACTCCATGTCAGCTCTAACAGTATGCTACCATTAGCCATGATTAATGTAGTCGCCTTTAAGACATTCTGCAAATCGTGGTCTATTCAGTGGTCCATTATAACAGACCCACTAATTCGTGAGGGGTCCCAGATGAATGTAATCCGAAACAGACAGACAATACATTGACAAACATTTGAGTGGGTTGTTTATGTACTATGTTTCAATATAAAAAAATAAACACCCTGTTTTGTATAGAGGGGGACTCCCAGAAACCCAGCCAATACAACGACTTTTTGTCCAATGTCTGAAAAAAGGGCCACATTCTTCCACCTCACCATCACCTTTCGGGAGCCAGGTGTTGCTTTGCTAGCCTTTGTGGGGTCATCAGGAATAGATTGTAATGACCTCACTTCCTCCCCCTCTGACCAACAAGACACGCTCAAGACCCTCTGTCAGCACCTCCAGAAACTCCATGTCTGCAAAAGAGTCAAGGGAAATCTACTGTATCGCTTAAAGGTTATGGTCTCAGGCCTGCCAGGCACTGGATGTGAATCTTCTCCTTGAGGAACATATAGGGACCAAAGTGAGCAGAGTGAAGGATACAGTTCTCATCACCGTCTGTGTTTCTGGGAGGCCCTGGCATGTTAAGCAGAACCAGCCGAGCATCGTGGGACTTGTTGACGATGACTTCATTGAGCCTGACAGCAGTATGCATGCGCCGGACATTTGAGTGGTCCCTGTAACACACACACACACATACACACACCACTGACTGCAGATAATGTTACATGGTGTCCAATGCTGAGACTGAAAAGTAGAATCTAAATGGAAGTATGGCAATAAGATGCTGACAGTAAATGTGTTATCAATTTTATAATAATCAACAACAGCAGAATTCAGAAGTGGACTCTAATAACAGAATTTAATAAGCTGACTCACGGTCGGATGCTCAGCATGTCTCGGAACCCCTCAGGCGTGTTACAGCCAGACTGGGATTGGACTTGCAGCGCCCGTTCCTTAGTCCAGGTCATGTGGACCCGCCGGTGCTCAGATGCTGATCCTCCCCCAGGCCTCTCCAGTCCCCCATCTGTGTCGTCATCATCGTCGGAACCGATGCTGGTGAGGCGCAGCATGGAATTCCTGTCCTTTACCAGCTGGGCCTAATGGAGAGACTGGCATGCTTATACCAATCCATGCTCCACTCTTCTCCTACTAGACTCTCCTCTTTCCCTGTATGTATCCTCTGCATGGCTCCAGGGTTGGGGTTAACTCCCACTTCCCTAAATTCTGGACAAAAAACTCCAAAAACCAAATGGAATCACTAACCAGTACTGAAGCAGTATCCATCCAAAGGCAATCACTAACCAGTACTGAAGCAGTATCCATCGAAATGGAATCACTAACCAGTACTGAAGCAGTATCCATCCAAATGGAATCACTAACCAGTACTGAAGCAGTATCCATCTAAATGGAATCACTAACCAGTACTGAAGCAGTATCTATCCAAAGGCAATCACTAACCAGTACTGAAGCAGTATCCATCCAAATGGAATCACTAACCAGTACTGAAGCAGTATCCATCGAAATGGAATCATTAACCAGTACTGAATCAGGATCCATATGGGGCCAATCCTTTACATAAAAGCTACATGAATGCCTAGAGCCACAAACAGAAGGAGCACATTAACACCACAAACACTGAAGGGCCCTATAGCTACACTACCTTCCATTTCCCTGCCCCAGGACTTACATCAATGGTAGGCAATCATATGTTATACATACACACACATATATTATATATATACACACATATACACACACACACACATATATATATATACACACATACATACACACATTGACCAAAAAGGTATAGGCTGAAGCTTTAGCTTATTAAACCTTTTTCATATCATTTTCTGACAGGTAACCCTTTCACTGTTGTTTTTTTAAATAATTCAAGGAGAAAAAAATTCAAAAACAAAAGTTCAATGTTTCACAAACAGTAATGTTAATTTTATTATTATTATTTTAATGCTTATTTTGAAACATTTTTTAAAATTTTTAAATTTGCAATGATCTACACACATTCTTAATTCCTTGTCACAACCATTTCACAAATTTACCCCTTTGACAGATATGAATCTATTTTTTATGTTTGTCCTTACCCTTTTTTAAAAAAGAAAAAAAAAAACACATACTTCTTTCCCAGAGTTCATATTTGTTATCTCAAATTTCAAATAATCTCTGAACACAGTTTGGAAGCAAGTTATTTTGTGCTTTGTACATTATTTGTGCAGTATTTAGATCAACGATGTCACAACATTTTAAGAATATAATTTAATAAATAGCACATTGGTTAATCTACTCTACTTACAATTCTTATTGCTTTCTTGTATAGTATAAAAAGTGGATTTGTGCTGGTTTTGTATGTGTTTCCCCAAACCTCCACACAGTAGGTACAGAATATATAATGAATTCAGATTCAAGATATCTTTAGTTTTATGTAATATAGCAATGGTTTTGACACTTCAGTTTTTACATTATTTATGTGTGGTTTCCAACATAATTTATAATCAATTATCACCCCTAGGAATTTATTTTCACATACTGTTTCTATTTCAACATTGTCAATCATAATTTTAACTTGATTTATGATTTGCTGATTCCCAAATAAAAACTGTTTTACTTAAATTCAATGGTAGATTATTTATATCAAACCATTTCTTTAAGATTTTCAGTTCACTTTTTACTGTATTTAGCAGCTGTTCCAAGTTTTTCCCGGAACAATACATTTTAGTCTCGTCAGCAAATAAAACGTATTTTAACAATTTAAACACTTCACAAATGTATAAATAACTTGGAGCCTAGCACTGAACTTTGTGTAACCCCACAAATAACCTTCAATAAATCAAATTTCACATTATTTATCAGTACATATTGATATCCATCATCAGGTAACTTCATAGCCAAGAGTATGCTATTTGTCTAATTCCATCTCTCACCAATTTCTTCATTAATATGGCATGATAAATTGTGTTTTTCGATAAAATTATCACTTTAGTGGGTCTTTGCATGCATAGTTTTTGTAATTTTTTTGAGAAGTGGGAAAGCAAATAAATCAGTCTGTAACTGGTGAATAGATGTCTATCCCCCTTTAGAACTGAGAATAACCTTTGCTGTTTTCATTTTGCAGGGAAAAATTAATTATTCAGGAGGACTGGTTGCAGTTATATGTCAATTGAAGTATAAGTTGAAACTTTTCTGGCAACTGTTGTTCCATGTGTTCAACGTCAGCCTCAGACAAAAACAGAGGGAATACAGGTGGTGCACCAGACCTTACAACCCACCACAAGTAAACTTTCTGTGTGTAGGTCACCTTTTTGCAGGTCTGTTCACTTGACCTGTTTCTTGATGGGTTGGCATGTTTGAAGCCTGTGTTTAATTGCCAGCACATGGTGAATGATGAAAAGGAAAACTCAATAAATGCATTTTGAAAATGAGAACATTGCAAAGATTTGGTTTTTCCTTCTTTTCTGTCCTTATTTCATAGGTGAAATTAACAGTATGAACAGTCCAGCGGGTCGCATATTGCACATTTCATAACATGGACTGGGAAAGGGTTAATTTTACAAAACACCTGTTTTTGACTTCACTGGGTCTGCATGATCATTTTAGCCAATGGACACATTTTTCCTATAATGATAAGGTGGTCTGGGTTCCCCAGCGTTAATCTTAAAATAAACAGTGTCATATATTTCCTTTTCCTCAACAGCCCTAATTTAAATGGAGCAGGATTTTTTTATGAACAATATCTTCATCCACACCATCCTTATTTCTTTGCTCCACAATCTTATTTGCCAAGCTGTATCCAACATTTACAAAATAATCATTCAATTCATTTGCAATTTCTTTTATATATGTCTGTGTTCTGGGCCTAATCAGTTTAAAAGTGTTAGCTCTGTTTTCATTTCTCTTGTTAAATTTTTTTCAAAAAATTGCAAAAATGGTTCATAAGGAACCCACCTACTATTTTGCTCTCCGTTGTCCATCAGGGTAGCAGTGTCTATTGTTACTCTGCTAGATTCTGTAATCACCCGAAATAGGCTGTTGCTGTATATGGTGTTAATGATACCTGCTGTTCATTTGTGTTTAACAGATCAATATTAAAATCACCACATACAATTAGCACCTTTTTGTCACTGAATTTTTCAAACATACTAGCTAATTTATTAAATATACCTAAAATTATAAATGATGTTCTATATACACAGCCAATGATTATGTTTTTAGATTTTCAACAATTCTTAGTTAGAAATTAGCAGACTGACAGGCTGAAGAGTCCTCACACCTGGATTTAAGCAGCCAACCTAAAGGTTATGCCAAAAACCGGTACACACACTGGCCCCAGCGGATAAGACTGCTTACCCCTGACTTATGTCATCAAAACTGAAATGCATCCTTTACAGATGAACAGACCGGGAGGTATGAAAGTGAAATGGAGGAACAAAATTCAGAATGCAACTGCAGTGGATGGCTCACCTCCCGCTCTCTGTCTGACTTGGAAAGCCGCATCTGCCTGAGCATCTGGGACCTTTGCTCCATCATGAGCGTACGCTCATAGGTGTAGGCGCTGATGTCACTATCATGCTGACAGCCAGGGGACAGGAACGGGACAGGAAGGCACCATATGGAATTCGGTGAAATTAAATATTAAATGCAAAGAACCACATTCACAGGTGTAACAAAACTTAACCCTCTGGGGACTAGGGGGAGGGAACACACTTTCACTGTCTGGGGCATGATCACACACTTCTTTCAATATCATAAACTTAATTCATGGCAAATAAATTATTTCTTATATATCTGTTTTGCCATTACACTCATCTTAATTTTAATGTGATTTGTAAATATGTCAGATTTATGTTAAGTTTGTAACTTGACATCAAAGTATAGACACTGCAAAATACAGTTTGGAAAACTTGCAGAAACATTATAAAAGTACATAGTAAGCAATGGTGGAAGTTTCTTTTGATCCCAGGTATCTGATCACCAAAGTCTTGGTTACATGAAGATGACTAAATGGTGTAGTTGCAACATTCAGTTGGATAAATAAATAAGAAAAAGCGAACTCATGTCACTATTTCTGGCCTCCTTCCATTGAATATTTAGGAGCTCTCATGTGTAAGCATGAGCCATTCACACCTGGCCACATCCCCCCCTTTTATGGCTCTGATGAGGATGTATCTGGATCGCGTTTCACCGTTGCGTTGTTCACCAAATTACCACGCGAATGCGAATTGAATATGCGGTAATGCGGCTATTTAGAAAGCAAATAGCGATCTTCAGATGAGAGCGGTACTACACCCTCTACACTACTACACCGCCCCCGATGCAAGTAAAACAAAGTAAGGTGACATGGTTTACTTTTTTGCCTATTTAACCTAATTTAAAAAACTTTAATACTTCCGACAATGGACGTTTTGAAAAGAAGACAGATTACGGATTTAGACAGTATTTTTTTCATGATTCTACATAAAGATTTCAGCGAAATATAAACTGAAAAACACGAGATAGATACGCAGCGTCGCTGACGATGCCCTCTTCCCTGGAGGGTTAAAAATAGGAAGAGTAAAGTATGACTTTACCATCTCCACCACCTCCACCTCTGCCTCGATGCGGAGATGGTACAGGAATGTTGCCAGGTCCTTCTTCATCTGGATGGAGTTGTCCTCCATCTGGGCAACTGTGAAGATTCGCATGCCACACTTCTTCCACACCTGAGTGAGGACAGGGAACAAACACTACACCTGCACAAATCCATAAATTCACGAGTAATCATTCTTCTTTCTTTCATGGCAGCATGTTAACATATGTTCTCCAATTCCCCAAAGACAAAGCACAACTAAGTATCTAATGTACTTGTCTTGCATTATTAACATTATTGAATGGTTTCCTATAGCTTCAACTAGAAACGGCTGCCATGTTGCATAGACTTGTGTTAGATTATGCATGATGTTCCATGATACTGGACAGCGTGAGCAGGCACAGACCTTGTGCTGTCGCAACAGGAAGGGCAGCAACATGAGCATGCCGCCATCATGGACGATCCACCAGACGTCGATGGTGCCTTCAGTGCAGCACTCGCTGTTCGTAGGGAAGAGCGAGATGTTCTTGGGCACCAGCAGTGCCAGGCGGCCCGCTGTGGTCACACGCACAGTGTCTGCCATATAAAGAGGGGTCCGCCATTACTGAAACATGCTGACAAATCAACCGGGAACCTCCTCTTTCCTCACTGGCTCCTCCACACTCACTAATGAAGGTCTTCCAGGACTGAGGGTCCTCGCTTTGCCTCCAGGCATGTGGCCAGCCCATCACCACCGTGTTGGGGCGCATGCCGCCCAGACCGCTGGACTGTATCATATGACTGATGCCCTCACGTGGCTTCTGGGATACGATACATTGGCAAAAGCCCTTCACCCGCTCCTGCTCCATCAAGTTCTTCAGTGTCTATAAATAAAGAAAATGTAGAGACGGGAACAAGGACAAGTCAGTCCCAGAGTATAACACCGCATCTATGTGAGAAGTGAAAGAACAACAGAAATAAGTCATTCTTCATAGGCAACTACTATCACAAAGTGCTGCATAATCCATCCATTCATCCATTGTCTGAAACCGCTTGTCACAGCAGGTCCGGAACCTATGGGCACAAGGCAAGGAGTAACCCAGGATTGGGCACCATCCCATCTCAGGGCACACACATAACTTTCACTCACACATGCACACAAATCGGGGACTCCAGTTAACATCAGCATGTCTTTGGATTTTGGGGAGAAACGGGGATACCCAGAGGAAACTCCATAACAACACGAAGAGAACATGCAAACTCCACACATGGAGCCATGGTGTAGACTGGAACCCTGGTCCCAGAGATGTAAGGCACCAGTGCTCTCCACTGCAGGGGGGGGGGGGGGGGG
>JAODLD010000016.1:14719731-14733141 GCA_026781065.1 Mormyrops boulengeri
CCATTATTTTGTTTTGATAATCACTGGAAGCCAAAATCATAACTGAAATTAAAATTCAATTAACTGCCCAGCCCTAGAGAAACAGTTCCATAGACAGCTTTCTTACCTTGCTCAGTGTTGCTCCGGTCAGGTGTATCGGCCCCTGCAGTTCCCACGGAGGTGGTAACTGCACCAGATGCTTCGCTTGGGGGCTCGCTGCGGCTCACACTCTCCCGGGATCCAAAACGCACACGGCCACTTGATCTAGAGCTCACATCTGGCGATGTGTCCGACAAGCCCGGGATGTCCTCTGCTTTGGTCGGCGTCACAGTAAACCGTACTGAAGTCATTGCTATTATGTTTCAATGTGTCTGGATGGATTTTGCAAAGGATCTTTTCAAACTAATTTAAATCTCTCTGCTGGCATATAACTAGGTGTGCATTTATAGCTCTTCATTCTGATGGATAAAAGTGTAATTATAAACTACTTTTTAAGTGGAACTAAAGTGGTACTGATGTACTGCAGATACCCCTTCACTGGCCAAACAATGTTTTTTGAACCTTCAACTTTCTGATTAAATAAAACAACAACTGGACCTGATTAAAGTGTAGCTGGTGTTCTTGGTGCAGGTTTTATTTTAAATCGTTTACTCTGTCAAGAATAGCTACACTTCATCGTTAGCTATTCAGGTGAATGTCTGCTAGACGGAGAAATTAATACTTCCTCCGTCCTAATGTCGTTCAACATTGTATCAGTGTGTTAATTTTGCAAAATCTGCAGGTTAACCTAAGGCGCTATTGTGATTGGGGATGGGGGCGGGGGGGGTGAAAGAAATTCAAAGAATTACGTAAATATCACACATATTCCAGATATTCAGAGAAAGCATTAAGCCGGCTACTAAAAAGCGAATATATAAATGTCAACCTCTAAAATTTCATGTGCAGTTAGCGGCACCGTCGCAGTCCCCCGTCTTTTGTGGCCCGTCATGGTCAGACAAAAATAACATTGTCCTATTCTTACAAGCACACCGTCACTTAAAACGCCGTGAAATTGCCATAGAAAAACTGAACTGCGCCGCAACCTGGCGTAGCTCTCCGGAGCGCTCGCTTCTGTCCGGCCGGGGACCATTTCCTTGCGGTAAGATGTTATTTCTTTAATACACAAAAGCGGTTCCAGCCAGTTTGCCGCAGCAGCCGGCGTGCGAGATTATTTATTTAAAAAGGCAGGAGCGCGTCGCAAGCTTGACGGGGTTCGGCTCTGCGCTTACCGGTAAATCCCGCATGTTTTCGCTGGACCGCGGCGTAAGGGCGTGTGTACTTAAGATGACATGTTTGACAAACTGCGCGCCGGGGGACTAATGAGCTGCCGGCATCCGGGGCGGCGAGCGCACGGCGCCGCACGCGTCCCCAAAACGGGCGTCCCCAAACCGGGGAGCAGCGCACAGCCGGCCCGGCTGACGGCCAGCCTGCGCCGTCGTTGACTATCTTCCAGGCTGACACTGAGGAAGTCCTTTCATAAACAATTTGGTGGCGGTGCGTCGCTGGGTTTGGGAACCGGCAGGTGGACGCGCAAATATCGCCGCCGGTTAACCCGATAAAGCACGCGAGCTTAAGTTTCTGGCTTCGACCAACTGAAAAACACACAATATAAATGTCTTAAACCAACAAATTAAACAAGCCTACAATATAATTCCAACAGCCGGTGTGTTCTACGTCATTGAGGTTTTTTATTAGTTATATACGGTGTAAGCAGCATTTTGATGTATCTTGCGACATATTGTACTAACAGTATCTTACAATGAGGTAAATTAGCTATCCATAAAAATCAATCAAGGGGACAAATTAGTCAACAGAGGCTGTATAATTCCAGCCGGCTGAGTAGAGCTCAGTACTTTCAGATTTATTCCAACTTGTTTTTTTACTCGAACCTGCCGCTTATTTATTTTCATTTCATACAACGTAATAACTTCCGCGCGAAAGGATTCACCGGTTTGCCCTTGTACAACTACATTACGAAATGGATGAAAACATGCTTTTTACCCAGTGGTTCCTACTAGCGCCTTATGCTCCCAGTGTCCGCATTTTCATTGCTCTTGTTGGTTCCAGCGAATCCTAGGCGCGTCCAGTCGCCGCGCACAGTGTCCGTTGAGCTGCTGCGTGCGCGCCGCCGAACCGCTCGGTATCCAGGCGTGCGCGCCGCCGGCCTGTACTTCCTCTTTCGCTTTGTTCTGCGCGCGGTTCCACGCACGTGGGCTACTGGTAGAACATAACCATTAATTCCAGGGTTTTCAGACTTACGACAGATTAGGTTATTTTAGAAACAAAGTAGTGGGGGTGGGGGACACGGTTAGTCCTATTTAAATTCATTTATCTCCTACTGCAATATTTACTTTATTTATCGTCATATTCACACCTGTTCATTAGAATTTAGAAATCAATGGTCATTGTTGACACACCACAGCGCACAGCAACGAAATGTGTCCTCTGCATTTAACCCATATGTGATGTTGTGACATAGCAGGGGGCAGCTAATTCAGCACCCAGGGAACAGTTCTTGGGGGTGGTACCTTGCTTAGGGTACCTGAGTGGTGCCTTGCTGGTCAGGGATTCAAACCTGCAATCTTTCAATTACAAGTGTGCTTCCTTAAGCATTAGGCCACCACAGTATATGTTATACTTATATATTTTTATGCAGAAATTGATGTTTGATACTGTGTGTTGCCCATTTTTGTCTTGTATATTTTTGGCTTATGTGTGCTTGTGTACTCTGCAATCACAAACAATTTCCTCCAGGAAAATACAAGTTTTCTCATTCAATAAATAAACCCAATTTGTGTTAAGCCAGAACGATCAACATGAAATTCCCTCATAAAATATTCTTGATGGCATGTGCAGGGCAGATGCAAGTGCAGAACATCAACGGTGTAGGGGTCTGTTTCTGATGGAGAACGAGTGGGAACTATGCGGTGTTTACTAGTCGGAATCGTTTTAAGAAAACCTTGAAAATATTGGGAGAGGGTAACGGAGACAATGCCATGTAGGGATATGACAGAATGTCGTATTGCAGATATTGGATGTGTGCTAGCCCCAGTGATCTTGTTTCCCACACAGAGACTGAGAAATACAAGACTACCTTTTCTAATACCCAAACTACATTTGGCAGAAGGAGTGGGATGACAAGGACCATGTTTTAGTTTCATTTCTGTAGCAGGACCATCAATACACAACAAACTCATGAAAGATACAGCTTTTTCTGGAAGAGACCTGGCCAGAACTGTTGGTCAAGACCTAATTTCCTTACTGTTAACTCTGAAAAGTTAGTGGATTGTTAAATCAGGTGGGTCAAATGTTTGCATTTTTTCACATGGTATCAAATATATTTGTATGATTGCCACTAACAAATCTCACTCCCTCTTCTGTCTATTCCTGTTGTTTTCATTCAGTCAGCCTGTTGCTGAAACTGATAATTGGTCAAAGGACTGTGACTTGTATTACTGTATTTCTGCATAATAAAATGCTGTCCAGAACACTCTCTTTTGGTGCAGCCTGTGAATAACTGCTTTCCCATGGAAAACATATTAATTTAACACTTTTAGTTAATAGACTTAAAGTATTCAGTCACTGGATTGGGAAATTGCACAAATCTGGGAAAATTCTGCTATGGCCTGGCACACCCTCAGTAGCTTACTCCGCTTATTTATACCTGTGGCTGCAAGAAATATGACGATATCTATTTTCTTCTTCGTCCAAACGACAGTGATATCTCTACTCATGCCAAAGGATCAGGTTTAAAGCAACCCAATTTGTTGCATAGGTTTGGACTGAATAATGCACAACTACACTTAAAACCCAAGTGAAATATTTACCTGGTTTCTAATTAGGGTGGCCTATAAAACTTATTTTGAGCCTTTTGTGATTAGAAACCATATTGGTTGCATGCATATCAAGAAATCACATTAATAGCTCACTACTAATGAAGAACACTGAAAATATGGACTCTGGGGCCTTGGCCCATTTTCATTTTAACGGCTTTATTTCAAGCAAAGTCTAACAAAATATTCATAGGTTAGGGTTAACATGAGGAGTACATGGAGGGGATTTAAAACTATATCATCACATAGCAGGTCAGTTTCCAATGTGATTTTTATCCACAGACATGAATGAAAGATGTTATACAGGGTCCAGAAAGAAATGAGTCAATGTTTGACAACAGGTCAGGGGTTGAAGGGTACTGTCTAGGTCATCACTTTGAGTGAAAGTCCATGTTACAAGATAGGTCTTGGCTGCTGGGTAAGCAGGAGGCCGAAGCGCTTCTTCACTGTCACTCTGTGCCGGGAGAACTTGTCATCAGGAGAAAACCGGGCCGGATGGGCTGAACAGGTCGGCTGACCTGAAGGATCCAGCTTCTATGAGAACATTTTGAAATCACATCAATAGTGATCAGTGCTGTATTTAAGTACCATGAAAACATATTTCCTATGCACAATGTCTCGTTAACTTGTGCAGATTCTCACACTACATTCAGTCCTCTTGGTTACATGGCTATACCTTGTAAGATGTGTAAAATTTAAGTTTAAAATATGTATAATCAATAAATGTATACACAGACTAGTGCAGGTCATCAACATCTACATAAATTACAGCCTGTGTTGCATAGAGAAAAATAAAAAAGACATCAAGAAACACTTGAGTTTCTAAAACTAAGTAGCGTCAAGAGAATGAGTTTTATGCACACGTCATAGCAGTGTTCCAAAATCCAGTATTTTCTTCAACATTCTCCTCTTAAGTAGTAGAAGCAGTAACTACCCTTCCTGAGAAAGTTGGGTTACTTTTTTAAATGAATAGTCGGATAAATTTAAAAACCGTAGAACTTAAGTGCGATCTTTTCTTTAATTGCACATATACCATACGCCAATGTATTATTATTAGCTGTATACAGTAGTCTGTTTTCAGTATATCCTATTTATGTACTGTGTATTTTAAAAAAACTGTCACCACGTTTATTTGATCGCACTATAAGTACCGTGTTTGCACTTTAACTATGTTCGTTTGTAGTTTTATGCTGCTGCCTGCACCAGAATTTCAACCTGTGATCAATCTTAATCTTGAAAGGTATATTTCAGGCTAATTAATCATTAAACAAACCAAACGCAGCTACGTTGAATGTACTTATCGAACTATTCTATTCCTTCACATCTGTAATAGTTAATTTACACATAAACACAAATAACAATGCACCTAAAATACACGAACTGCTTTACAACTTACCTTTAAGGTATAGACTCTATCTCCATTGTCGTTTAAGTAATACTGCAAAAACATGGCGGCTGACAAATGTGAACAAGAAGTGATGTCAATAACAATCAGTATTTTTTTCAAAATTAGTATATTTTACGACGCCAAAATATAAAAAGGCAAATTAAATAAACAGAACGTTAGCTCTACACGTGAAGACCGTTCTGTCGGCGTGCAGCGTAAACACTGTCGGATTTCCGGAATAACCACTGAATTTTCACAGTTGTCCTGGCCAGGAGTGTTTTCGACTCAAACTTTTGAACATCGCCCTCTATCGTTGGGATGTATTACTGAAACTAACTTCATAATAATACTGGTAGACCAGAGTTTGGAAGACGTCTTTTCGATTGTAAACGGACCCAACGGGTAAAACTACCTAAATTTTCTTCAAACCGACTAAATTTGAGATAGGCAACTATTACTAGTGACTAAAACTGACTAGGTAAGTGAGTAAATATGGTATATGCGATTAAATATAATTAATTAATTAAGCTTGAAATACAACCTGCATATTTGGAATATACTATGCATAACCTATATGATTAAAAACTATATACTAGTGATACGAATGAAATTCAATAGATTATCTCTGACTTACAACCTATATATGTGACTTAAGATGACTCGGGCATATATCCGAAGTTAAAATAAATAGATTTGTTAATTAACCAATCAGGTTCATTGAATTAAAAAAAGAAGTTAATGTGGGCTTTTGTAAAAATAAATTGTGGCCGGCCGTATGCCCGGCAGCGCTAACAAAGTTACCGCGACAAAATACACCATGTTCCAAATTATTATGCAAATTGTATTTAAGTGTCATAAAGATTAAATATTTTGTTTTTCAATTAAACTCATGAATGGTATTGCATCTCAGGGCTCTTTGGATCACTGAAATCAGTCTTGGACACCTGTGATAATTAGTTTGCCAGGTGAGCACAAGTTAAAGGAAAAACTACTAAAGATCCATTAATAGGCTAGGGCAATCAGGAAGAAAAATAACATTTTTTAAATAAATAAAATAAAATAAGTATAAATTAGGAGATTAGGGGCAGGACTAAGTGGAATAACGTGCATGGACAATGAAGTAACAATGTACATTGTTTATGGTAGTGAATGTAGTGAAAACGAAAAAATGAACAATGTACAATGTTGTACAGCGCATGTAAGGATCCAGACGTTTGAGGTGCAGCCTGCAGCTGTTTTGACCAGGACAAAGCCGAAGCTTGAGGCTGTAGCACTATATTCTGAGAACAGGGCAAAGTCAGCAGTTAAGGCTGCCATCATATTCCGTGTTGGATAGAGTCTGTGCATGAGGCTGTATCTTCACACTTTGCGTTAGTGAATGTGGCAGTGCATGACATTGTACAGTCACACTCCATGTCAGATTAAGGAATAGGAACGCAAAGCGACCAGGTGCCTGTAATAGAGATATCAGAATCTAATTCTGGCTGTTTTTCAGAAGATCCACTACTGCTGTCCCAGTTAGAACCAGGAAGAATAAACGCAGCAGAGCCGACTATGTCGGCTGGGCCTGTAACACGAGCCACATCTGTTTCAGCATCTGTTCAGCAGACACAGGCAGATGTTGGAACTGGATGAGCCCAAGTCTCTCCACCTCTCCATTTTGCTGGTTAGACCAGATAGAAATTAAACTATGTAACTTTTGTGTGTCTGAAGAAGAGAGAAAAGCAACATACATATTTGTTAAAATTATATGTAATGGAAGGTACGTCCTTATCCAAAGGATGAATGCAAGTTCATAACACCTGGTGACTCTACAAAAAGTACATGTTTGTAATGGTGTCATGTGAAGATGATCACATAACGTAGACCACCTTTCTCTACAGTCTGATTAGTTATATCTCTGAACCAATCATTTTTTGTTCTGTCCTCAGAACATTTATGCAAGTAAAACTTCCATGAGCCTTTTTATCCTATTCATCCATCCATCATCCATCTTCTAACTTCTCCTGGTCAGGGTCATGGAAAATCATGGAGCCTGTCACATGCAGGCAGTATAGGACAAAAGGCTGGGACACACCATGCAGGGTTCTGGTCCATTTATATCTTAGTTGCATTCTACCCCTTGCAAAGACAGCCCATGAACCAAGTCTGGAGGAGAATCCATGCAGCATTTGAACTAATCAGGATGATGTAAAAGTGGAAATGGGACAGTAGTGTCTTTAGGGAATTGGCTATGTGCCCAAAAGTACAATGAGTCATTTAAGGTCGAAACTATCATGTATATGAGGTAGACTTACATCAGATGATTGTCAACTGTTGTCATTACTGATGAATGCTAATGAATAGAGATGACCACATCTGTGGTTATTCTCTGTCATGGTTGCCCTCTTAGGTGGAAGCGATCAATGATCTGCAGTGTGTCCTTGCCACACAATCATACCCAGGATACACCCTGCTTACACAGGAATCGAAGCATTACACACATCTGAATATGCTCCTCGGAGACTTGCAGTCAGGGCGGGTGATGGGACGGTCCTTACGGATGACACTGCAGTAGTAACCTGCTGTGCCGGCTACTTTGAGCAGTTGTTTAAAGCTGACCCTCCAGCTAGGATGTTGGACATCTCTGGGTCTACGGTTCTCAAAGCTGATCCTCCGATCAGCTGTGAACCACCCAATCTCACTGAGATTACACGGCTGGTGAATCACCTGGGGGGTAGGGAAGGCCACAGGGATCCGTGGTATCCAGGGTGAACTTCTCCAGGCTGGTGGTAAGTCTGTCCTCCTGGCATTGCAGGCAAACTTTGCTTCTATTTGGGAGTCAGACGTCATCCCAACTGACTGGAAATCGGGACTTGTAGTCCCTGTCTGGAAAGGGAAGGGTGATCGCCTGGATTTCATTGCCGGGTAAGGTCCTTGCTGGGGTCATCCTTAACAGGATCTGTGATCACTTCCTTGCCTGTCAGTGACCGGAGCAGTCTAGATTTATGCCTAAGAAGTCCCCTGATTGTGGCTCTCGGGAGACTGAGGGAGGAGTCTGAGTGTCTGGGATTGCAGCTGTCCTTGATAAAGACTAAGATCCAGGCAGTTAATGACTTCTTAGGCACAGCCATCAGTAGTGTGTCTGTCTGCAGGGAGAATGTCGACCTTGTCGAGAGATTTACCTACCTCAGTAGCGACATTCATGTCTCTGGTGACTCTTCCTATGAAGTCAGCAGACGGATTGGAAGAGCATGGGGGGGGTCATGAGGTCACTGGAAGGGGGAGTGTGGCGTTCCCGATATCTTTGCAAGAGGACGAATAGTCCTGGTGGTCCCTGTCTTGCTGTATGGCTGTGAGACATGGACGCTATCCAGTGAGCTTCGGTACTGTGTCTCTTCGGAGAATCCTTGGGTACTGCTGGTTTGACTTTGTGTCGAACGAACGGTTGCTAGATGAGTCCCGAATGAGGCACATTACCTGCATTGTGAGGGAGCGTCAGTTATGGCACTACGGCCATGTGGCGCGTTTCCCTGAGGGTGATCCGGCTCGCATGATCCTCATTCTGAGGACGCAAGCGGCTGAACCAGGCCGAGGGGACGCCCACGTAACACCTGGCTGCGACAGATGGATGGCCATTTTCGGAGACTGGACCATGTATCTGCCTGGGGGAAGTTTCACTGTATGGTAGGTGTGGCTCCGCGCTGCACCAGCGCATGCTCCCCAACCTGACCTGACTTACACCTGTGTAAAAGACACTTCCCATGGGGAATCTTCCAATTACCAACCAGTATCACAGTCCTCATTACAAAGCACTGGCATCAGAGGCATTCATTTGCAGCACATTCCAGTAGCAGAAAAAAGATCCATCTTATAATCAGAATTCTGTTGCAGAAGGTTCATATCTTCCAGCCTTCAAAATGCAAGCCGGAGTTTGTTTGAACTTTCTGTATCCATGACTCGGAAAAACGAGTCGTGGATCAAAATCCAGCATTAGATTTTCAAACCCAATAACATTATCATTCAGCCCTGATCAGCTTGTATAACAAAAAATTATGCACTTCCAAAACACCACTCCTCACATCATAAAAAGTGGAGAATAATGGAAAAGGCAGGTGGAGTAAGCAGTGGAAGACAGACCCAGATGGGGAAGGAAAGGAAAGAGCAGGACACTGAAGAGGAGGCACAGATGAGAGAGGACATCCAGCCAAGAAAAACACCACCTAATAGCATGAAAAACAAAGCTGAGCAGAAGGTTAAAATGAGTGAAGCATGAAGAAAACATGGTCAACATCTGAGGGAAGAGGGGAAATGGAGAAAGGAATGGGGCAGAGAGCAAGGAGAATGCATGGGGGGTGCAAACCACGAGGAGGATTAGGCCTGAAGGGAAGAGCCAATGTCAAATCAGCAAAAGCATGTTTCCTTAAAGAACCAGGGGAAAAAGTAGGAAGCTGAAATGGGGAAGGAAAAGATGAACAAGTCAAGAGAGCGAAACACTAGGAGAGAGGAAGAGAAACCAGCCTGTCTCAGGTAAGGAAGAGATTGTCTGAGGTCTGCTGTGGTGGAAAGGACAGATTTGTTGAGGGAGTGACAGGGTAGGGGAGAAGGAGGAATAAAAGACGAGAGAGGATCACAGTCAGGATCAGAAAATGATGAGGCTCAGAAGAGGGCTGGCTCATCTGAAGTGAAGGATGAAATAAATAAAAAAGGAAAGCGGGATGCACTGTGAGGCAGATGGAGGAAGGTGAACAGACACGTGAGGGGAACAAACTGAAAAACAAGTCAGAGATGGACCTATAGGAACTAAAGGGATGCAGCGTATGGGGAAAGATTTGGGGAGAAAGCTACAGTTGTAGAGCAAGTTGACATTTCAGATCAAAAAATGACACTATTGTTCCAGGTATATCTTTTAATATATTCTGACATTCTTCATTTACAGCGCAATTGTAAAAGTAAAATAAATGCGATTTGAAAATTTCCTAAAAACACACACCCAATAATGTATTACTGTATTTATTAAATAGACATCAAACCATACAACATTTATCTAAGACGTATAAAATGAGAGCGGTTTTCTTCATATTCAGAGTCTTTCATACACTTATACAGTGAGGCATGACATTTTGCTTGCAGACACAGGGTTTGCAGAATGCACTGACACATACCATATCTTTCAGTTGCAGCAGTGAGCTGAGCTCTTCTGCGCCGACAACTTTCCCGTCCTGACTGACAGCAGTCCATCATCCTTCTCAAAGCGCTCTCCACACTGGATGTGCCAAGACTGCTAGAAGTCCCAGATCATGCTCTGCCCATTTTTTTCTGATCAGTCAGCTTTCTTGTTGGATGTAGCAGATCCATTGATGACCATGTCTTTAATGCCATTTCCTAACTCGCCATGGCCTGACACATCCACAGGTTTCAGATACTCCCTAAACAATTTCTGATAAGTGGGATGGTCTGTCAGCAGTGTCCTCAGGTCCTCTGTCAGACATAGCAAAACAGGAAGTGATGGTGAGTTAAACAAAATTGCTCAAACCTATAACTAAACAGTCTTGAGTATTTAGTGAGTCTCCACTGGTTTATCCACTTAGGTACACTGCATCAAGCCAGAGGACTTTCCATTTTATGTAGTTCAACACAGTTAAAAAAAAAAACAGATAAAAAAACGCTGGGTAAAGTTTATCTCCTGTCATTCTTGCAAACTGTTAATCTACATTTTTGAAAAATTCCATAGCTTTACTTACCCTGTGTGGGCTGCCCCCTGCTGGATATCCCTGAATAAAGCTCTTCCGTGTTGTTCTGGGAGAAACCCAAGAGTGCCACCAGCAGGTTTCTGAACTCCTCAGAAGTTAGGCTGCCTTTGCGGTCCCCATCAAAGAGCTGTAACATCCATATGCATGATAAATGTCATTTTGAATTTATATAGTTCATATCGCAATCAAAAACACAGATATGGTGGGAGGGAGATGCTCACGGTGAAAGCAGTCTGAATGAGGGAATCCAGGCTCCAGAGACCCGAGACCGCGGCTACACTCAGGCACAGCTGTCTCAGATCCATCCGGTCTTCCTAAATGCAGAGACATACATGAAAAACACGCAGCCACAAATCCTTATCCATGTGTATTCATGCACTGGGTTACACAGGAGGACAACAGACACCAAATATCGGTTTATAGAGTCTCTTCTTTTCTTACAGGGTCAGAGTTCAAGCATGACTGCTAATTTAGTTTTTGTGAGCTAGTTAGCCACGTACTGATACTGTAAGTCTGGCTAAAGATGCCCCTCTATTGAGAACCACTTTACGTCACTTAAACACAGTTATACTCTAACACTGGTGGTACGGGCCTGACCACATGTCATGCTGCACCTTTGAATACAGGCCAAAGATGTCCACGGCTCTCTGCTTGTCTTTCAGTCGCAGCAGTGAGCCGAGCTCTTCTGCGCCGACACAACATTCCCGGCCTGACTGACAGCGGCCCATCATCGTTCTCAGCGCACTCTCCACACTGGATGTGCTAAGACTGAGAAAGAGGGCACATCATTTTATTTCAAAAAGCACAAGACAAGTACTTATAAAGCATGTACATCAGCGTACAATAACGTATAAAAATATGCAGACAAGAAGAGACACAGTGCAGCCCCTTATCTCACCCTGCACACTGTAGAAGGTTTAGAGTCTCTCTGCCTGGAGCTTCCACGGGGAGGGACAAACACCCCAACCTCTGGACTGGAATCTTGCCCTCCAACACGTAATCAGTGGCTGGGATCCCCAACTTCCTGATGATCAGTTTAGCCACAATGAATCACACAAGATGTGACAGCAGTCTCACCCATTTACTACCAAATACACACACACACACACACACACACACACACACACACACACACAGTGCCTTGTACTGAGACAAATGGACACAATACAGAACACTAACATATGCACAGGAGTTTAGCAGATCAACGGAAAGTAAGCGCATGTATACAGAATTTCTTCGGCACAGTTCAGATATTGAATACGTCTAGATTTAGCTTGTCTGCAAAGCACTCACTCAGCCATGAGTGTCTGTACGTTGGCTGCATAGAGGGTGGGGTTCGCTTTCTCCTCCTGGGATGGAGTGTAGACTGGGAGGTACTGCAACCACACAGGGACAGGAAGAATTCACCAACAAGATCATAACAAAAAGCAATGTGGAACAGGGAAGGGTAGCTGGCCAGAAATTAGCCATCAGTTGACATGATGGTAAATATCTACAGTGTGGGCAGAGCAAATAAGAGAAGGGGAAAAAAAATGTGAAAAGTCAGGCAGGGCGGACGCACCTCCACGGTGAAGTTAGTATACGGCTGAGATATAGTGTGCCACAGCACCTTCACCCTGTAGGCAGGAAGAAAGCAGTTATTACAGTCAAGATCACCAGTACCACAAATTCATGATGTACACTGGAGTAGTAATAAGCCAGCCCCTTACCAGTCTGTTCCCTTCCAGGTCCAGCACACAGTATTCTGTAACACAAACACTGTTTATTCAGCTGTCTCAGAGACAGGTGCAGCTCACCCTGCATCTCTGCAGCAAAATCAGATGTAGCAGGCTGTAAGTGCTACCCACTGAGGCGAAAGAATGTACATCTTAACTAGGTATGCAGGACATACCAGATTGTTGGGGTAGCTCAGCAGTACTGGCTGCACAGGAACTCCTGCCATGAAGGCCCCTGAAACACACCAACGTCGTCCTTCATTATCTTTCAAAAGTGAGTATTCTTCCTGCCACTGGTGCATTTAGGTATGGACACGGGCAGCCGCCTAAAGCGGCATGGGGCGCCCACACAAAAGATAGTAAATTGGAATGGTGACATTTGCGCGATTGGTTCAGTATTTTCCATTTGCATATCCGGTCAATAGCATCATGTCACCTTGTGAGTCAATTAGCCCAGTTGGAGTGGGCACCCCGATTCTAGTTTATGAGGTAGGCAGGCTAACACTCAGAAGTGCGAGATGGAGAGGGGGATGGGGCTGGGCTGACCTCAGGTCACCCCGTGGTATGGGGAGTGGGAGGAAATCTATCAAATAGCACGCCTTTAACTTTGTACAGTACTTATGCAAGTAGTAAAATTAGTCACGCTATGAGGAATGTCGTATGAGGAGAGGTTAGCTGAGCTGAATCTGTTTAGCCTCGAGCAAAGGAGACTAAGGGGGGACATG
>JAODLD010000016.1:14736841-14751102 GCA_026781065.1 Mormyrops boulengeri
CCCCCCCCCCCCCCCCCCCCCCCCCCCCCCGCGGGGGGGGCGCGCGGCCCCCAAGAAAAGAGAAATCAGTTTGCCCTTATAGTTTGCTTGTTCATAAAGTAGAACCAAATAGAACTTTAAAAAGCTTACCTGAGGCGGTTCAATGAAGGCTAGCCAATCAGAAGAATGTGTAGGTAATAGTCCCATTGACTGACACTTGTAGATAGCCAGCGCTGACCCCAGGAGGTTGCCAATGAGATAGACCAGTCCCTGAAGCCATTGCTGACTGGAACTCTCCAACAGCTTAAAAGCTAGGGGAGGAGTCAGAAGATGATGCAAGCAGATGCACTACGAAAGGAATGTATTCTGTACTAAATATCTGTGCATAGTTAGTACCCATGCAGTGTAACATAAGTATGCATTGCACTGAAATGAGATACTGCTACTCACTGGCAGACATGGACATAAGGGCTTGGATGGGCCTCCAGGCCATCATGCACACCATCATAATGGGGAAGATGGAGATAGTGTTGCCAGACATGTACATAATAAACAGGTTCATTGGGATCTGCTTCAGGGGACCCAAGGCCACATCCCAACACCTCTGGGTTGTAGAGAAAGAGAGGGTTACAACACAGAGACCAACCACAGCATCCTTACAGCCTAGAATGTGTAAGGCATGAACTGCTACTTTCAGTTTACTTTGCCTGTGCTACTTGATATAATCGCTAATGTCGAAGCTGATGCAGATACTAATTAACTAAATAGAAAAAAACAGACTAGCATTATATGGCCATTAGCAGTGGGAATTGGCAGAGTCTTACTAAATGTCTTGATAATTTAAAATAATCTAAGATGAAGTGCAATTCTATACAGAATATCAATGGCGACGGTCTGTATTGTGTGTTAATAGCTTTGTCATTACTGTTGGGAAGATGTTTAATTGCGTGGAGGGGTTATTGCCTTGCACATGCAATGTCATGTTTGTGGTCGTCCACTCAGAGAGGTGTCGGGAAAGATGTGCATGAAGACACAGGCTCATGGGGGGGGCATGCCTCACCCATGCCAGGTGAGCCAACTCCCCCTCAAAAAGTCTCAGCTCCCCAAATCTTGCAGATAGCTGGACTCATGTCAACTTTCTGTCCATTTACATAACATTTAAAAATCAATTTTTAACTCTCGTGGTGGCCATTCCAGAATTCCAAGAATTGTGATTTGTAACTGGGTCGATTTTCCCCTCACCCCTAAACCATTTGTTTAAGCAGTGACACCCTGGCATAATATTTTAATTAAATCAGCACAATCACCTTTTCCACCAAATTCCTATCGGCCTCCTGGACACTGGTGTCAGGAACAGGCTTGTCTGAATATCCAATAGGGTACAGAGTGTCCCCTTGGCTGCTCTGCCGGTCACCCCGATTTCTTCAACAGAGGGCAAGAAATGAGGATTAAATTGGAGACATCGAAATTCTGCTTCAATACAGTCCTATAGCTTCAGTACGCCAATGCAAACTTTACATTACAATTAACACGTACTAGCAATTAAAAACATTTTACATATTGGCACGTCCTCCTGCTAAGGTAAAGACTGCTTTATTTATTTCCAACCAGGATCTAGGCACGATAAGAATCACTCTAAATTTCAATTAGGGAAATCCGTATGGATTTTAAAATTGACAACCAAGGTTTGCTCTTACCTAGTATTTCCTAGACTCATCTCCAAGGCCCATTTCATTCTTCTAGCCCCGGCCCCTCCTCGTGTAGACACCGCTCCTCCAGCGTGTCCCCCTGGAGACGCCATGGCAACCTTTCCGAGGACCTCGGCTAACAAAACCCGGCATGTTCATTGAGGTTGAACCAGGACACACGTAAGGACGGTTATCACAGCTGCATTGAACTGCAAGATTAACATAGGACTGGAAGCTATATTGAGCCCGTATCTAACCATCAGCATAGGGTGACCAGATAATCCATGTCAGGGAGGATACTTTGAGCTAGGGCAGGATTTGTAAAGCACCATTTCAATTAAACAGACCTGGATTTCACTTAAGTACTGAGTTCTTGCTGTGTGCTGATTCTTCTATAATCATCTATGTTGTCACTAATGTTAATGTGAAACAGCTGGATGAATCATTCAATCAAGGAAACAAACCAGTCAAAATACAAGAAGAACTGAACTATTTAGCCAAGCACATGGGCATTTCAGTTTCTAAAACCCGAAGTAGCTCAATGTGTCCTCCCTGACATGGATTATCTGGTCAACCTACATCAGCAGAACACGATGAGTGAATACTTTCAGTGTATTTTGTTCGGAACTAAATTTACGAACATGGCCTCCGATACCAATACTGGTCAAATCAAAAGTCCCGATAAAAACGCGAGTACTCCATTTAAAATGACTTACACTAAATTTGTTAGTAGATTTAAGGCATCATTTTTTACAGTTGCCATGTACTCAATCTTTTGCACATACACCGTAAATTATATAAGGAATATGACATAACAGTACGGTGTTCATCCTTCAAAAGAGCAGACGCGAAACACCACCTTCGAATTACCGGTAAGCTACGGACACACTCGAACGCCTATACTACAACTAGGTAAAACCGACATCAAACATTAAACATTCATCGTTATTCAACAGTCAAATGAAAATTTGACGCGGATACTTCTCTAGCTATTCTTCTAAGGACATCCGTTTTAAAATAAACAGTGCACTAATTCATGATATGATATACCTTGAAGTAAGTGATTTTCAGCCTCGTATACACGGGAGTTTTGATTTACCGAAAGACCGTTATTCAGAAATACATGTCAATTAAAATTAACGGTAAAATAAAACTGACTCTCGTCAACCTTCCTTTTCCCGATTTGTCGGGGATGATAACGACGAAGTGTTGTCGCGTGTATTATACGCCATAGTCGGAACTCGGGTGAAAACGTCACTTCCCTTCGGAAACACGCCTCTTTTATGACGTGGTGGCATTTCAACATTACCTAATAGTTATAAATGTAATTAATCTGGAATAATAAATACATCAAATTTAAGAATAAATCCATTTTCTTGCACAATTAGGTTGAAAACAAAATCTTATTAGTGTCCCAACTATTTAACCGAAAGGGACATTTGCACGCATATTCTGAATTTCTGATTAAATTTACTGTTCCAATATATCCTACAGAATATTCTATTGTTTTTGTTGCGGTTCCTGCAGGCCTTATTAAGACAGCAATCCACCAGACAGATTACCAGTATTTAGAACAGATATCACGATAAATGGTATTAGAATGAAAGACAGGAAATGGAATAATAAATATACCAGAATGCTACTACATAACCCTATTATTTTACGGTCTAAATTCTTTTGAAATTCCCTATTTGAAAATATCAATTGGAACACGGCCTGGACATTAAGCAACAAATATTGTGTAACTAACAAAGTAAAAGAAATTCAATTTAAGATTTTACACTTAATTAATCCCACAAACAAACAAACAAAGAAATCTAGAAATGAAATATCTGATTTTTGCTGCTTTTGTGGTATCTGCACGGAAACCGTTCCACATTAATTTTACGATCGTTTACCTGTCAAATACTTTTGGATTGAGGTGGAACATCTGTTTGAAACACTGTCTGGTTGTAAGATTTTTTTAGACAGCAAAGATGTTCTGATTTATTATGGGAAAGGCGACATTAATAGTGATTGAATATTTATTTTAAATTTATTTTGTATGGTAAATTTTTTGTTCACAAATTTTAAATGGACCTCACAGAAGCCTAATATATGCCATCTTAAATTGGAATTGAAATTTTATTTCAACACCTTGGATGAAATTAAAAAAACAGAAACCTATAAAAACTATTAATTTGTATAATTCCTTGAAGAATCGTTGGTAAGTGTGAAAAGATACGTACCCCTTTTTCTTTATGTACTATAATTTGTATCTGTTATGCAAAAAAACAAATAAATAGTAATAATAAAAAAGTTATAAATGTTATTGCAAGTGGTCGATTTAGAGAATACTATATCATGATCGTAAACATTATCCTAGCATGCTATATCAGATGTTTACCAGACTTGTTAGTGTCTTTTGTTTGTTTTCAGTTTGTTTGCCTCTCGAAAAAATAATATCGCAATGGATCTAAAAAATATTTTATAAAGCTTTTAATGTGTTTTGACTAGTTCGTGTTTCTTATTTGTATGTCTCAGAAAAAAGAATCTCACTCCAAATCTGCTCAAATATAAAGGAACAACACACAACAGCGTGTTCATGGAGGCAGCCATGTTTGTTCGGAGATGTGTGTAGCTCGAACGGGACTTTGTCGGACGTGATCGAACGCAGGATAACATGTTTCAGGCAAATACTCGGAAAGAAACACTCACGTCGTAATTATTGTAGTATCCTATTAAACGGCTGTCTTTATTTAACAGTAGCCACAAGACAACACATCTTAAACATCCGGATTTTATACATTACTAAAAAGTTGTTAAAACCATCAGAAAAATAATGTAATAAAGAAAACCACATAATTAACAGTAAAAAATATTACTATTTAAATTAAAGTAAATTAATATTTAATCTTTGCTCTCATTTCCATTGCTCATAGTTCTACGGAGCAACGTTTCTGAACAAAACAAAGGACTCCAAAACAGAAACGTATTTTGTACATTTAAAAAAAATTGTGTGCTTATGAGTGTGTGTACTTGTGTGTATGATTTGGTGTCCTTCAGTGCTGTATTTATATTTACATGCATAATGATTTTTGTGTATGTGCACATGCCTCCCTGTGTATCATTTGTACAAGCTTAGCTGGGGATTGTGGTAGAGGCACATGTACGAGTCACAGAGCAGCCGTCTAGCTGCACCGTGGAGGGAGGAGGTGTCCAGTTTACTAAGTTCCCCCTCCGACTGGGTTAGGTACTGTGCCACCTCTGGACATGCTCTCACTTGGGGCACATTGAAGCCATTCTCTCCACCTGGAACACACAAGAGGAAGTTGCATCTGCACTCTAACTGATACAAATGAGACACTACAGTATCCAATGAGGACAACACACTATTTACTTTCTGAGAATATTTTTATCACTGTTTAACAGGGATCTCCCTCCTTTTTAAATTAAAATTTCACATCAACTAATCAATCACTCATACTGTTATATTACGCCATTAAACTCCAGGGGAAAAATACAGTTCTATAAGTAGCACTGTACATTTACACATTTTAGTGAAACCTGATTGGCTGAACAGCAAATTTACCTTCCCTATCAGCCATGCTGTCAAAGAATAACCAATCAGTGGGTGTAGGTCCACAGCGTACAAAGCTCACGTAGTGGCTAGTCTTGATGCACGTCACTGCAAACAAAGACATTTGCTGGCGGACGCCGTCCACCGGTCCTGCCCAGGGCCCCCCTGGCACTCCCACCTTGTCTGGCTTGTGAGAGAGACGCTTCCTGTGGCTGTGCACCTGGCGTGACACGGGCCACAGACACAGTGTTGTGAGCCGGGGGCTGTCATGCAGGTATGATAGTTAAGTGAGGCTGCCACATGTGTTTATGGCAGATGTAGCGCTGACCTGTAAGGTAAAACCCTGATAGTTACCTGCGTGTTGCAGATTTGGCAGTACTGTTTGAGGCGATTCGGTTTGATGTCTAGGTCCTCGTAGCACTGTGTGCACTCCCATTCTGCTACAGACTGACAGATACTGCATTCCCTTAGAGCTGGGAATATACAGGGACAGAATATACAGGGACCAATATGACACAACCCATAGTAGAAAGTGTATTATGAATATAAATTAAAAAAAAACACGCACTGTCATCCAGAAGATCGGTGATATCAAGAGTCAAGGAGGGCAGGATAGCATCAAACATTTTGTAGTCCTTCCCAAACCTGGGCATCAATAGTAGCAGGCAGGATGGAGCCTACATGCCAGAGGAACAACAACCGATAACTACCAGAAAAACAACCGCATTCCTTTTTGTAGGTATCTGTCACAAGTGTCGGCTCATGTTGGCTGGGCTGCAGGGAAAGCATGCAGCTGGATGGGTTACCTCTGCAAATTTCAGCCCAGCGTGCAAGAAGGAGGTCTCTAGCAGGATCTGTACAGTGGCAACCCTCAAAGAATGTGTGGTGGTGGGGGACAGCGGGGGCGATGTAGCACTGGGCAGGGGGAAGAGCTGGTACAGGTGACATTCCTGAGGCTGCCTGCTGACTGATCTGAGAGACAGCAGAGAGGTGGCTCGACAGGAACGTGCACACAAAGAACGAACACGGATCAAGTCTGTATGCCAAAAAGCAGGGTCAGTGGAGGGGGAAAGCAAATAATTAATTTGTGTTGATATTTCAAATTACTAGTACATTAAAAGGGACCTGAAACTGAATTATAATAAGTGTGTGTGTGTATATATACACACACATATATATATATATATACTATAGATAGAAGGTGACAAAGACTTACCTAATCTTCAAAAGAGGCTCAACCCGCAGCAACTGGAAAAGTTTATTAATAAATTCTTCTGGATCTAAAAACAGAGGGTGATACGCTCAAGTGAAAAAGAAAGTAGGGGAACAGATGAAGGTGAGACACAGGTGGCAAAACACACGGTGAGACCTGACCTTTCTCTTGGCTGGTGAAGCCTGCGTCGGAACTCTCTGCTTCCAGCAATCTCCGCAAGGCCATAGTCTTACTGGCGCAGACATACCCATGCCTGTTAAACACATGTCTTAATATTGTATTCATACATTTGTGGGGACCCTCTGTTCATTTCTATGGGAAAAAACCTAATCCCAACAATGACAACCTTAACCCCACCCAGCTCATCCCCACAATGTAATATACATATAACTCACACACACACACACACTTAGTGGCCAGTACAAATGCTTACTAATGCAAACATGCTTGCTCTTCCAAATAATAATTCATGTGGCTGTAACTGAATCCCATTATATCCCATTATATATCCCATGTAACTATATCCCATTATAACGCCTAAGATACCTGACCTAAGTGAATTTGATCATGGTATTATTACTGGTGCAATTCATGATGGTGCCAGCACCTCAGAATCAGCCGCCCAGCTTTTTTTTGTTGTTTTTTTGCACCAACCTGCGCAGAGGATTGACAATCTCACAGCGCAGCAGGTCCTGGGCGTGGCAGCAGTGGGGGCCATCTTGGGGCCGTAAGGGCCATAACAAGGCTGAGTCTGCTGAGCTGGAGCAGGAGAACAGACTGGAACCGAGAGAACAAGTAAATATGAGGGGAGGAAGACACGGGGTGCCTGGACAAAGGTCTCACTGAGTTCCTGCTCAGGATAAGAGGTTAGAAGATGGAAGATGCATGGATGCATAGATGGAAGCAGACAGGAAAAGCAAACGTGCCCCTCACCTAAAGAGCGAGGCGTCCAGATAGCAAGAGTTCAGGTGCCCCTGTATGCCTTTCTTCCAGCCTGTGTAGCGTTCCTGGGCCAAGACACCATAGAGGGGGGGCGTGTTCTCCTCTACACGTTCACTGCTCCAATCTGCAAAAGCTGGAGGTTGGGGCAACGTTATCACCAAGTCAGTGCATTCCATTAGCAAGGTGTTATTTAGCATAAGAAGAACCACTGACTACATGATGACAAAATCGCCATCTTTATGAAAATGCTTAGGTGAAAACTTTGCTGAAAACTTTGGAGGAGCATACCGCACCTATGGAGTTGCACCGCTGCACTTGGTTAGCTGGTGTCTCTGGGGCAGGGAACCGTGAGTCCCGCCTACAGTTCCGGAGTTTGACAAATAGCCCCTTGTTTGCTGGACAACGAAAGTAGCGTTCGCCTAAGTAACTTCCATCTGTCGCTGCAGTTAACTCCTGGTCCTGGACAAGGTGGGGCAAAAAATTGTACTTTCTTACATGAAAATATCTTAACTTACAATACTGTATAAAATAACAAAGAAAAAAAATCAGATGTTACTCCAAATTTAGTTTAGACTCCTGAAAATCAAGGCTGCATATCTTGGCCTGTATATTAGCCTGGCAGCATCTCTTTTTTCCAATCGTTACAGCTATTTGCTTTCCATCTAGACATACAAACACACATAAACTAGCAAAAGACTGAAACAAAAAAAGAACTCTACACAGTCTAGATCAGGAATTCCCAATTCCGTTCCTGAAGGGCCAGAATTCAACATAGTTTGTAGATAACCCTACTCAACACCCACCTTAACAAGGTAATTACCAGGTTTAGTAGGTATGTTTGAGTAGAAAAATCTGCAACCTGTGTTGGATTGTGGCCCACCAGGACATAAACTGGGGAACCCTTGTCTAGATACAGACACAAACACAGGGACAAAAGATGGACAGGGGTCTCACCAGTTCCAGTCCAGCTACAGGCTCTGGGATGCCACTGATTTCACCAATCCAGCGGATTACCCCATATAAGGGGGGGTCATTCACCTCAACCATACAGCCCACCTCTAGCTCCATTCCCGTTGCCCCCGTTTCACTTTGGACTTCGTTGCGTTCTGACACAATCTTGGTGGGAGACCGTGGGCAGTGATATGATTGGTCAGTGACAGTAGAGGAGGATGAGCCTTGAGGCTTGGTGACTAGTAGGGATGAAGCATTATGGGAAGGCTTGGGGTTGGTTGTGCGTGTTGAAGACTGGTGGGTCCTTGTTTCATTGGATGATGGATGGGAAGGGGTCACTAAGTATAGGGAAAGAACGAGAATTAAAGAACACGGACAGAGCATGATTTTGGGTGTAACCACGGTAAAAAGGTATTACACTCAAATCAGTCAAGTGAATATGACAAATAGGCATTTACTACCTGAAGCCTGGCAGTGAGTCTTTAGTGACTCTGCAGTGGGTGGTGCCATACTTAGGGACACTTTAGCCAAAGGCAGTAGGTGCCCATACTGGGGGGAGGGCACAGCATAAAGAAACTCCCCCTTAAACCAGCCATCCCACGACCCCACAGGGCTGTCCTGCACAAATACATGCACAAATATGACTGCTTGTGTTTCTACTATAGTGAAAAGGAAATGCTGGAAATCTGAAACAATACTAACCAATAGGAGTCCCACGTATGGTTCTGCCTTCCCCGGCAAGGGCCCAATATAGCAAACCTCTCCACTCACAGGGTTCTGTCCCATGAGAAAACACACCCTATGCCCAACCTGCAATTGAGGTGCTGAGCTGATATTGGGAACGGGGTCAGTCGTGCGGGCCTGGATGGTGCTCTGGGTGGGACTGTATTCACGGACGCATGCCAAAACCGCGTCTGCATTGCTGGTCCGAGATGACCGCGGGAAAATTCGACTGGCCGCCACAAAGACACCACAGCCTTCAGGACAGTGGAAGAACTGGTGTCCCTTATAGGACCCATTATTTGTTCCCCTCCCTGCAGCCGATGACTTGAAGAGGTGAGAAATGGGAGAGAAGTTAGTCTTTATATCTCGCATAAATATGCTGAATGAAAAAGACAAATCAAATCTGCTAATGAATATCATAGGCGAAAGCTTAGGGAATTTGTCAACAGAACTCTCCCTTACCTTCAGCTGAACTCCGAAGTGCACTGCAGTACTGCCAGCTGTCAGCGGACCCCGGTACCGCAGCACCCCATCCAGTTCGCCCAACTGTCCCATCTGCACCCTCACCTCTGCTCCTATAGGCAGGGCAGCTAACCGCCTCAGCCGGTGGGGCTTAAAAAACAGCTGGAAGCGGGACTCTGCATCTATGACAGCCTCCAGCAGTCCTGACAGTTCGCCCGGTACTTCTATTAGCACCTGTTTATCAATCTTAACAAGCGAACCAGAATCCAACACCTAAAATGAGGGAGTGCAAGTTATTATGTAATACAGGGTGGCAAGCTATTCTGTTAATAGCTTAAGTGTGCTGCACTTTCTGTTAGGTTGTACAGTAAAGGAGTTTAACTCTAGAGGTTTATGTGATAAGGTAAGGCAACTGTGTCAGCTTACAGTGTAATACATACCTGATAACATACTGGTGCAACTCATAAGTGAGATATCTAGACTGGCTTACCTTCACCCAAAGCTGATCACCTTTTCCATCCTCCTGCATCTGACATAGACTCCCCCGTGGCAGCCGAATGGCACCCTCCAGGTGATCCTCAACTTTATAGTCGGAATGTACCAGATACATCTTCAGGGGGCGATGCCTCCAGCTGCGTTCAGTGGCTCCGGACATGAGCGTGTCGTGCAAGGGTCATAACAATGAGATCTAAAAACAAATGTTAGCGTTAATCTATCTTTCGCCATTTTTATTACAAACGTCATCGCTGTTAAAAGAGAACAAACTGCGGAGAGCGTCTACTTCTTTACCAAAAAATTAGGAGTGTTCATGAAAAGTTGTCTTACAATTAATCGCATGATTAAAATTATGACTCTTAAAATGTAATAAATATGGGTCGCCCACCCGCGATGATAATAAGAAATTACCTTAATTGTTATAATGTATTATAATGATACCAAAAATCATTACGTTCGATTTACTTTGCAATAACTTAGCATACGCCTTAGCTGTCTTCCTGTTGAGAATGTGGAAACGAACGAACAATTCGTTAAACCTCGGTACCAGCAAAATACGTAGTGATGTATTTAACATTAAATTTTTTAACGGTGTTATTAAACATATTCTTACATTGTTGATAGTCTCCCTGTTCTCCTACTTTTACAATTAAAAATCACAAAAACAAAGCCCATCGTCAAAAGCAGGAAATGTTTGATAGACATCAAAAAGTAGCCAATGGCATCTCAGAAAAGTTTTGCACAGGACTAAACTGACCAATGGGTGTGCGGATTTCTGAGCGGGGGAAATTCCACTCATTCTCAATCGTTATAGGTGAAACTTGATGAAAGGAAACGACCGAAGTCTCCCATAAAATACAGAAATATGATGACTTGTGTGTTTGTTGACTTATTATTTAAATGTTTACTTCGAGACAAAACTAACGATATTATCGGATCACAGTCTTAATTTAAAATTAGCTGGAACAAATGACCATTCTCCTACGCGGTACCTATATTCCTTGTTTGCACAAACCAGGGTTTCCAGTTCTCACGCATCTGGCCTGACGCTCTCGCTTTCAGACTCATGCAAGAAATCTTACAGTAAATATATATTATTATAAAAGCTATATTATATAATTATTATTATATCATTAAATCTATATTATAAGTGTACAATTAGCTACATCAAAAGCTTTGGGGCAGTTTACAAACCCTACAGATTTACAAGGTAATACAACTGTTAAACACACGTAAATGCGTATGCAGTCTTAAACTGAAAATCTCAGTTTAATCTCAGCTGACCAAAGTTGGAAGATGTGAAACTCCGTACTACTGATTAAGCAAATTGTACAGTTGGTCTATCTTACTAAGGTGTTTTCCTAATGTAGTTACCAGAAGGGGCCTCCTTGTGCACTACTGTAAAGGCTAAAATTTGTTTTAATTCACAAATATAATGTCTGCTTCCTTGTAGGGCACATGCGCACACACTATGTGAAATTCAGAGATGCCAGTTACACCTAACTGCTTGTCTTTGAACTGCAGTAGGAAGCCAGAGTGCCAAGAAAGGAATCTGCACAGCACAGAGAGAACATGAAAGTGAACCAATTGTTGGGCCCTTGAGAAAGGCCCTTAACACCAGTTACTCCAGGAGCGCTGGATATTGACTGACCCGGTGCTGTAGCCCCCAAGCTTGCTGTCATTTGTACGTGTCTGTGTGTTTCATGGAGAGTTCGATGGAATACGTGAAAAGAAAATTTCTACAGGCCAACGTGAAGTATCACTATTATTATCATATCAATGTATTTATAATGATTATATATTTATATTTAGTCATTTGAGAGTCATTTTTGTTCAAAGCAACATACAAATGAGGCAGGTGACAGACATACGTTGATTTTAGGAGCCAAGTGCTGCTGATCTCAACCTCCAGTAATTGACCAGAAATAAATGTGCACTTAGAAGTAATGCAACTGGCTTAATATAAAATTAAATATTTATTTTATTATATAATATTTAATTTAACATTCACATACTCAGTGCTTGACCAGGCTAAATGTCCTTTACAGAACAGTGCTATAAAGGTAGGGTGGACATTCAAATTCTGACAGGACATACTAAAAGGGTACAAAATTTTAAAATAAGACTGACCCACAGAGAGAAACCTATTTTGTCATGAAAACATTTACTTTTTTCTGAGATTAAATACATGACTACAATTAGAGCACAATGTAAGTAAAACACCGACCACCTCAGTGTTCCCATGATCTGCGCGGTTTTGATTTCAAAACTGCGCAGATTTCAATTAATTTATCAATTGAAACAATCAATTGTTTAACAATCAATTGTTTTGATTTCAATTACCAATCAGCAACCAGTGAGCACTTATTCTTCATTCTGCTTCCCTGAAGTTTAAATTTACACTGAAATTTAAACAGACATAGTATTTTTTTTTTCTTTGCCTTTTGCTGTCTGATAGCATCCTGTCCACCCCTAAGCTTAACTGAGGTATAATATAATGGTTCCTGCCCTGCTTTTTGTAAAAGGAAAATGGTGGAGCAAAACACATTATTTTGTGGTTTCATCCAACAGAAACAGGTCATCGTGCCAAGAGCAACATTCCCATCATTCTGTACTTTGTCTATTCTGTATTTCTAGGCTTGTTACATTGCTGTCTCTTTAGAGACACTATATTGCTATATTTACAGTGATGCAGCCTATTATTCCATCCTTCCATTTTTTTACACCTGCTTGTCTGATTCAGCGTCATGGGCGCAAGGTAGGGAATAATCCATGGTGAGGTGCTAACCTTTCTCAGGGTCCACATGCCTATGGGCAATTTGGTAGGTCCAATTCACCGTAGCATGTTTTTGGACTCTGGAGTACCCAGAGGAAACCCCACAATGACACAGGGAAAACATGCAAACTCCACACACATAGAACCCTGGCAGAGACTCCAATCTCAGCCCCAGAGGTGTGAGACAAGAGTGCTAACCTCTGCACCACTACACCATTCTGCACATTATTATTATTTTATCAATTAACTTCCAGTTTTAATGTAAAATTATTTTCTAGAGATAAATTAATCAAAAAGTTTCAAGTAACTAACAAGTACAACTGCAGTGCACTGGAACTACTCAGTCTCTCGTCCAGTACACAATCAGGTCCATCCATTTACTCTCCAAATCTTTGGTTTTTACAGGAGCTTGTGGTTATCAGGATCACCTGGGTCATGGATGATTATAACAACGTAATGCTACCTGATGTGCCCACTGATCAACAGTGATAATTGCTGATCATTCCCAAGTTCCAGTAAAGTAAAATATCAGTGGTCAGTGTTGATGAAATACGTGGTGAGCTCCCCTTTTCCCTTCACCATGACGACGCCCCGCAGTGTCACACTGTAGCCCAGAGACTGGGCCACCTCTGCCGTTTCTTCGGTGACCTACAGGGCACCAGAAAAGCAGGCAAGAAGAAAGATCAGACTGTGGTCATGCCCCTGTGTTCATTCCTGCCCCCATCTCTTTATTTTTCTGACCTGAATTTTGTCCAAGACTCCAGTACTGTCCATCCTGCTAGCCACATTGACAGCATTCCCCCAAATATCATATTGGGGCTTGTGGGCACCGATCACCCCCGCAATCACTGGGCCATGGTTTATTCCTGTGAAAAATTGTAAGCAGAATACGATAAAAGGATGTATTTCAGTTTTCTGACTGCACAGTGTGCTGGATATGTTTATCTATGCTAGGTATGTTTATCTATATAAACGTGAAGTGTTCATGGGCTACTATGAATCAAATTGAACATGGAAAAATAAAACCAAGTCAGAATCATGAAATTGGCATGTACACACCAATCCTGAGTTTGAAGTTGTTGAAAGAGTGTGTGTTTAGTAACTCCAGCTTAGCCATCATAGCTAATGCAAATTCCACCATTGAGCGCACATGGCTGTTGGAGCCATTGTGTTCCTGTAGGGGGCAATGAAGAAACACAGAAAATACAAAGAACGCGATTTAATTTTCAGGTTATTTAAAGAACGGATTTTCTAGTTTACCAGACATTTTCACTAGAGAACCCACAATCAGAAGTTGAAGGAATAACTATATATTTAAAAAATTATGAATCCACTAGATTTTAATGAATTAAACATAAGGACATAAGAAATTTACAAACGAGAGGAGGTCAATCGACCCATCAAGCTCGTTTGGGGAGAACCTAACTAATAGCTCAGAGTTGTTAAAATCTTATCTAGCTCTGATTTAAAGGA
>JAODLD010000016.1:14763366-14776511 GCA_026781065.1 Mormyrops boulengeri
CTTGCCTCATATTCTCATATGCATAAGTCAAAATAATACTTATGCATATTAATAATCGGAATTACTAAATTTCCTATAACTGATTTACTTTAACTGACCCCCATTTCTTTTCCTTCAGTTGATACCTATTTCTTCATATGTGAACTGAGTGATAGTTCATTTACAACAGGACACTTTCTAAAATCATACCCTCGTGCGCAAGTTAAAGGTTGACATAAACAAATAGGATGCATTTCTATTTCATACCCGTGAAAACTGCTCTCTGTGTCATCGCCAAAGCTTTTGCCCTTCTCTCTCTCTTTCTCTCTCTCTCTCTCTCTCTCTCGCAACCCATGCAACCACCTCGTGTCTTACTCTGACATTTTCAGTGACTTTTATCTGTGTAGCTCTAAAATACCCCATGGGGAACAATAGGCCTTATAAGTTAAACCAGAATGTAATCAATTATAGACTTTATGTGGGCACACTGCGATAATAAAAGAGCAAGCTCAAATAACATATACAGACGGAACCCTAATTGAATTTTTTAAATAGTGAAACGTAAGTTATGGCGAGTGGGTCTTATCCTATTAAAAGACAATTTGGTTTGTCATACCGGGAGATGGGTGTGACACACAGACGTTTACCGCAGCTGCTATCATACGGCGCGCACTAGGTCACGTAGGCGTACGACTGGCCGAAATTTCTTTTTACATACATTTATTTAAAAAAAAAAAAAAAAAAACTTGTATGCGCGAGTCGTCATGAGTCATAGCTCAAATACCTGGGTGGAGCCAGACAGACCTTGAGATAGGAGACCTCACTAGTGCCTCATCTCCCCTGAACACAGGTTTAAAAGTCGCCCTGTAGGCTCGAGTCACAGAAAGGCTCACTTTTGTATTTTGGAAAGACAACCACACACTTATCTACACACAGGCCATTAATACTAGCATTTTATAACATTACCACTTGATCATTTTTTGTTATTAATGGAATAATATGTTATAGTTTATTTGTTCTATTCCCATACCACGTTGACAGAGACTTATAGAGACTTATAACGTAATATTTTGATCACATAATTACAAGTGTGTAATGTTGGGTTGAGTATTAGGTGGGTTGAGGTCTCCACCCATTTAAGGGGGTCCAGGGGGTTGTATTGGCTGGTTTTGATTATTGGGAGGGGGGGTTACACTCATGCATAATTAATTGCTGGAACTGTGTCACATCATTCCCTGCATGTGTTGTACTGGCTGTACTAAATATATGTAAATACAAATGCAGGAGAAATTACTGTAATGTTGTTTGAACACAGTGACATTTTAACTATTCCGCAGGTTTGGGAATTGTGGGGGAAATGATGCAGATTTGTTACTGAGAGGTTACCAGAAACTTAAAGTTGCTAAATAGCAGTAAAGATAATTTTGCTTTCAAACTTCTTATATGGAAAACATTTAAGTACATATAAGCTTTTTTGTTCTTTTCATTGGCTTTGTTCAGAATTGGGGGATTTTCTGTCACCATCATAGATAAATAGTCCTACCTAAGGCAGTTTTCCGGAAGACTTCGAAGAATGTTGGGGGGACTTAAGTATTACATAGTAAAAATGTCACCCATGAACTGCTCTGTTGCAGTTTACAGGAAATGTTTTTTTTCCCAGGACAGCAACATCCCATCATTTTACTTTGAATAGTTAGAGTGAGTCACTCGAATGTCTGACTGTTTATACCAGCCAGCCTCCTCTTCAGGCAGCGAAGCCATAACTCACACCGCAGAATGCTTCCTGCTAGGAATCAAAGCTTTACCACTTGGCCAACACCAAACAGGAGGTGTTTTGAAAATGCATTTAAACCATGGGTGCTAATCTCAGGTCGTTAAAAGATAGAAACCAACACATTTTAGCGTATTTCTTAATTTTTGTACACTCTTACTACATGTTATCTGTAAATGAGCCAACTCTTCCTATTTTGTTGGATCAACTTAAAAATGTAGTTTCTTCAACTGCTATGACGCTCCACTAGATAAGATGGGTGGATGTTTTCTATCACGGTGTGTAATAGATATCCACTCATTTCTCCATTTCCACGCATGGCCTGCACTGCCAATCTGCTGTCAGGGCAGCAACCCGGTTTCAATCCCATGTGGACACAACTTCCATATTCTATGCATTGGTCAAGGCTGGGACTACGCGAACAAAAGTGAGTAACCTTTATGTAAGAAGGTCTTTCCAAAAGGCCTGATCATCACATCAACAAAGGTTTTGTAGATATTTCAGACAAATTCAAAAAATCAATTAAAGGTAAAGCCAGGCAGCTAAAAAGTTAATATCAGCAAGGAAAAGTCTTCACAGCTAATCTCTATGCCTAGGATGGTGTCCTGCAATATCAGCTCTGGGAAGACGTTCAAGGCCGTTAAATCCCATCCAGAGTGTCTCACTTCCTACTGTGAAACTCACCTGAAGTTTCTCCAACTACTGAAATCTTAAATACACACAATCTAACTCAGCCTGTGAATATCTTCTAGGCCAAGAAGCATGAGAAACTGGGAAGGAGAAGATTTTTGAGGAACACTGGAGGCCCTGCAGCTGTTCTGTAGATCCAGTTAAATGTTAGTCTTAGTCTGTGTGTCATGTTCTGGTGGAATGCAAAAAACATGCTGTCATCATAGTGGAGAGATAGTGTACTATGAAGGTAAGAAAATCGGACATAGTGTATTTGTAGCATATCTTTAATAAATACTATAAGTATTGGCACACACCTCTTAATAATCGAATTCAGGTGTTGCAGTCAAACCTATTGCCAGAAGTTCATAAAATCAAGCACCTAGCCTTGCAGAAAGGTTTACAAATATCTGGGAAAGAATGGGTTGTTCTGACTAGCCCTGTGAGTTCAGGCATTATACTGTCATAGGACGCCACCTTTGCAAGTCAGTTCGTGAATTTTTTTCTGTGGTAGATATTCCACGGTCAACTGTAAGTGGTGTTATTGCAAGCTGGAAGTGTTTAGGACCAACAGAAACTCAGGAATGAAGAAGCAGACCATGTAAAGTAGAGCGGGGTTGCCAAGTATCGTGGTGCATAGTGCGTAAAATTTGCTAATGCTCTGTTGACTCAGTAACTGCAAAGTTCCAAACTTCTTCTGGCATTAACCCCGGCACAAAAACTGTACTCAACTAGAAAAAAGTTGTTTGAAATTGATAAGCAGAACATTCTCAAAGTATTTAACTTAATAAATAATAACAATATTTATTTATATTAAAAAGATTTCTACTCTCCTCTTTCCTTTTACAGAGCTGGAGAGAAACTTGCAGGTTTGGGATGAATCCACTCACTGATTGGGATCTAAACTGAAAATAGATTTATATGGTGCCTTGAAATTTGATAGGTCTTGGAGCAGCAGCATGAAATGATTGTTGTAGTGCTGCAACCTGGATGGAGTTGGGTTCTTTTGAATTTGCCTAGAGATTTTAAATCGATTCCTTTTTGGGTCCAGGACTGTAGGATTAACCTGTCGGTAATGTGTGGTGATCTATCTGGTTTGTAATGCATGTGACACTAGATGATGAAACTACAGCATCCTGGCTGGTGTTGGGTCGTGATGTAAAGAGTTTGTGCGATTTTGAGAGAAGAGTAACTGGGACCTACTGTAGGGGTTGCCTGAGACTCCGTCAGCCATAAAGGGAGCATCACAGTAAGTCCGGATCATGGATATTGGGCTGTGTCTTGGAGGAAAGGAGCAGTTCAGTGCTTGTGCTGGGCCCTCTGTACCCCTACCTCTGAGTAAGAAGCTGTACAAGGTCATGGTAAATGTGGATTATGGGGGGGGGGGGTTACTATGTGAAGGAGAGGTCTCACATCTGTACTTTCATTGGATATATCTTCAATGAGAGACTCTTTCCGTACTTTAACCTTTGTCTCCATAACAACGGTACAAACACACAGTAGCTGTCCATCTGTGTCATCGCAAGCTGTTTTCCCCAATGCAAACAGGGAGAGCAGGCCTGATATCTGACTTGACAATTTACAGCTTCCAAAAGGTTTGATATTTCTAAATATTCAGTCTTAGACATATATTCTACTGTCTCATATGTCTCACTTTTCCTTAGTATTTAACATAGAGGTAGCTTAAAGCGTGGAAACTTTAACATTAATTTTCCAGAAGGTTGGAAGCATCATAAATAGCTGCTTATAACTTTGCATTGATTTCATGGGGTCTTCATTGTGATTGAAAAGCCACTACCGGTCGTCTAACTAACCAGTTATACTTAGCTTTCACTGTTATGTCTTTTTTGCTTAGACGAATTACATGAATCAATGCATCCTGTAAATTTTTATATCTAATTAAGATTTTACACTTGATATGTTTTCATAATTTGTATTGATAAAAATCATTAATGCATAGTATATGATTCAAATTTACAGGTGTAAAGCTATTACATCCAACTGAATGTTAAAGTTTATAACTGTGTAAAATGATGAATAATTAGTACCTGCAAATTTAAACATAAAAGTAGTTACTGGACTCAACGCTAGATGGCGCTGTATTGCCTGTGTTTGTGATCATATTGGCTTATATTGGGGGTGGTGTGGTGGCTTGGGGGGCAGAAATGTTTTCCTTGGGTTGAGTTGGTTTCTCGCTGAATGGTCTGCAAAGTGTGGATTAGTGTGTGCGTGTATGTGCCCTGTGATGTACTGGAATCCTGTCCTGTACCCTCCGCCCCCCATCCTTGAGCCCTGTGCTGCCTGCGATGAGCGCCAGGCCCCCGACGATCTTCACTAATGTCATCCCAAAAGATAGTAGTTGTTATCTAACTAAACTAAATAAATGTACACTTCAAAAAGTTTGTCTCGGTTATAATGTTCCTTTGTTTTTTATAAATAAACTCGGGAGAATACCTCAGGTGATTATTAATGTCTTTTTAGGCCAAACAGTTTAGCACGAGCTGGACACGCACAAGCCGGACACGTGAGGGTAGCGTGATCGTGAGGAGCTGTTTGGATGAGCGTGTCTGCACCTGCTGTGGCTGGCTCCTGGAGGGCAGGCATGAGGAAGAAGATGGAGAAGGATCTCAAATGGAGGATACACTATGCACATTCACACTATGCCTCTTAGCCTATTTATTATCTATTGCTGCTACACCACTCTGTCTTCCATGTCTTCTGTGTATCTTGTCTTATGTTCTGTCTGCGAGGGAGGGGCTTTCAAGTAAGAATTTCATTGTGCTCTGTACGCTGTACTTTGTACATATGACAATAAACTTCAAACTACAGTGCTGGCCTTTAAGACCTTTGGCTTTGAAATTTACACATTTATTAACACCTTTATTAATTACATCTAAAACTGATTGGCATGCAAAGTAGCCCTTTCCATTAAGCACAAATGTCATTAAAGGTCATTATTCTCACAAAGGTCAGTGAATATAAATAAAAAGTGTGTGTATATATTACTGGACATATATATATATATATACACACACACACACACACACACACACACACACACACACACACACACACATATATATATATGGAATAATGTAAGTTGGATGGGTAGACAATTTCCATAAGTACTTCACCTAGTCCATGCCTTTAGCCCAAATATTGCTCATGTTTATTAAACAAGTCTGTTTATACATGATTAATGTTATCTATGCTCCCAAGGATTTTAATGACACCATATGGAAAATCCAACCACCTTACAATTTTATTTATAAGAGCATGAATAGGGTATGACTTCGTGATATGTCTGTAAGTCAGTACCAGCTGTGTCTATATGTCCCCACAGGATACCATTCAGGGCCATCTAGAGAAAACAGAAGAGAAGCTGAAAAAGGGTGGGAAATTCTGAAAGATAACAGGAACCTGGACTGTATGCTGATGATGGACGGCCAAAGGCTTATTTTTAACCCATAACATAAGCTGGTGCCCATCTTCAATCTAAAAATTAACAATGACCCCTGCAGCATCATGAAACGTAAAGCTTAGGTCTAATACCAAACGCTGTACTATGAAGCGGGTTACTGGCTTATCGGGGTAACTTGTCGGATTTAAGGTAGTCTGGGCAAAATGAACGAATATGAAGTCCATTTAAACTGTGCTACCTTAAAACCAACAAGTTACCCCGATAAGCCAGTAACCCCACTTCATAGTACAGGCCACTGATCTCCGTTTCTTTCTCAAACAATAACTCTGCAAAATAATAATCCATACTGTACCAATCCAATCCAGAAACATCTGGCCTTTTCTAAATGTGGCACAGTTAAGTTTGAAACAAAGGCTATCAGCAGGCAGAGAACTGGGCACTGGGCCGTCGCATGCTGAGATAGGACGTCCTGAGCCCTTATCTCAGCTGTTATCTTCGCCCCCCTGTCACCCCTCCCAGTCAGCCAGGCACACGTGAGGCATTACATTTTGGTCTAGCGATGGACTGAATACTGCACAGCTGAACAGCTAGCATCCTTTCAACACCCTCCATCTAATGAATGACTTTCAATAATGCTAAATATGCATGTTAAAACTGAATCCTGCAAGGGAAGTGTGACAATGAGGCCTGGCAAACTATTGCACTTACACTTCAGTGAAACGAAGTACAAAACGTTAGCGGTTCTTTGTGAAATGAAACCAAATTTAATATATGAACAAATGGTGATGGAGTAAGTTATGTGATTTTCTTATTAATTAACATCTCAATTATATACATTTTTGTAAACTTGAATGGGAACCCCTCTCCTAGCCTGTATACATCTGCTAAACTCAGCGATGGGGGTCTCGCTGCCCCCCTTAGGATACCCTCAGCGGCCAGGTAGGGCGTCTAGATGCCAACCTTCACTCCCATGTGGAGCGTAGATGCATAAGGACATTCATGGAAGGGGGGTGGTAATGAGGGACCTCCACCACATCCCTTGGATCCACCAGTACTTGGGGGTCCTGTTGGAGAAGAAAGACCCCTTTCCTACTCATTCTGGTTACACTTTGTACTGAACACTCAGATGCGAAAACACATGTGCAGCCCCCAAAATGGAAGCACAGAACTGACCTGAACACACACTTCATTACCAGCAGGCCCTTTTGTACTGAACACATCTGCTCCATATTCAAGCCCATATACCCACTGTAAATACTCACTGTATCTCTCAGGATCATTTGCTATTGGAATGCTTCTCTTTGCCTACCCTAGCTTGCTCTCCATGAGACACATATGCAGGAGCAAGCTTGATGTCACTGCACAGGGTCTGCTAGTGTGCAGCACCCCTGGAGCTGGGGGTTAAGAGTCTTGCTCAAGGTCCCACAGACAGGTGAGAATTCTGCTGAGGCCCACAACGACAATCTTCTGATCACAAGCACAGAGGCTTAGCCCACTGAGCCACCCACCACCACCACCTTAAATGTTTGAATGTGCACTTTCGGTGTAAGAAAGCAAAAATCCTTCTTAATGCTAACTAGAGAAGAGCTTTAAGTACTACTCAGTATCTGCAGTCTTCCTAGTCATGGCCGTGTCTCGCTGTACTTTCCTCAGCGAGCTGCCTGCTGCTTCCGCTTCCCGGTCCGTGATTTCAGATGACGTTAGCTTTGCACCTACCATTCCAGTCCCGCTGCCTGCTGCTTTGCCCGGCTCTCACCCGGCACTCTCTGCTCCACTGACTGCTCCTTCAACAGTATTTCCTGTAAGCTACCCTTCATCATCTGTTGCCCTGATGGCTGCCCTCAGTCCATATACATGCCTTTACCTTTTCACTGTCTTTTTTGGCCATCATGGCTGCAGTCATGCAAACAGCTTTGCCACAGACCCCATGCTTTCTTCATGCCTACTCTGTCCCCAGTGGTTCCGACTTATTCTGCTGCTTGGTTCGCTCCCTTTTCCCTTTAAGTCTCAATAATTAGTGATATACCTCGATCCACTGCCCCAGTACAACCAGAATAGAATATTTATGGCTCTGACCCTGCTAACAGTTTTTTGTTCTAGGAACGTTTACTGAACGTTATGATTAATGTACAGAGTTTTCCTGATGCTCCCAGAACGTTATCCTACTACTACAACTAAGACTAATAATATAAACACAAAATCGGACATGCTAGAGCAGCAGGAAACACTGACACTTTCCACGACAAAGGTTGTGGGTTCGAGGCTGGATGCCGTGTTTGCAGTGCACGCATATGGCACTTTACACCTCAAAGTTTGTGGGTTCGAGGCTGGATGGCATGTTTGCAGTGCACACATATGGCACTTTTATAAAATAATCTTATTACAAAGCAATATTTTTCAACATTAATTCTGTTAAAAGGATGGTCAGGAAGCAATCTTGACCTTTGCCGAAATGAAAAATGTGGAAAGAACATTCAATTAACGTTACAGTAAGAATGTTATCTGCCAGCCTTGAGAAAACCTTCACAGAACGTTGGCCAAAGTTCTGGGAACATTCCCTGGTTCATACCACACAACTCGTGGTCCTTTTTTTGCACAACACTTCTTTTACCCTTTATGTTTTATTGTAATTCACTCTTATAAGGAGCCCAATGACTAACCCACCCTTTTGATGATCGTACCTTTTGCTTTGGAGATAAACCAAAAATAATGCTTTTTAGCTATAAGCGCAGCTTGGGCTTCCCAACGGAACCCGCTCTTGTACAGCAGGGTGTTCGATGTGCATATGCATAACACGGTTGAGTGGTCTGAATGCAGATTCCTGTTTAATTTATAGCACCTTTAACCCCTGCACATCAATAGACTACAAATGATAGCTTGAGACCCATTCTCCGGAATGCGTTTCTACATAAAACACTGGGTCTTTTTTTTGTAGGATGCAGAATAGAAACTGTCACCAATGAAGAATGGATGTTTTGGTGCTCATTTGAAATACATTTACCCAATATCCATACCATAGTTTTGAGCCAAAGTGCCACTTCACATTATTTCATCCCACTGATGATTGACACCTACCATCCTGCTAAGGGTTTCAGTGTCAAGCTTGGTGTTGGTTCAAACTGCATGACAGATAGTAGGAGAGCCAGGTGCAGGATGAGAATGAAAGCCTAATGTAAAGTGCCTCATCATCACATTTAAAGTAGAACATGCTGGTCTTCTGCCATGAGATCCCAGCTGATCTTGCTAAAAAAAAAGTGCACACTGATAGAAGGTACTACCAGTTCATCACCAAGACACAAATGTGTGCGAAGAAGGTAAAAAAAGGTTTATCCAATAGCACTTTTCCACTGGGATACAGGAAGCAGGCCATACCCGACCAGTACCACGAAGAGACACTAGTTACAGCATGGGTCCAGCTTGCTTCCATTTTCCACTGCAGAAGGGTTGGCCTAGTATAGGTGTTACCCGGGTTTGGCGAGTGACAGTGACATAAAACCAAAGAGACATTTATTTACTGTTCGTGCGGTGTACATCATGATTTACTATGTGTTCATTTACACTAGTATGTCGGTGAAAATCATTGTGTTATGTTAGCATCAAATGCTAGCTGAATTAGTATTCGCTTGAGTAAAACTGCATTACGTTTTTTGCTGTTCTATGGTATTTTTTCAGGTAGTGAGGCTGGACTTTTTCAGGTTCTGAGTTATCAGGAATGCATCAGTACATCGCAATGTGCGATGCTACTAATAATTAATAGTATATAGAATATGCCCTTCTTTCCTTAAGATAATCTATGCATATCGACGCAGAACACTGGTATCTCCTTGCATCTCAACAATTTAGATAGTGGTGATGAGACCAGCTTGGTTTGGTCAGGCTTGTGGCTAGTAAGCTGGGCCATGTCAGCACTGGTACAGGTCGGGTAAGGCTGACATAATTTACAGTGGAAACTGTCTCTTCACAGTACGGCTCTGTTCTTGGTAGCAGTGGAAAAGCGTCTTAAGTAGAGCATACTTCTCACCACCCCAATTCAGTTAGCTACGATGATTTTAATGTAAATGTAGCTTGCAGGAAATTGAATACTGGACTAAATGCACTGGATAGCACCAAGAACAACAGTCTGATTGATCTCCCACTGCAGGCACACACTATTTTGTCTGTGTACTAATAATTGCAATATTTAGCATTGTCAAAAGAAATGTGACACATGCCGCTTATCAATTCGAACCTAGTCTGGATATAAAAATGCCGAATAGCCTTACATGTAAACAAGTGGGAGTGGTGATTGCGATCATCTGTTATGTGAAAATGTGTGATCTTTGTAAAAAATATGATTTACTTTATTTTTGATGGATGTTTGTCATGGCTTCAAAATTATGTATTACATATATAATCATGCAGTGCCTCTGTTAATATTTAGGGGCTTGACTGCTTGTCGCAGTTTATACATGCTGTTTATGAACACTGTTTTTCTCTCTGTGCGTGTAGCCATGTCTTTATGTGCGTAGCACAGTGGGTTTGGTCTCTGTGACTATGTCCAGCATAATAATCATTTCACTGTTGGGCCATTGAGCAGGGCCCTTAACCCCAGTTGCTCCAGAGATTCTGGCTAACCCTACTCTCCTAGCATCCGCTAAGTAAATATGTGATTATTTTATGTTTGCATATCTGTCTCTGTTTATCTGTCATGGCCAGCAGAGTTGGCAGTCAGCTGATCTTGGACACGAACGCAGCCCATCCACCCATTTCCGAAGACCTACAGTTTGCAGTGTGTGGGAAGGACCACCAAACCCTGATAGATTAGAGCACTGCACCCTGGTTCTGACAAGCACAGGCTGTTCCCCCGTTAGAAATACATCATGTCTGTGACCCATGCATGCAAAAACAAAACTTTAATTTGCTGCAATCCGAGCACTAAGATGAAACTAATTTGGGTAGGCTATCATACTCCTCAGGCAGATGTGGGAGCGGCTGAAAAGTAATGTGCCTTCATTCTTTTTTTTGCCATATTGGTGAGACTGAATGCCAAAGAAACCCCCCCTTATCGTTTACCCACACAGCTTTATTGCGCTGATAACGAAGGGCACTGGTTAAAAGTCGGTATACAATCCCGAATCTTTAGAGTGAAAGGAAAAGTCAATTATATTTTACATTATCAAATCATTCATTTGGCTGCTATATTGTCCCTTGTTATTTGCATAGTTTTGGGTATTATAAGTAATCTAGAGATGATTTATAGTCTATGAAAAGATGTGCATTGGTTATATGCAAATTCTACACCATTTTTTATCTGGATTTTGGTATCCATGGGTGTCCTGGAACCAATTCCCCATGGATACCGAGGGCTGATTGTACATTAATCTAACCACTGTGTACCAACCAACTCAAAACACATCACATAGCTTCTCTTCTCAGAGATGGGCACAAATGCATCAAAAATCTTGTTACAAATTACAAATACTTGCTCATTAAGCGTGATAAAATGAAATACAAAATACTAGTGTGAGAAAATGTTTTTAATTAAAATAAAGCATGATTTGTAATTTGAAAATACAAACATACATATATATGTGTATATAAATTAGTAACAGTACATGACTAATATGTGTACAATTTTAGCCACAGTATTGTGTAATATTTACAAAATATACAGCTTTCCCTAACTTTAAATTAAATAAAAATTTAGTGAGTTACATGTGTTATAGTGTTAACTGTGAATTGAAAAATAGCTTTTGTAACATAAGTAAGCTAATGAAATTTGACAGGCTGCATCTGCAGCGGCAAATTGAGGTTGGGGGGCGACGGATATCATGAGCCCGTCTTTCAGAACTATGATACGAGATCGTGAACGCTTGTATCACGGTTTTGGTGTCAGTTTTGGAACTGTTACACCATTAATTTATACCCAGTGTTTCACATAGAATTTGTGGCAAAGGCTGACAGGGGCGCCGGTGTATGTGTGTGCAAATGCAAAGAGACATCACAATGCTTTTAATTGTCATGATGCATGAATTTCCCACTTTCTTACAGCAGTGGTGCCAAACAAGCGCACACTCAAAGAGGAAACTGGAAAAAAATATGGAATCATCATATCATGCATATAATATGGTTCATCAGTTGAGATCACCAGTCGGTTCTCCCGTTTTACACAGGCTGAGTAGCTATACAAACATCTACATTTAACTGATAGAAATTAATTTTGTCCTTAGGAAAGTAGCTAGCCTGATTTATCGCTAATGAAAGCTTCCATATATGACAAACCCCAAGATGCCACTGCCTGAGCATGCCTGTTGGAATTAACCAGAATGCCACCAGCAGGCTAGCAAGTATATTCACAGGCTCTAGAGCCCAACACTGCTGCTTGCAAATTCTTCTGTTTTTCTGTCCTATAACATACAGTGAGCAATATTTGATAGCATATTTTACTACATACTTTACTTTAAGGCAATTTTCACTAAGAACCAAAGCAGCTTCTTCTCTTGAATTACTGGTCATGGGAAAATGAAGTTCACAACAAGCAAGCTGGGCCCAACAGGATGGGTCACATCAGTACCGGTCCTTGATGATGTGACACTTAGGTGAGCATCACTGTCAGCGCCCCTCATGAGGCAAAATAACATTGGCTGGCGAGTTGGCGCCCCCTTAGAAGTTAGCGCCCCCTTAGAAGTTAGCGCCCTAGGCAGCCACCTATGATGCCTATAGGATTGACTGGCCCTGGGTCACAGGAATTACTTGCATCTACCCAAAGACAGTGACAGAATATTTAAAAGTCTGTTAAGCATGTGATGAAGGTTCTTAAAATGACACAATATAAAAAAATAAAATGACATATTTTATCAAGTATTTTAAAATACACAAATTACATCAGATTTTTTTCTGTCCAGAAAAATACAAAATGTTCAAAAGGGATTATATGCATATTTTAAATACAATTAATTGACATACTGCCCATCTCTTGTGCCTGTAACGCGTATCCCTGTTGTAGCTTCCCATTGATTCTTATTTCAACACTGTGAACAACCCTAAGACAAAAACATAAAAATAAAATAAAAATGACCCTCACAACATTGATTTTCCTGGAGCTCTTATAAACACTTTCTAAAACTTCGTCCTACGATGAAGAACATGCACAGTCACGTCTGATGTCAAGCTGTATCAGACCCATTCATACTGTTGGCTATTTTGAGAAACTCAGGGTTGGTACCTCACTACAGGACTCCTCCCCGGACCCAGGCGCCCCCGCGCCGGGGGGGGGCGTGCCGGGTGGGGGTGGGTGGGGGGGGGGCGCGGGGGGGGGGGGGGCGG
>JAODLD010000016.1:14787673-14797894 GCA_026781065.1 Mormyrops boulengeri
GCTACTGGGAACTGAATTTCCCGGAGGAACCATCCCGAGGGATAAATAAAAGTTTACCTACCTACCTACCTACCTACTGTTTGGATTTCGAAGTAAGAGCCTATGACTCTGTAGAATACTTCCTGCATAGGCACCACTGGAACAAAGCTTTGTTCATATTTAGTAAAATACACAAATAACTTTCATTTAATGAATAGACAATGCCTGAAAATCATTGCTAGCTGGTTCTTATCTTGAAGTGGAATACAAAAAGATAATGCCCACCTACCAGGTATAGTTTAGTGATGTGAATCCCATTAAAATTCAATAACTTACCTGTCACTTTGGTGCAACACTTTGACAGCCATGGGTATTCCCCATTGTTTGTGTCTGACCTTAAAGACTTGCCCAAATCCTCCTTTGCCAATCCCGTCCCATAATTCAAGGTTGGAGTCGTCAATTGAGTGTAATTCCATTCTTCACAGTGTGAAAGAACATGAAATACAGGAACACATTCAAATAAGTTATTAAATTTGAAAAGAGGACACCTACACAGAATCGGAATAGCTAAACTAGGTTAACTACGTTTTAAGTAAAAGAAATGGGAACAGCAGCATAGGCTCGAAAAGTTCTCGCCACTCTGCCATACTTCCCTGTTTTTAGTCTGCCATTACGAGTAAAATGTGAATCTGTCAAAGATGGAAATGTATATATTTCCATTATATAAACATATAAAACCATGTGTACCAATGTTTTTTCGCGCAGGCAAGTTCCTAGTTCGAAAAGAAGTTTCACACAAAACAGGACTGCTATACTGGAGTTGAACGGAAACTTCTCTGCTCGTCTAAGAATTTGTCTCGTGGAGTTCCGGTGTTTTGACGACTTGAGCTACCTTTCGAGACGTGCTATCGAGCCTTTCTGCGCATGTGCAGTTCCACCGTCTTGTTATTATTGTTAGATTTTAGGGGTTGGGGTTAGGGCTATCGATTAGCACTATGGTAGCCTAACTCGACAAAGTAGCTCAACTCGACAGAACACCGGCTTTCTTACTTTCGATTTTAATAAAGATAGGCATAGGGAACTCCCACGTAAACATTTAACTTCACTATTTCGGTGTGGTGGTGAATCACAGCTCAGTCAATATCATTATATGCCTATCCATGTTCCTCAAACATTAACAAACCTACTTCACTGATCTTAATCCAAATAACAATCAACGATCATAAGCTTTGATTTAACATCTAGGTGTTTAACTCTGTAGCGGCTGAAAAGCCACAATATTTCCAAACGTCGGTATCTCAGATGTTGATCATCAACTGACTTGGTCGTGACCCATTCCGGCATTAATATTTTTTTGGGGGGGTCAGTTATAATCTTAGTTCAGACATTTATATCAGAGAGAGAATCCTGAAGTAACATAAAATCCAACAATGTTCAGCAACATGGAACTAGGATGTTTAAGCGTGCCAGATGACGCAGGCGGCATTTCCCTCCTTGGTTCCGAGCGGAGGCTGCAGTTACGGGGAACTGTATACCGTAATGTGTTGTGTATAGATACTGATGTAAAGCTCCTCAAAGGACTTGTCACTTTAATCGTCCAAATCAGCCTAGCGTCTTCTATATTTAGCCTACGTGTTGTGTTTATCCAATTTAAGGTGCATTCTAACACACAATTTGTTATCCTGGTCATAAATATCATTTACCTTTATACAGTACTTCGTTGAATGACATGCAACCCGGGCTCAAGAAAAAAATTATGCGCGTCTTTTACAAAGTATTTTATCTCAACTAAAAGTTTCCTTTTTATCAACAATATCCGATGCTTTACGAAATAGCATTTTGGATACCTGAAATTCTCACTAACATGTTATCTGTTAAATTATTGACATACGTTTTTGTCAATATCAAATACTATACGGAAGTAAAGTTGACCAAGGAATAAACTAGAGACACGAAGTCGCGTCCAAATTAAAGCTTTATCATCTGCGGAAGTGCATTTCCAGAGAACGAAACTATGATATAGCGTCACTTGCCTAAGTAAGGGACCGAAAGGAAGGTGAAAGGCTACAATTCTTTTAAACCAATGTAGATGATAAGCGTGTTGTTACCTCGTTTTTTGTTATTTTGTTATTTGGGAAGTAGTGTACCTCCTAAATAATCGAAGTGTGCTTTTGCGAATGTGTGTATTAGTCTTGGAGTCTAATAAAGGAACGTTCTGGATACTGCTATATTAAAATATACGAATAATTAATTTCTAATCAGTAGTTAAGCCTGATGAAATTATTTCTTTCTACAGGGACCGCTCTATGTCTGTCACACCTGATCGCAACCCTACTATTCTGTCATGGCTTCAGCAGAGTTCTATATAATGTCAGAGGGACAGAAGGAAGAAGGGAAAAAGGCAGAGGATCAGCTTGAAGATGAATTTGCTTGTCCAGAAGCAGCGAGAGGACTACTGCAGTCCGTCCAGTCCATGGTTGAGCGCGTCTTTGCTGTCGGCTTCGTGATTGGGGCCACAGAAAAACAATTTATACCCCAGAATGAACAGATTTGGGTTAAGATGAGAGGAGAAAGGACAGATGTGGAGGCAGCCAAGGTATAAACACACAGTTTTTCATTATATTCATTTAACCCTTCATTACTGAGCACTGTGTCAGAAACACTTAATACCCAGAACTTAAATGATACACTTTTCAGTTACCTGTTATAAGTTGTAATCGCCAGACAACTTTTTGAATATAACAAGGTGTTTCTGATTTTCTTTTTTTCATTTGAATGGAACTGATGGTCTTAAATGCTTGCTTTTACTGGTTTTTCTGTCCTCTGCTAGTTTTCACCTTTAATGTAGTCCTTCTTCACTTGCTTATTTATGTGTATTAACATTATTAGCAGATTTCCAATTTGATTTAATTTAATCCAATATCGATTCGATTAGGGATATTTGAGCCACGATACTAGTTTTGCATTGATTCTCTGAGGACTAATGCTGTAAATTGTACAAGGATCCCTCTAATCTGGTTTTATTATTAACTTGGTATTATTAAAAATATTAATATGTGCAATAAGAATTGACCCCATAGCAGCTGCATTAATTAACTTTTTATTTAACGTGACCAATAAGTTTCAGATCAGATGTTTTTGAAAATTCCTCATCTGGATGATGTCTTTTTAAATGGTTTCAGGGATTTATGGTATTTCCACAGTATGTCACCTCTCTTTTGCACATCTTATATATGACTTTCCTTCTGTCCAGCTCTTCACTGTTTTCATATTTCTGAAATCCAAAATACATCTAGATATCTGCCTTTGGGCTTGACGGTAGCTTCAGTGGAGCAGCTCTCACCATGTTTTTTATCGGTTTTTGTCGCCAGATCTCGTTGCATGAGGCTGGCCACGCAAGACTAACGGTGTTAAAGCTTCACACATCCACGGGAAAAGGCCATGGAGTGTAAAAGGCATATATTAAAAACAAAAATCGATGGTGGGATTTTATCAATTGATATTGGATTATGAAAATGAAGATCGATTTGAATCAGGAAATTGATTTTTTAAACCCAGCCCTAAATTGCAGTGCCACTTTTTGGTTATTTCTTGTTAGCCTTGGTTATTTTGGCCCACCATATTTGGCCATCTTGCTTGGCTTTGCTTGCCTACATCCGATGACCTGGCTCAGCCTGCTAATGTGCCCCAGCCCACTTTTTTGAGGTTTGCTTATTTGGTCCAAGTCACTTGGCACAGATTTTTGGCTCTGCTTCCCTGCGTTTGCTTAGTTGGCCATCGACATTTAAAACTTAACTGTACTCTAATACACTTATGTTGAGAAAATCAGTACCTTTCTACATCACAACATTCCCCATCAGGGTTATGACATATCACAGGGTTGGTGTTAGAAATTACATGGAAAAATTTTGTGAGTTTTTCTGAGTTTTGCAGATGACATAAAACGTTGAGTAATTTATAACTGCAGAAAATGCATGTATAGTGCTGTTTTGGAGGACATCAAGCGTTTTTAAGAAAGCCTCTCACGTGATATCTCGCAGTAATCTTATGTCTCCCAAATTTTTCACTTCGCTTGCTAAGGGGACCAAAACATCTTACACAGATTTTTCCAGATCCCAGGGGGCCTATGACCCAAACCCTTGCGAAGTGGAAGAGTCAACTATGTTACATTTTGTGCTTGGACTGTTCTCTAGCTTTATATTCTTGTTGTATTTTTCTACCCATTCTCAGCTTTTTGTGAAAGGTTTGACAACCCAGGAAGAACAGCAAGAAGTGACATACCCCAAAGAACTACACTGTGTGTTTTCTGGTGCCAGAGGGCTCTTCATGGACTGCCTGATCAAAAATACATCAGCACACATGGTGGTGAGAAAACCAGGGATTTCGGGGTGAAGAGAGATCCTGATGGTAGAGTTAAGATGAGTAAGGTAGATGTGTAGGAAGATGATGTCAGACAATGGTAGAAAGATGAGCAATAAGAAAAGCTGTGGATCAAGAATAATATAATTTAAACTCTGGATTTAGCTGTTTCTTTTCCCACTCTCTTGTTATCATCCAGGTGGGATCTTTAGGATCCTTGCTTATTTCTGGCTTGACAGAACCAGTGGTGCAGGCCTATTCATTCATTTACATCCTGGTGGAGAAGTACAAATGCAGCAAGGGACAGTACAGTGAGGTGGGGTCTGGGTCATCTGATGAGTCCCAGGATATTAAACGGGCCTTCAAGGCCATGGTTGAACGTTGGGAGGATCGTTATGCTCCTGAACTTCTGGATCTGCCTGGTGCTGTGAAAGAGATCCTGCTAAATATGGTGAGAGAGTCTAGGCTGGATACAGTACCAGAGGACAGAGATAAAGACAGACAGCCAGAAAGGGACATCAGCAGACACACGACTGGGGATGCGGAGTGGCTCAGAAAGGGCTGCCACAATTTTGAGAAGCTCATTCATATGGATGATGGCATGGAACAATCCAGTGATCAAGCCCTGCATGCCTCCTCACTCCACAAAATTTCACCATTCCATCCAACACAGTTTGGCCCAGGGGTTAGTGGAGAGAGTAAGGGATGGCAGATTGGTAAGGAGAGAATGGGTGATGGGAAGGTTTCAGTAGAAACAGAGCCCCGCAATCCATTATTCTGCATTCCCCTTCGGGACATTGGGCATCAAAAGAGGTTGGCCTGGGAGGAGGGACCACATGGCCATATGCCACAAGAGGTGGGAGAGGAAGAGGGACCGGCATTGTCAGTGGGCAGCAGGGAGGAAATTGGCCTCCAGCTGAATTTCTTCACAGCTATGGGGTACAGCGAAGATGTGGTGAGGAGAATCCTGGCAAGAACCGGCCCAAAAGAGGTCTCTCAGATATTGGACCTGGTCCAGCAGGAGCAAGACAAGGTGGCAGAAGAAAGGATGGAGGAGAACCCACAGATAGCCACCGTTAATGCACCACTGGATGTGCAGTGGGAGGAGAGCAGCAGGCCAGCAGGGGAGGATTTTGTCCTGGGTGTTTTGAAAGAAGCAGCTGCCAAATGTGGATTCTCAGAAGAGAAGGTGATGGAGGTATACAGCAACTTACCAGGGCTTTCCACAGGAGAACTACTGGAGGAGTTGCATAAAGATGCCCAGCGGGCCAAGGGAGAGGAAAAGGGGAGAAGGGCAGGAGATGAGAAAGAGAGGGGCTACACAGACCCACAAAGAAATTTAGATTTTGCAAGAATTCCAGAGGAAGAGGGCAAGGCTGTGGTGTTCAAGGAGAGAAGGCAGTACCAAGGAAGAAATGAGATTAAACCAAATCAAGAGATGGGGGAGTGCTTTCCTGAACTACACAGCGTGTCTGGGGAGCCAGTAGCAGGTAATGAGGTAGCGAGTTGCCTTCCCAACTCCTGCACCCACATCCAGGGTCCCCCTGAGTCTACTTACCCTTTGAAGATAATACCCTCTTTCAAGCAACACCCCCATGATAGAGCGCGATCCAGGGAACAAAACTGGCCACACGATATTGGCACTGAGACCATGGTCACAGGCATACAGCGGTTCCATGATGGACTGCAAAAGCCCTTTGAACTTAAGCTAACAGATGACCCTGGAGACCCCAGCTTACGACAGGTGATCATCGATGGGAGCAACATTGCCATGAGGTGCGTAAGGGGGGCAGGGGAAAAAAAGGTGCTGAAGGAAATAACAAATAATAAATGAGGTATATCCAAATACAATCCACTAACAGATATGCTAAAATATAACAGAGAAATCTGATGTACAGGGTTGAAGAAATCATTCTTACCAAATCACATCAGCCAATCAAAATATAAACTGACCACCACAGAATAGCAAGAATTGAGACACCTTGATGACATTAATTTACACATAGAAATATATTACCTTTACAGGGGGGGTGCATGTTTCTGTTTGTTGTACATATATTTCTTTGGTATGATCCTAGAATGTAGATTTTTTTTAATAATGTGTGAAGGTGTGTTTTTGTTTGATTTTCAGGAGGTGCTTGTTTCAACTCAGTCTATTGTGTCACTAACACAAAAATGTGCATCTTTTTTTTGTGTAAAAAAAAAAACCTTTAGATACCAAAATATGTGAAAATCCCAGGATGGTGGCTGTTTCTGAGATGCTGTAACCATCATATTTGGCACCAATAATTATGACATTCAAAATCCAGAATTATTGGCACTGTTGTTGAAACAGAGTAAAAACGGTTATGAGAAAATGTGTTTGTGGTCAGTTAGCTTAATCTCACACTGGAAGATTTAGAGAAGTCCAACCGTTACTTGAAGTAAATTTAATCCAGGAAAAAAATAACGTTTATAAGAATATATATGCACCCCTTCTGTCCACCAGCCATGGTCTGGGCCACTTCTTTTCATGCCGTGGGATCGCCCTGGCTGTTCAGTACTTTTGGAACCAGGGTCACCGCAAGGTCACTGTCTTTGTCCCCCAGTTTAGACTGAAGAAGGACCCAAAGGTCAAAGGTGATACTTCTCATAAAAAAAACTTCTATTGGACTGTGTAATAGATTTGACAGGGACATCAAATAAAAATGATCTGTACATTACTTTCTATCTGTATACAAGTGAGAAAAAAAACCATTGCTAGCAAGTTAACATAAATAATATAAGTCTGGTAAGATCTAGTAGATGAAGAACATTTGTGGAGCAATATGATTCAATTGTTGATTCAATTTTGGTTAAATAGTTAAATATACTGAAGCTTTATCTCTCTCATGCTATCTGCTTGTCCTTTGTTTGTTAATGCATGGAATCTATAATGAAGAAGTTTGTATATAATATAACATAACCTAACCTAACCCAATATAATATAATAATATATAATATAATATAATATAAAGAATGAATCATCTGTGCTTTACTGAAACATAAGAAAAAAGAAGTTTTTTTTTTAATATCTACTGGCTATCTATCTCCTTCTAGAGAAACACTACCTGACAGAGCTCCAGAACCTCGGTTTATTGTCCTTTACTCCATCCAGGGAAGTTGAGGGAATGAGAATCAACTCCTATGATGACAGGTGGGCCTTGTGACTGGTGTTGCATGACTTTTTGATTTCCTTTTGAATTTTCTAGCAATAATTAACTAAATCCTTAGCAGTTATATATATATAATGTAAATATGAATACTTACCTAGACCAGGAACACAGGGAACAAAGCAAGCGACATACTGGTCAGGTAACATTGACCTGTCCGCAGTTCTTGTCTGTATAATGTATAGTAGAAGGCAGACACAGGCTGACATACCTAAACAGCCAGGGTTTCTAAATAGACCCATGAGCATATGTTCAGCCATGACTTTAACCTTTAATAGTTTCGCTAGTGAACATAGGAGCATCCCTAGTGGGATCCACATGGCTCTAAGGGCAGCAGTCCAAGCTAGTATTCCTAGTATTCACCAGAATATTACTTAGCTTACATGTTCTTAAAACAGTTTTTTAAAGTTAGTCATATTATTTATCAGGTTGTCATGACACAAATAAGATTTAAGACTGTTAAGTTTTGTATGTCTTGCGTTAAAGAAATATTGAAACTAAAAAATGTATGGTGAGGAGACATAGCCTCTCTCTGGCTTCTTTCCATCTTGCTTACTCGTGCCAGAACATATGTCTTTAATAGCTGCGGGAACATTTGTTTCATCTATAGCTTAGTCTCTGCCATATGTAAATTTTCCATCTCATCTTTTTACCATATTATGTATGTGTGTGTGTATGTATATACAGACACACGCAGTATATAATCTGTCTGTCTAGCTATCTCTCTATATATTTATATATAGCTCCAGTCAAAAGTCTGGACACACCTACAGAAAATTATTTGTTATTCAACAAGATAATCACTCTAAGTGCACCTTGAGGTTATGTAGTAAGTATTATCTTGGCCCCACAATCCATGGATCTAAATCGTATAGATGGGTTGGATCAAACAGTAAGAGCAATACCATAGCTAAGATAGACACAAATTAAATAAAAGCAGGGGTGTGCAAACTTTTGACTGGTACTGTGTGTGTATATGTATATCTACACCTATAATCTTCTGTAATTGCAATATAATTTTTACTTATTTATATATATATATATACACATACATAAAAACACACACCTTTAAAGCATTAAAGGGAGGTAGTAATAGTGATTGACAGTGATTTTCCCATCGTATCAAAGGTTTTTGCTGCACCTAGCGCAGAAGACGGATGGTGTTATTGTGACAAATGATAACCTGCGAGACCTCCTGGATGAGTCAACAGCTTGGAGAGACATCATCAAGAAGAGGTGGAACTAGAACCCAGGATATTTTAAGTTTCCATTAGCTCTGTTACCTCCACACTTCGCTAGTTCTGTAATTAGTTTCATTATGACAGTTTTTTCCTGTTTGGCTTCCTGGTGTTTGATCTTCTACTGTAATCGGAGACTCTCTTAGCTGTAGTAATATTACTCCCACATTTGACATTTGCCACGACATCAGCCCTCTTTACCATAAGTTCAGCAGTCCTCTTAGTATGAATTGCTGTGGTAGCAGTGTCCCCCCTACCTGCTGTATGTGAGGAGAGTAACAGTCAAACATCTCCATCTAGGCTTCTTCAGTACACGTTTGTTGGAGACCACTTCATGGTGCCAGATGACCCTCTGGGCCGTGGGGGACCCCACCTGAAGGACTTTCTCCGTTCCCAGCACAGGTACATGCCAGGCACAGATACCATCCCAGAACACGTATAAACCATAGTTAGTATCATCTATGGTATCATAAAAAGCCTCAAAATGCTATAATGTTTGTGTTCCAGAATGAACCAAGTGAAGATTAAGTGATACACAGAGAAAGTGCAGACACTATTTTTTATATATACATACACACACATAATATATAATGTGACACGTTGTCTTTGGTATATAGTTTTTGTATAACTTTTGCTCAAAAATGTTTCAGGCCGTCTTAGTGAGACCTGAAATGTATTAGGAATTCTTGAAGTTAGCTTGGTTTTATTCACATCATCATTCTATTTCTCCTGCCTTTCTGATAGATCTCCAGTCCCAGGGAGCCATACCTTCGCTGGTTTGGCTTCCTCTCCACATGCCTCATCCTCTCCTCATTCACAGACAGAAGTGCTACAGTACCGCGGCCATACAATGGGGAGTCAGTCTTTTCGGCCTGTTGCCCTGGAAAGAGGGAGGGGAAGGGGGAGGGGAAAAAGAAGGGGTGGGATCAGGGAGGTGCCAGAAGGTGAGGGCATTGGAAGGGAGCGGACCACAATGGAAACTTCTCATCTTAGGGAGGAACTGTCACAGGTGTTTCAAGGACAGGATAGCGTGGTGACAATGGCCCTCTCATGTAACCCCTGTGTCAATGACATTAACTCACTCTCCCACATAATCCTTGAGTTGCTGGCAGAAAGAGGTGAAGATACTAGGCCATAAAATTGGTGGTAGTGGGGGCGTGTAGGACATATTCAGCAGTTAGGTGTGAAATGGTGAGAAGATCCAGAAAAGGAGGGATAAAGACGATCAAGGATTTCTGTAGGCAAATGTAGAGACATACAGAGGAGCATATCGGAAGAGCAGGAGAGCCAGTTTCACAGTAGAGGTCTGCGCGGGACTGATTTTTCATCCCGCTCCCGCAAGTTTCTGTCCCACTCCCGGCCCGCTCGCTCCCGCCCGCATCTGTTATGGTTTGTCCCGCTCCCACCCGCATCTGTTATGGTTTGTCCCGCTCCCGCCCGCTGAATCCCGCAAG
>JAODLD010000016.1:14797994-14828543 GCA_026781065.1 Mormyrops boulengeri
CAGGAATTTATGAAAGATAGGCTATATTATGTGGGCACGACTCCGGCTGCGAATTAAAGATGTCTTTTATATAAGGGAAGATTTGGCTAACCAGTTTTCCACAAAAAAATACAACCAACAACGTTTCTAACTAGGCTGCAGACCTGAATTAAAAAATATCTAAACAGACTCAATAGAAACATTTCACAGTCAAAGAGAAATATAGGGAAACATTGAAATTTGTGGCGCGGCTCTGCGTTTATTCCAGCTAGAGGTCTGCGCGGGACTGATGTTTCATCCCGCTCCCGCACGCTCCCACAAGTTTCTGTCCCGCTCCCACCCACTCCTGCAAGAAAGTCTCAAATGTACACCCGCGCCGCATGCTTTTGTGCCGTGTCCCGTGCGCCCGCATAATCATTTCTTCAGGAATGAAATAGATTTTTAGAGATTACATGACCAGTAATCGTCTATTTTACAAATGGGTTGATTAGCTAGAGTAGACAGACAGACAGATAAAGCAATTGATTGTCAAGGTGTCATTGTGAATAATTGTTTATAATACATTTGTTCTAAAATTTATTTAAACTTAAAAAATAAGTGTAGCCATTATTAAATTCTTCCTCTGGTTTTTTGAATCAGTCTGGTGTCTATTTTTCTAGTGAGAATTTTAAGGAAAGAAGTATCACTGTGCACTTTCAATTTATGTCTTATTGCTCTGCTTTTTTTAAGTTTCTTTTGTGAAACAACCTTTTTGGCAAATAATATTAAAAATGAAAAATAAAAATGTGTAAAATTATAAGCTGTGTCTTTATTTAGGCCAGGTTGTTATGGTGTACTCATATTGTAATACTTTTTCTCTAGGTAATTTATATTGTAACCATAATTCTACATTTTAGTTCCTTCCTCAAGGTGCCTTCAGTAGAAATACCAATCTAGAAAGATCCATGTGCGATCAACACACCTGGGCACACAACACAAAGTAGTTAATATTTTATAGGCAGAGTCTGCATGTTTGATGTTTTTTTTAATCTCTCTGGGGAAACTCTTTTTTACCCCCCCCCCTTGCTCTCCCTTAGACATACTGTACATATATAAGCTTGGGGATCACAGTGACAGGCCAGCCACTTACAAAGCTTGTGGAGCTGGGGGTTGAAGGTCTTTCTCAAGGACACGTGTTTTGGTGAGGCTGAGCTTGAACTGGCAGCCTTTTAATCGCAGGTACAGAACATTAGCCCACTGCGCCACACTAATCCTAATAGGTTTTCTCTCATTCAAGTTTCTTCCATGTCTCGTTTCCTAGCACCGTCAATAGACATAACTTGAGATTTTTAATATAATTATATACATTATAGGGGTGGTATGGTGGTTAGCACTGTTGCCTTACACCTCTGGGACTGCAGTTCAAGTCTTTACTGTGGTTCCAACTGTGTGGAATTTGCATATTCTCCCCATGTCATTGTGGACAATTGCCTATAGATGTGTGAGTGCACTATCCTGGATTGTTCCCCACTTTATCCATGTTGCTTCCAAAATAAGATCCAGATCCTCATGCAAACCTGAAGAACATAAAGCACAGAAAATGAATATACATGTTATAGTTTCCATGGCAGGAAACGATTCTTAACGCCTTTTGTAAGATGTATAAAATGTATGCATTGCAGCCACTGGGATGGTGCAGAGGATTTTCTGTTTTGATAAATATGTGGGGTTCAGTATTGTAACCGTTTACTCTGGCTACGTAATGAAAAGAAGCTCGCACTTCCATTTTTTTAGCCAAGGAAATTAGGAACCAACCAATAAATAACTTAGTACTCATAAAGTAATCCAGCTGAGGAAGACTTCAAATGAGATGACTCAGTGATCAGTATTTCCAGTCAGAAATGTAGCAGTTAAGGTCACGCTAATGATGTATAGACAGGCAGACTATCTTAGTAACAAAATGACCCTTACAGTACGTGTCTCCTGTTAGAAGGTGGATTAGAATCTGGAATTTTTTTCACTTTCCATCAGTATGAAAGCATTACAAAATATGTCACTGTTGGATTTCATCACTATAGAGTCATTGTGTTTTGCATCATCATATTTACTAGATACTATAGATCAGTGCTCTTCAAATCTGGACCTTGATTCCAAATCCAGGTCCTGTTTTCAGTTCTCCCAGGTACTTAGTTAAATAATTACTGATTCTGATTGGCCACAGGCTTCACACCTGGCTCACAAGTAAAGGAAGGCTGGGAAATCAGCAGGGCTCGCACCTTGACGACCGTGATTTGAATAACCCTGCTATAGATGCGGATATATTGATGAACACCTTTGATCTGGGATTGTAAGATTAAGTTTCTCTGATTCATTCTGACTGTTAAAGTAAAAACTGTGGAATAACAGAAGTTCGTACTGAGTATAAACTGTTTAACACCAGTAATTCCCCTTGTTTCTTGTCAGGACTATAGGTTCTATCAACTGAGTAGAATCTAAGTAGGTTACTGCCTACAGGCTGCTGTGTTTTTATAGAACATTACACATACAGTGCTAACAACATCAGCCGTTTTGTCTCCAGGTTTTTGCATGTGTAACAAAAATGCATAGTATAAATATGTTTTGCATTGCTTCACAATATAGTATTCTTTTAAATTCTATAGTTCCAAGTAAGTTTGTCTTAAAACAGGACTATAATATACTAGAATAGGGTAAATATTTGTTGCAATGCGTGTATCTGATGTTCTTGTGTTCTCACACACCTTTGTCATGTTCCGTAGTTAAAGTACAGTTCCAATACAGAACAGAAGTACAGAAGATGGCAGAAATACCCAAGGCTTTCCTGCATCCTTGATATTTGGAGCTGGGCATCAGTTGCATCGTCACCAACGAGAGCAATCCCGTGATTCATTGTGGCCCATGCTCATTCTTGGGAGGCAAATTAGTAAGGCCACTATTGCCAAGAACACAAGTAGGTCCTTTCCGTTCTTGGTATTGATAAACGTCCAAGGAGTCCCTCTGGTCCGACTGCTTCCAGATGTCTCTGTAAAGCCACTCCCACATCACTTTTTCCATTCTTTTTGTATCAGCTATTTTTCAGCCTGACTCCTCACACTAACCTTCTCTGTGCAGTATCAGTGAGCCTCATATTTTGATTAAGATGTTTGTCAGCTTGCTGCGTGTTCCTGAAAAGATGCAAGCAGGACAGGCTGCAATAGATTTATGCTAAAAAGCACAATTTCCCAGTACATAAGCATAAAAAATATGTAAGAAAATGAAACTCGAAATTCTGAAATGAGCATATAATGTAAGGACAGTTTAATGCCTTAGTGTTTAGTAGTGTTTTATAAATATAAATGTATGAACTGCAAACCATTATAAGAAATGAAGGTGTTGCTTCACTGTTAAATGTGACGTCATGCCATTTGCTATCGTCTGTTGTTTTTACAGTGTTCGCTGTCTCCTCAGCAACAAACTCAGCATCTCTGTGTGAAAATATCTGGGTACCAGAGAGCACTGCCACTTTCATTAGTTTAAGTCACATCATCAGCATTCATTGGCCTGCTTATATCCTCCATATTGTTGATGACTGTCAGCTCAGTGTTACTCTCTGCAATAATACTGATGAAAGAAGCACAAAACACAGAGAGACCTGTAAAACAGAAACATACTCACAAGAAACAGTAGTATATTATAGGAGTATATTATAGTCCTGATTTAAGAGAACATTACTTGGAACCATAGAATTTAAAGGAATACTATATTGCTTTGCAATGCAAAATGTATTTATATTATTCCTTTTTGTTACATATGCAAAAACTTGGAGGCAAAGTGGCTGATGTTTGTTAGCACTGTATGCGTAACGTTCTATAAAAACACAGCAGCCTGTAGGCAGGAGCCCGTTTAGGGTCTATCAACAGAGTATGATGTATAGTCCTCACAAGAAACAAGGGGAATTACTGCTGTTGTACAGTTTATACTCTATTAACTTCTTTGATCTGGGATTGTAGGATTAAGTTTCTCTGATTTATTCTTAAAGTAAAAACTGTGGCATAATAGTTGTTACAAAATATAAACTGTATAACCAGTGACTGCCCGTTTCTTGTACTCTGTACTACCTTTTATTATGCCAGTTTTTACCTTAACAGTCAGAACGAATGCAAAAAAACTTAATCCTACCATCGTACAATCTCACACAAAGGTGTTTATCAGTGTCATCATCTATAGTATCTGTCAAATATAGTAATGAAAAACATGCTGCTGGTCACGGTCATGATGGAATCCAGCATTTCATGTTGGTATGGAGGTCTCAGTGAAAAATATATTTTGCCTTCAAACTGATGGAAAAGTGAAAACTGGGATTCTAGATATACAGTGTTAACAGAGTGTCTTCTGCAAAAATGTTGCAGATTTTTTGATTTCATGACAAGTCAGTTGAAAGCAATGTTTAACATACCTGCACATACCTTCCACATAGAAATTCTCTATTGTCATTTATTTGACTCCGTTCTGCTCATTCCATTAATTGCAATTGTAGTCACTGGCTCCCAATTGGATACTAAACACAAATGTTTGGTGTTTTATGTCATTGCAAAAGTGTTACCATTCAAAAAGAACACAATGAGACTAGTTGTCAATGAAGTTCTTATATCTTGTAATGAATCCTCACAATACTGTGAAGACACTGTTGATGAAACGGCAACGAGAGACAGTGTGTTTTGTGCCGTTTTTAACTTTTAGAACTATAATTTGGGTTTCAGTTTACTACTGTTTGAAATGAGTGTTTTACTTAAAGGAAAAGACAAATGGAAATTCAATTGATATGCTGCATAGTGATGTGCTGCCGTGCGTTTGGCATGGAAATTAGTGGAAGTACAAATGGCAAGGAGCTTTGAGGCACTCAGATTCACCAGCACTGCAGAGCTTCTGAAGAGTTCTAATAGGTAAGACTAACTTCATCACATGGTTCTGCTAATGTCTAAAATGCTCAAATGTGATGTGGCGTTTCAATAATCTTGCATTCATATTTACTCACAAAAGTCATATACAAAAGTAAGAACTGTTTATTGTAGTTCAACAAATAATGAGGCCAATTAACAGAGACAATATCTTGTCCTAAGATATTGTACAATTATTTTGTAGCCATAAAAAAATGCTCATGTTAAACTACCTTAATTTAAAAACGCTATTGTACTGGTCCGAAGGACTAGCCATTTCTCAGTTTTCAGTGATATCACATAATGTCTAACAAATTAAATGAATACAGGGTAGCAAACAGACACACTCAATGTCTGATTAGATTTTTTTAGCTACTTAATGTCATCTTAGGACTTAATGTACTAGGTTCCTAATGTATCTGTTTTTATGCACAAGTCCTATAAGATTACCTGCCAATTAGCTTTTCACTTTGCTTATACCTTCAAAAGTTTACCATGCGACATATTTTTGTTGTCTGAGACATGGGTGACTGAAGGTAGCAGTTTAAATCAGAAAATCATCTTGAGGCCAATGTTGTAGGTGTGGCTTCATTGAATTCAAGCATTTCATTCAGTCCCATTGCCACAAGTGTATAAAAATCAAGCACCTAGTCGTGCAGACAGGTTTACAGACATTTGTGAAAGAATGGGTTGCTCTGAAGAGCTCAGTGAATTCGAGCGTGATACTGTCATATAATGCCACCTTTGTAATAAGTCGGTCTGTGAAATTTCTTCGGCACACAACAGCTGCTAGATATTCCATGGTGAACTGAAAGTGGTATTATTGCAAAGTGAAAGAATTTAGTAACTACAGAAACTAGACTACGTAAAGTAACAGAGTGGGGTCACAGAGTGCTGAGGTGCATAGTGCGTAAATGTCGTCAATGCTTTGTTGTCGGATGGAACGATGCAAAACAAAGGGGGGAACCATCTCCATATTGATGCCTATGGCTTTAGAATGGGATGTCAAACGTTCTTGTAGGTGTAATGGCCAGGTGTTGCAATACTTTTGTCCATGGGGTGTACCTGTACTGCATAAACGCATACTGGTTTGTTGTGGAAAGAGGCCGGTAATCACAGGAAATATGGCCAGGTGTGTCTTGGAAAGACACTGAAATGAATAAATGATTAATGCAAAGTTGGCAAGATAGTGACGCTCATGACTAGGTGTGTTCAGGAAAATGCAGCTGGGTCATGTTATTGCCATCGTTCACCTCTTGGGCTGCAGGAGGATGGAAATGACTCCTTGGGTCCGACTCCAAAGAGCCATATCATCATGTCTGCAGAGTCCCTTTACACTTAGTTGAATTGCTGCTCACCTATTAGCCACCATCATACCTTGCTGCCTGGAGGCAATTCCAGACAACAAAGCACAATTCAGGGGAACATACTAGAAATAGGGTGCACGTCATGTGACCACAGAAGGAAACCGGAGAATCAGACAAACCAGAGCAGGTGAATTCTTTATATAAAGAATTTTTGCATAAATACCTATTATTGATAAAACTAAATATTAAATGAAATTCTAGCTTCTGCTACAGGTTTAGAGAATTGATCTTGCAACAGTTTGGTCAGAAAGCCCTAACAAAGTCGGGTAGTAATCATTGAAATCCATCCATCCATATTACCACCACTTCTCCAGCATTAGGTGGACTAGACTTATGGAGTCAGAGAAATAGGGGTTTTCATCTGGTGCCAATAAGATTAGGAGGTGGTAGCTGAATTAGCATTTGGGAGAGAAGCTGGTTGATTTCTTCCAAATGCATTACTGTGGAAGTATTCATGCTGCCCTGTCTCACCAGCCATATGACCACCCTCTCTCTGCACCTTCACACACGAGAACTTGTTCGTAGGGACTATTGGGGTATAAGCGTGGATAAAGATCTATTCTTATTTTACCTTTCAGCTGCCTTTCCAATGCCGGCACGTCTGCATTGTACGACATGAATTATTGTCATGCAACAAATCATTTGGCTGGAGTCAAATTGATAATAGACTCAGCAAATGGATCTCTTACAAAAGTCAAGCAGCTAATTATAGATTCTGAAATATGCCAATATTTGAGAAAAGCTTTCAACTTCCATTTTTTTCTCATGCACATGCGTTATTGTTTTCCCACAGGCTGACTAAGGTTATTCAACCAGCTATGTTTCTGATCTTGTTAATGTCAGGTCAGTCCCCTCTCAGCACCACCACAAAAACATACAAGTTGACATTCAAATTCAGACAAAACAAGATTGATGCACGCATAATTCATTTGCTGTGGGTAATTTTTATTTATTTTTTTACAGGAATCTGCCCACCAGCTATCAGTCTCTCTTATCGCTTTCACTTTGTTGACATTGGAATGACTTGGCCTGAAGCTCAGTCTTACTGTAGAAAGACCTATGATGATCTGGCTACCATTGAGAATCAAGGCGATATGCAAAGGTTGATTAACAGTATAGACCTTGCTTACACTGGAGCAGCCTGGATAGGACTTGAGAAGCCAGGCGGGTGGATGTGGCAGTGGTCCCTGCAAGAGCAAAGCTTCTACAGTAATGTTGAGTTCTATAACTGGGCTACGGGTGAACCAAACAATTATGGCGGACAGGAGAACTGTGTTGTCATGACCAGCTCAGGATACTGGAATGATTGGACCTGCAAGTCTCTGTCCTACTCTGTCTGCTATGACGGCAAGTCATTTTCCATAAATTTGGCTACTAAATTCTGGTAGCAGACATTTGCAGTTATTATTCATTATACTGGAACTTACAGTTCTTGCACTTTTTCACTAACACCAAACAATGATAGGAAAAGGCGACTGACAAAGGCTTAGCGAAAACCACACATACATACAAAGCACATGAGTCATGGTGTGTGATTTTGGGTCAAGGCACTATGCCTGTGATTGGAAAGTAAAAAATATGCAAAACATGGATGATTTTATGGATTTTTAATAACCAAATCCTTCCTCATCTTTAGGTACAAATTCCACCAATCAGAGATACATCTGGATTACGAAACGTATGACATGGACTGACGCTCAGAGTTACTGCAGAAAGTATTACACAGACCTTGTCACTATTAACAATCTGTATGAGAACCAACTGATAAGTGCTACAGTGGCACAGGGGACACAGGTCTGGATTGGAATGCTTAGGGACTTCTGGCAGTGGTCAGACCAGGCGAACTCCACATTCTACAGCTGGAAATTAGCAGAATTGGGGATGATGACTGACAATTCAAAGAGATGTACTTCTGTCGACTCTTCCGGAAATTGGAACAGTCAATACTGTCTTGACAGTTACCCGTTTCTCTGCTATAGAGGTAAGTTGGATTCTATAGACCTCATCATATCACAGGGCCGGCAATCACCACACTAGCAGGGGAACACTTAGCATAAAATCAGTGCTCAAAACACACAACACAGTGCAAAAAAGAAAAAACACCACCGACTATAGAATCGCCAAAACATTTACCTCCCAGCTACTGATTCCTGCACAGCAAATGGACATACCTTTTGATTTCAGTTTAAAAGCATCCATGAAAGACAAGTTTCCATATAACCTTGTCCATCATACCGATTCCACCATGCAGTCTTCACATCTGGAATTTGTTTTTTGTTTGTTTGTTTGTTTTGTTGTGTTATGGAAGATGATTCATTAGTGGTGCTTTCAAATGTGATTGTGTACTGACTCAATACATCATTTAGCCATCACCGGACTAAAAACAGTGGTCAGTGTGAAAATCAGAACTGATGGAGCTGTAACAGATTACAGTGACCTTGTTTTAATGCAGGTCAGTTGATTTCTCTGTCATATACTAGTCTCCTGTTATAAGAATACAATAGTCTACTGATAGCAAATGGAAACATGCCAATTTTTCCAGCTACGCAAGGAACTGAGTGATAGAGGGGCGTCAGAAAACTTCACGCTATACTGGCGGACTCAGGCTGATGGACAGATCTTCCACGAAGTGGAAGAACAAGGTACAGCATGAAACACACTGCCTCTCAGTGCAGTTCCATCAGCAGTGTCCTCACAGCATTGGAAGGATTCCTTACAGTATGACTGCATGTGTTTTTCTTCTAGGGTTCCTGGAGGAAGAATGCCCTGGAGGTCAATAGGCCCATTATTATATCGCAGTCCAGCAAGGATTTGACCTAGTGTCTTGAAATGGAAGTAGGACACAACAAAACCCCATATTTGGCTGATTTCACATCTGTTTTTGATTCAGAAACTGGATTTAACGAAGCCATTTTTAAGGGCTAGGCTAACCATTAACAAAAACCAAATCTAACCGTATACATTTCCATCAAGTTTGCGTTTTTGAATGAAGCAGACTACCATCTTTCTGGTTTCTAATTACAACTTGGGTATTTGACTGTGACAGAAAAAACAATTACAGCCTGTTTTGACTAGGCACAAAACAGCATTAGAAAAGTGCTTGATGATATGCCAAGCTTGTGGTCCTCACAGTTTTATCAATAAAGGCAAGCGTTGCGAAACCATTTCAAAATGGGCAAAGATAAGAAGTGAACAGCTTATCAGTGGCAAAAGTAGATATGAACAACATAATTGAAAGATACACAAACAAATAAAAAAAAAAATGACTGGCTTGCTTTCGGCTGAATGTTTTTACACCGTGGAACAAAACACACACACAAAGAGAACATGCAAACGCCACACACAATCTTAATCAAACCTGAAAGTCTGGAGGACTGGAACAGCTTAGACTCTAATAACAGCTTAGACAAATAATGCACTACAACTACGAATGTTTGTATGGCGACCAGATGATCCATCTCAGGAAGGACACATTGAGCTAAGATAGTATTCGTAAACTACCATTTCAGTGAAAAGCATCTGGATTTCACTTAAGCAATGAGTACTTGCTATGTGCTGATTAGTCAGTCTCCTATTAATTATCATGAATGTGTCACCAATGGTAATTGAAACAGGTGGATGAATTTCTCTTCAATTGACATAGTAGTGTAGAAATCTTGTCCTCGTACAAAGTGTCCTCCCTGACTTGATTATCTGGTCACCCTAAGATTGGTTTTAGGCAAGTCTGTTCTTTCCAACCACAATATTTATTACACAATTCAGCCATTATATTCAACTATTCAAATCCTGCATTTAATAACTAGCAAATGTTTTTATTGAAACAACTGAAAAACACCTGCTGAAGAGTAAAATCATTTAAGCACAGTAATTTTTTTCTTATAATCTTATGTATTAGAAAGGAATGTCTTTTTCCTGTACTAATTTTTAATCAAATTCAAAATATAATGTAATAATATTAGCATAATTAAGCCTGGCTAATAGCCCTTGACCAATAAAGCAAGTTAATGGTTATGAATCCCTAAATTATGATAATATACCTTGAAATCTGATAATAAATGTTATTTTATTTCTCACCAATTACAGTAAGCACTTCATTTGGAGGATTCTAGCATACTTCTGCAGCCAGAAACTGCTAGTAGATTTAAAGACTTCACAAAAACTTCCTTATACACTAGTCGGGTGTAAAGAGACTCATTAGAGTAAAACAGCTGGACCATGTTGCTGATTGATGAAGCCAATTATTTACTTTGTCATTGTGGTAAGTGGAAGCCAGTAGTCAGGGGAATCTTGATTTTCCCCCAAATGGATTAGTTCTTTTGCATTTAGTGACCTCTGGAGATAACAGATTCAGGAAGAAACCACAGCACTGAAACTGAAACACAAAACTGCCACAAAATGCAACACAACTATATATGCAATCATTCATAAAAGCCGCCACTTATTCGGCCAGGTGATTGTGCCGAGGGTTCACGGTGACGCTGTGCCTTTAAAGTCTAGACACACACCCACACAAGCAAGGGGAAGCTGCTGCTTTGGGTGGGCGGTGCCTCTGCCACGTCATACCACTGAAGTGAAAGTAAAAACAGGGAAAACGGGGGTCTTTAAAGTGTGGCCTGTTTGGAAATAGATCTGGGAGCACAGGGACCCTGCTCAGTAGGTGAGCGACACAGATGGTGGCTTGTACTTTACTGACTTCTAGTTTTATAAATTCTTATTTTTCAGTGGCCTTGTTGTTAAGTTTTCATGTATTACAAAAATATTGGAGTAACATTAATAATGTGTTAATAGCATATAAACACAAAGTTTATTAATTTAAATACTTGTCTGCATACATTTACATGAAAATCCAACAATGCAATACGTAAAGTAAGATTAAGGACATAAAATTTGTTTTCACTTTGGTTTGTACACAAAAGTTTTGCATTTTCTCAGTGGATTCTGAAATGCTACAATCTATTTTAACATACAGTGCACACAGTAACCTCCAGTTAAATATTTTTTATCCTATTGGTATATAAATAAAAAAAAAAATCTGAATATATTTAAATCAGCGGCTCGTTCTCCATTATACTGATGCATTTTTAATAGGCGATCATAATGCACTTGTTTTCATGGATATTTCATGGTTATTCCTTTAGACACCGCTTATATATTACTGTAATGATATCACTATAAGGTGTAAATCTCAGAAATCCTGTGATTACTTCCAGAAATGGCATCTTCTGGCCTCCTCCTACCTGAGGAGCTGTATCACTGCTCCATCTGCCTAGATGTGTTCATAAGCCCCATCTCACTGCCATGCGGGCACAACTTCTGCATGGCCTGTATCAGGGAGTACTGGAGCAATAAAACTCAGTCACGCTGTCCAATGTGTATGAGGTGTTTTGAGAATACGCCTGAACTCCACATAAATACTTGCATCGCTGAAATAGCAAATCATTTCAGAAGGATGCTTGTCAATTGTTCTGTTGCGACTGGAGAGGTGCCCTGTGATGTCTGCACTGGGCTGAAACTCAGGGCCCAAAAGTCCTGCTTGGTGTGTCTGACCTCTTACTGCGAGATACACCTGGAGCCTCATCAGAGAGTCGCAGCCCTTAAGAGACACAAGCTAGTGGACCCCGTGAAGAACTTGGAGGACAGGATGTGCAAGGAGCATGAGAGGCCCCTAGAGCTGTTTTGCAAGCGAGATCAGATGTGCGTCTGTGTGCTGTGCACTGAGACAGAGCACGAAAAACATGACACTGTCCCTGTGGAGAGACAGTGGGCTGTGAAGAAGGTGAGTAAAACCGTGATATTCTTCTGTCTCTCTGTGTGGAGTTTGCATGTTCCCTTCGTGTTGTGCAGGTTTCATTCTGCAGCACAAAGACACACAGTTGGATAGATATATTGTTTGATTGTATTTATTCTTTTTTTTTTCACAGATTCACTTGGAAAAGAGAAGGACGGGCATTCAACAGATGATTCAGGACAGAGTGAAGAAAGTGGAAGAGATTGAGCAGCTGGTAAAGCGGAGCAAGGTGAATCATCATTTTTATGCAACGAAGATTAAGACAGATCTTAAAAGGTCATGATCACATTTCGATGAATACATTTTTCCATAAACGCTTATGAAGTGCAGGATCACACTGACTCCCAGGTTATCCCAGAAAGTGAAGGAGATTCAACACTCTCAATGGGATGCTGGGGCACGAAGTAACAAACTAGGGCCAATCAGGTGACACAAAGTCACTCAATATACATTTTTGGAGATTAAGCAAAAATATTAAGCAAAAACATGGAAATTCTGCAAACAGAGCCATGCTGGGAATCAAACCAACAACCATTGATGCCAAAGCAGTAACCATTGACCCCCCCCATCACATTTCTAGTTTTACAGTATCTCCTGTTTGCCTCCCAAAAGGTTAGAACAGAAAAGGAGATTGAGGACAGTGTGCGAGTCTTCACCGATCTAATACAATACATTGAGAGAACACAAGTAGAACTCCTTGAGGTGATAGAGGAGAAGCAGAAAGCCGCAGAACGGAGGGCTGCAGATCTCATTAAAGAGATGGAAGCAGAAATCACTGAGCTACAGAGGAGAAACACTGAGCTGGAAGAGCTCTCTCAAACTGAGGACCACATCTACTTCCTACAGGTCAGTGAGCTTTACTATCAGCTGCTGCTCTATGTGGATCTATTTAGAGATGAGGCTACGCAACTTCCATGCTGATGAATTCTATCCTCTGTTACTGTAGAGTTTCCCACCCCTCTGTGATGATCCACAGACCAAAGATTGGTCTGATATCATTATTCACACTGACCATTGTGTGGGGACCAAGTGGAATGTGTATGGTCAGCTTGGGGAACACATCAGCAAAGTAATAGATGAACAGCTACAAAGTGGTTTGTACCATATTTATTCACTTACATTTATTATTACATTTACATTACATTACATTTATTTATTCACAATAAATATTACCCCAGAAACATACTAATGCAAGTAAAACTATCTAACCTTTATATTACTACCATAGCCTGTTTAATTGCATTTACAACAGAAAATAAATCTTTTATATTGACTTGAGTTTTAAACTTTACTATCAGTAAGAGGATTTGCTTTTGTGTCTTCTGTTACAGAACTTAGGAGAATACAGAAATATGCTGGTGGGTGGCTTCTTGAAAAGTAATAATTATGATTAAAGTGAACTAAAACTGACCTTATTTTGCCCATACATGGTTTATGAAGTATCAAAATTTTACTCTATGCAGTTGATGTGACCCTTGACCCCGAGACAGCACACCCAACCCTGCTGTTATCAGAGGATGGAAAGAGGGTGCATGATGGAGACACTGTGCGAAATGTTCCTGACAACCCGCAAAGGTTTGACTGTTGTCTGTGCGTCATGGCGACCGAAGGTTTCACGACTGGACGTCATTACTGGGAGGTAGTGGTCAAGGATAAGACAAACTGGGACCTTGGTGTGGTTCGAGAATCCATCAACAGGAAAGGAGAGCTTACTGCATTCCCAGAAAATGGATTTTGGACTATTTGGCATAGGAATGGGACTGAATATTCAGCAAACTGCTCACCTCCTGTTTCTCTTTCTCTTGCCAAGAAGCCCCAGAAGGTGGGGGTGTATGTGGATTATGAGCAGGGGCAGGTTTCCTTCTACAATGTAGACAAAAGGTCTTGCATCTGCACCTTCACTGGTTATACCTTCAAAGGTAAACTATATCCGTTCTTCAGCCCCTGTCACAATGATGGTGTTAACAATTCCAGGCCCCTGATCATCTCATCCATCTCCCATGCACAGTGACTGCCACATTTAAGATCTAATAATGTACATGAGAAATTGTATTTTTTTTTTCTAAGTAAAAAAAGGTTTCTGTATTTGAGAATCAGCTGCACGACTAAGATATTTCCTCATTTGCTTTAAAGTTTTTCATGAAAAAACTAACCTCAATTTGTGTAAGGATGTGATAGTAAAAGCATTAGTACTGGCACATTATTAGTGTTCAATCATTGTGATGAATTGTTTTTTTCTTGCACAAGTCGGGTATGTATGGTACATTTTGTGTCTTCAAATAAAACTGAATTCTTCATGGAGTTGTGCTATTTCATATTAGTTTGTTTTTTTATTATTATTTAACAATGATAACAATAATAATAATCATCCATCCAACTGATCATCCTTATGAACAATTAATAATAAATATAAAATTATTAAACTAGGAAGGGTTTGCTACAAGAGTACAGTTTGCCAGAACGCCTCCAAATCATCACATCTGACATAGAGGTGACCTAAGGCGGGAGCAACTGCAGTGGCCTGTACTACGAAGCGGGTTACTGGCTTATTGGGGTAACTTGTCGGATTTAATGTAGTCTGGGTAAAATGTAAGTGAACGAATACGAAGTCTATTAAACTGTGGTATCTTAAATCTGACAAGTTACGCCGATAAGCCAGTAACCCCGCTTCGTAGTACAGGCCACAGGTTATCCAACCCTCTGAAAGGCCCATGTGATGTACAGTATGGTGATGTAATGTATTGTAATTGTTGTAGTTATTTTCTCACACAATAACAAAGCGTTACACTTTTACAGATTAAGTTCCTAAGATAGACAGATCCTGATGAGAATCTTGCATTTCTCCTGCAGAGGCAATATGTCCCCATAACATATAATGACAATATTCAAGTCACATTGTATTATTGTTAACAGCATCATTATTACCATTTTACATGATTATTTATCCAATAAAAGGTAAAACTGAACATGGATTCTAGGAAGCAGGAGGAATAAGACACTGTGGATAGGATGCTAGGTACACACACTACGAATAGAACCCACACAAGCACAGACAGGACATGCATAATGTTCACCTGCAGATGCTCTTTAGCTTGCTGAGAAGCCCCAAAATACCGAAAGTGTACACCATGAGCACAGCTGGGAACCTGACCACCCTGAAGGTATGGAACTGGTAACTACTAAACCCTTTAAAAATGTATAACATAAAAAAAGCCAAGAACCAGTGACAGCAGAAAGGCTTCTGGCATACAGTATCAGTCAAAAGTTTGGACACACCTACCCATAAAGAGGTTTGTATATATTTGCACGCCTATTGGCCACTTTTCCTTTACTCTCTGCTCAGACTCCTCCAGAACCATTTCTGCTGTGTTTAGGTCAGGTGGCCAGGTCATATTATGCGACACTCTATTGCTCTCCTTTGTAGGCGGCTTGATGCGTCCAAACTTTTGACTGGCACTGTATGTCTAGAATAAAGGCAAAGGACATTGACCGCTGAAGCAACTAATGGACACAAGAAGGATTCCTGGTCTTAGAGGAATATCTTATGAGAAGAGGAGAGGTTAGCTTGAGCTGAATCTGTTTAGCCTTGAGCAAAGGAGACTAAAGGGGGACATGATCCAGGTATATAAGATTCTAACAGGTCTGGATGCCATTCAACCAAATGGCTACTTCAATATTAGTTTAAATACTAGAAGTTGTGGCCATAGGTGGAAATTAGCGGGAAAACATTTTTAAATGAATTTGAGAAAACACTTCTTTACACAGCGTGTAGTTAGAGTATGGAATCTTACTGTTCATGTAGTGCATGATAAAACCCTGGGTTCCTTTAAATCAGAGCTAGATAAGATCTTATCAACTCTGAGCTATTAGTTAGGTTCTCCCCAAACAAGCTTGATGGGCTGAATGGCCTCCTCTCATTTGTAAATTTCTTATGTTCTATGAACAACTTCCTCCAACTGCTGTTATTCTTGTCAGCTCCACCCATCCTTTATAAAAATGATAAAGAGACTGACTTCCAATGACAGAGATGGGAGGGGCTGAAACTTCCTCAATAACTTCGAACCTGACACACCTCGAGAAGAGGCACACTCTGATTGAAAGGTCAGTGAAATCCCAGTTCTAAACTTGAGAATTTGGTAACTTCTGCTCTTTGGAAACTGGCAGCTACAATTAAGTGAAACCACGCGCTAAGGCAGCTGCATTTCTGCAAGTATTTCTGCAATATCTGAACCATGATATACGTTATTTACGTTACCATGCTGTACTTTGGACTTTTGGATTTTCCAAGTGTCACTATTTACCAGGTCCATACTGGCAGTCCCCGAGTTAAAAACGCCCGACTTACCGACAGCTCGTTTTTAAGAACGGACAACCCTAAAGCGTATAATTCCGGTTAAATTCAATGGTTCATAATAACGAACTCATGCAATATTTTTCGACGCTCATGAAAACAGTGCGCGACTACAGGGGTTCGGTACAGTACAGTACTTTGTTCAGTTATTTTAATTATTATTGTATAAATTATTATTATTATGTACTGTATTATTATTTTTCCATGTTGCCTACAAATTCGACTTAAAGACAGGTAACGGATGTAATTTGTAGCCTGGGAACTGCTTGTATTGATATCTGGCATATTTTCTACAGATTCAGGTTAGAGAACATGAACAAATTTACTGCACCCTACAGCACGCGCACCATCATCGGCACGCGACAGCACGCAAAGAAGTGCGCGTGCCAGGTTTTAAATGACCCTTTTTTCTCTCTTTTTTGATTGACGTGCGTTTTCACCCTCGTGTCAAACCATCTCTCTCCGCAGCCATTGGCTGATGCGCAGCCCACCTTCAGTTTCATTGGCTTATTGCTCATTTCCTATAGTGACCATCGCGGCGCTTCTGCAGTTCAGAGTATAAGTTCCTACTACTTAACCTACTGGCTATTGAGTATAGGGTAATGGTGAAAAGAGATGAATTAAAAACATGTCGCATGACCGTTCTTTGAGACCTTTTCTCAGCAGTGCTGTCCCGTATGTTACCCGATCGTCCAGTATTGTAAATAATGAAAATGCTGTATGCGGTTTTGAACCGAGTGAGTGTCTGCGATAGCGATGAATAGTTGTGTGCCCCTTGCCTCTGGCCAGTTTAAGCGAATAGGGTTATTAAAGCACGATATCTTGACCCCATGATAAGGCATTTGACAAACTGCCTTTGACGAAAACATATAGAAAACATCCTTTTAAGTTATCCTTTTTTGGGAAAAAATAAAAATGAAAAACATCAATTATGACGCATATGATCATAGCTAAAATGGTTACAGTTAAAAGGATAATCTTCAGAAATGACATCAGGGACACTGAAATGTATCACTTGGCACAATTCTCTTTAAAAAAGATGCATTTTTCTTTTCAGGAATGGCATCTTTTGGAACTCTTCTGTCTGAAGAGCAGTTCAAGTGCTTCATATGCTCGAACGTGTTCACCGATCCCGTCTCCGCTCCATGTGGACACAGCTTTTGTATAAGCTGTATAAATAAGGTCTGGGATTGCAGTGAAATTCTTAGGTGTCCAAAATGTCAGGACATCTTCCTTGGAAGACCAGAGCTATGTGAGAATACATTTGCTAAGGAAATGGTTGAACAATTCAAGAAAAGGACAGCCAATGGTTCTGAAACAATCTCCCCTAGACCTGAAGTGCCCTGTGATGTCTGCACTGGGCTGAAACTCAGGGCCCAAAAGTCCTGCTTGGTGTGTCTGACCTCTTACTGCGAGATACACCTGGAGCCTCATCAGAGAGTCGCAGCCCTGAAGAGACACAAGCTGGTGGACCCCGTGAAGAACCTGGAGGACAGGATGTGCAAAGAGCATTTGAGGCCCCTAGAGCTGTTCTGCAAGCAAGATCAGATGTGCGTCTGTGTGCTGTGCACTGAGACAGAGCACAAAAATCATGACACTGTCCCTGTGGAGCATGAGTGGGCTGTGAAGAAGGTGAGTAAAATAATAATTTTTTTAGAAATGCTACAGTGTCGTTATTTCGGAAGTGCATTGCATTCACAAAAGAGAAAAAGGCACCGTATCTTGTAATTACGAGATCCAGATCTCGTAATTATGAGAAAAGGTCTTGTAATTATGAGATCCTGATCTCGTAATTACAAGACAGTAAGTCATAATTACGAAATGACTGCATACCTGCCAAAATTCCCATTTTTTCCGGGTTTCTCCCGTATGTCAAGGCCATCAACTGGTGCTCTCTTGTTTTATTGTATTATTATTGTTGTTATTAATGTTTATTCTCCTGGTAAACTCCCGTAATTTACATGCCCCTCAAACTTTATAAATAATCATCATACATGGATCCTTAAGTTTTGTCTGTCTGACATTACCCAGGTTGCCAGATTGTGCATGAAACATGATATAGACACACAGTCCTCACATTGACAAACATGCAATTTAAATGTCACTGTAACCTGGCAACCCGCAACCCAATTCAAGGGGTGTGTGCAGCTTCTCTCTGTGCCAGCCAGTTGAATGGAAATGAATTGGCTAGCTAAATTAGCTGGTGTCAAATTCCAGGGCAGGGCAGAACTAGTCAGTACAAAGATAAATAAATCTGATTATTTTTTTATCCTAATTTGTTTGTTTGCTTGCTGATCTCATAATTACGAGATACTAAGTCATAATTACGAAATGAGGTGCCTGTTTTTTTTCTTTTGTGAATGCAATGTACTTCCATATTGTTATGTTTTATATGAGATATTTTTTCACTTATTATTGGCAGAATCAGGTAGGGGTGACAGGAACAGAGATTCAGCAGATGGTCCAGGTCAGACTGAAGAAAGTGGAGGATCTCAAGCAGTCTGTGAAGTTCAGTAAGGTCAGTTCCAGCTTACTTTTTCTCATTTGAGTTCAGTGGTGTTCAAAGTATGTGACACATTAAAAGTCTAGAAGTTCATCTCATTTTATAGTTTTTGATCAATCCCCCACCAGACCAACACAGAGAGGGAGACTGAGGAATGTGTGCAGGTCTTCACCGATCTGGTACGCTCCATTGAAAAAAGCCAAGCACAACTCATTCAGATGATGGAGGAGAAGCAGAAAGCAGCAGAACAGAGAGCTGAAGGGCTCATTGAAGAGCTGGAGAAGGAAATCGCTGAGCTACACAAGAGATACACTGAGCTGGAAGATTTCTCTCAGACTGAAGACCACATCTGCTTCTTACAGGTCAGTAACCAACAGTCCATATCGCTGTATCTAGAAATGAGCCTAAACACTTCTCCATGCTAATGGATTTCCCCACCTGTGGGTTTAGGGTTTCCCATCCCTCTGCAGCATCCCACAGACCAAAAGCTGGTCTGATATCACTCTTCACTCAGAGTTGTTTGTGGGGACAGTAAGAAGTGCTGTGTCTAGACTGGAGAGTCTTCTCAAGATGAAAGAGATCAGACTTTGTGAAAAAGGTCATCTTTTTTCATTCCTTACTGAATTAATTTTTATTGAATTAAACAATACTTACATCACATATATAATGTATACTTTTCACAGAGCTGACGAGGATCTCCCAGTATGCAGGTATATAATGATACCACTTTCTTAAAGCCATAAGATGTGGTGTGGCTGTTAAGATCCCAATTTACACCTTAGATTTGATTAGATTAACTTTATTGATACCGGAAGGGAAATTCTTGAACCTGACAGCCTATTCTGTACCTGACAGTGAACGTGACTCTGGACCCTAGGACAGCAAACACCTGGCTTGTCCTGTCTGTGGATGGAAAACAAGTAAGGGATGGCAACAGGCAGCAGCATCTCCCTGACACCCCAGAGAGGTTTGACACCGCGCCCATTGTTCTCGGGAAGGAAAGCTTCTCCTCAGGGCGACATTATTGGGAGGTGGAGGTAGGGCAGAAAACGGCGTGGGACTTAGGAGTGGCCAGTGCATCGGTGAAGAGGAAGGGTGTGGTCAGACTGACCCCGCAGGATGGCTACTGGACTGTATGTTTGAGAAGGATGAATGAATACAGGGCTTGTACTCGTGAGGCTGTCATGCTCGCCCTAGACTCTAAGCCCCAGAAGGTCGGGCTATATGTGGATTACGAGGCTGGCCAGGTCTCATTTTACAACGCAGAGGCCAAGTCCCATATATACACTTTCCACGGTTGCATCTTCACGGAGAAGATTCTGCCGTTGTTCAACCCTGATTTGAATGATAATGGTGACAACATAGCTCCACTTGTCATTTCTCCTGTCAGTGTTAGAGGAGAAGGTGTTTGTCTGTAACTGTACGCTAAATATGAAAATGTCAGAATTAAGTAAAGAGTTATTCAGAGCTAAAGAAACTGTAAAAAGAAGTAGAAGTTTTGTCTGTGTTGGAAAATCAAAATCCACAAATGCACAGCAAAAGGTTGTTTTTCTGTTTTATCAACAGACTCCTGTGGGAAAATTATATGTATATTTTACCTTTGCTTGGGTTTGTAGAACAACGTTCTTCACCTGTCCCTGTGCATTATGTAAAACATTTCTGACAAATTTGTGTGACTCGGTGGGCTAAGCCTCTGTGCCTATGATCAGAAGGGTGCTAGTTTGAGCCCGGCCTTGGCAGAATAGTCACATGTCCATGGGCCTTTGAACAAGGCCCTTAACCCATGACTGCCCCATGGTAGCTGCCCCTTCGCTGTGACACCCAAGCTTGTTGCCACCTGTGTGGAGAGCAAGATGGGGGCACTGTGGAGGGAAAAAGAGAATTTCCCCATGTGGATTAGTAACGTATCACTATTTTGTTCCATTCTTTTCTATTCCAGCACGTCTACGCACCGAGTTGAATATGACGCATAATGAACAAGTAATATTCTGGTTTCTTCCCACGGTCCAAAGACTTGCAGTTAGGTGAACTGGCATCTCCGAAATGGGGTGTATATGTGTGTGTGTTTGTGATGGACTGCCTGTTTCCTCTGATGCCTGGGGTTGGCTCCCGGCTTCCTCATAGCCATTTACAGTTGGAAAATGGATGGATGGTATTTTCAAAACACTATAATCTCTGCAGTGAAGCTCTCATTACGCACCCAGTCTGACCCTCACCCCTAAACATGCATAATGATTCTTTCTCTTCTACCCTCCCCCAGTCCGTCACCCCTACACATGCACGCTGCTCTGTAGTCCTCCATCCACCCTTTCCAATCCTCATCCACCATAATCTGATTACAGACACAGGTGGCCATAGTTTATTAGCAGGCCAAACAGATTAGCTCCGGTGCTCCAGTGTGACTGGAAGAGGGGCGGCACATGCTACCAGCACCAGCCCAAGAGGGGCGTGTAGAAGCTGCACTGAGGAAGGAGCTGCACCAAGATCCAGAGGGAATTTTGTCAGACCAGACAGGTTAATACAAGAAAGTGTGGTGAGTGACGGGGGAGTGAAAGCGACAGCCATCAAGCAGAAACCTTACCTGCAGTTCATGATCACCTGGTCCACCCTGAATAATCTTCATTTTGGAGCAGGGCTGCCTCAGCGTAAAACAGGTAATCTGACAATATATACCTCCATCTAAGTGAGCTGCAGCATTGTCTTACCTGCTGAACCCGCATTGAGATACCAGGAAACACACTTTGGGGTGTGTGATAGATATGAGCAGGGGACACTGAGATCTTCAGATAGCTTTTGTTGGTGAAGAATGTCTACAAAGCATGCATTGTCCCAATCGTATATGAATGTTTTTGGCATGTTTAAATCAATGAAGTTGTGTAAATGCATCAACATACTGTATACATGTTTATTAAAATGTAGAAAGTTGGTGAATTCCATTTCTAAAATAATTATTAATCATGTATATTGTTATAATAGAAACATTTGTATTTAGGCATTTAGGACTTTTGGATATGTTCTTATTTATAATAAATAACTATTTACATCAGGTACTCATTCTGTTGGTGTAATGTGATTTGCCGACGCGGCTGGATTGACAGGGGATGTGCGACAGTCTGCTGACCCAGGACAGATGGGAGATTAGGCTGGGGCCTCTCAGTCTCCATGGCAGGGACATACAGTACACATCCAGTGATGGTTATATTCATGGGATTTCACATTTGCTGTTCAAGTCAAACAAGTTTATCAGATCTTTGAGGGTTCACGGGTTGGTGAACATCATTTTGAATTTTAATTTCTTTTTAACTAAGGGCTGAAAGCTTTATACAAATTCTAAACCACTATCGGCACATACTTACTTTTACTCTTATAGTGTTGGTGATTCATAATATGGCTCACCTGATGTGTGAAACACACCAATATGACATCATTTTAATTATTGATGCATGTATGGCAAATGTAATTCTTCCCTGAAATCATTTTAACATCAATTTAAAAAAGACATATTAATTGTTTTCAGGGCTTCAGCAGATTAATGGGCCAGTGTGTGTGAATATGCAAATGTGACTGATCCTGGATGATCACCAAGACCACCTACTAAAGAATTGCTGATTGGCTGACCGTCTACCTGTGCCACAATGCCATTGGCTGTGGATGAGACTGCAGGGGACCTTCCAGTAAGAGATCTCGGTCCAAGAGGAGGTCTCGTGCCTTCAGTGTATGGTGAGGCACATTCTATGGGTCTGCCTGTATGTGCCTATGTGTGTTTGCGTATGTAAGTTACCTGTCGCTTTCTGCCAGCTTCCCCCAGGAATGTGAAGTCAATGAGGAAGCCCCAGGTTCTGAAGATAAAAGGTATGATGATGACAAAGCAGAGTTTTTCTATCAGTATTACTCAAATATTTAACAGAGGTGGCAATTTCAGGTCCAGAAAGTAAAAATCCACCCCAGGATTTTGTTTCAACCAACCAGCTGAGCGTAAAGAGTCACAGTCAAATAGTACTGAAGTGGTTGGTTTAAACAAAATCCTGGTCTGGATTTTTCCTTTCTGGACCTGAAATTGCCACTTCTGCCATTTAAATAAACTTATATAATAATGTTGACTGTAAAATTTTACCAGATCGCTGGCCCATGTACCGTATGTCAAGAGAGCAGCTGGAGGACCAGTGCTCTCGCCTACAGGAGGAGAACACCGTCTTGAAACAGCACTGCCGCACACAGGAGCGCAAGATGCGCAGGTGCTGACATGGAGGTGGCACATGGCACGCTTTCTCAAGATGTATAAACGACTGCCACTAGGCATAAAATCATTTGGTTTCCAGCCTAAAAACCATTTGTGTCTCCTTAGATTGTCCACCAAGGTAATGCAGCTGCGGCAGAGGCATCCTGGGACAGGCAGTGCCTGGGAGAAGGAATTGGATGAGACCGTGCAGGAACTAGAGGCCCGCGTGGCCACGCTGGAGACCCAAAAGGAGGCGCTGCAGAGCAAGCTGAACCTGGCCAAGCAGCAGTTCCTAGAGCTGGGGAACAGGACCCATTCGCATGTGAGAGGTTGGTGAAAGAAAGCAAAAACTGGAAGTTAGAAGGAGATATAGTAACTTTCAGTGTTCTGTACTGATGGTTGTCATTGAAGTTTCCTTGCTATTTTATGTACATATACAGTTTTGTTTAAATATGACAGCATATCAACATACCACTTCCTCCTTTGTCCTGTTAGGTCGAGTCCTGGACAAAAGTAGGGGGGTTCGGAGGGCTGCCCAGACTGCACCTCCCCACTGTGGACTGATTTCCCAGGCAGACAGTCATGGAGAGACAGGGAGGCCGTGAGTATGTTTTCCTGTGGGGTGTATGTGGCCTAGCTGTGAGCTTATACTAAAGGGGTTAACATTTGTGCAAAGGATTTGTATTATGACTATTGTTCTATTGTTGTATTATGTTATTGCTCCCCAAGGGCCAAATGTTATGAACAACACAAAGCCTACAGACCACTGCCCATGGTATTGTTCTGTTATTCAGGTTTAGGTGTTTTCATATGCAGATAAAATTTGCCAAGCAGTGTGGGGGGGGGGTGACTATTGTGGTCTAGATTTGGCCCATAGGCCACCTCTTGGGGACCTTTAGTCTAGCCTATCCATCCATCCATCCATCCATCCATCCATCCATTACCTGCTTCTTGTCCAGGGTCGTGTCACAGGGGCAGCAGTCTAAGCAGGGATGCCCAGACCTCCCTCTCACCAGCCACCTCCTCTGGCTCTTTTCGATGTGGAGGAGCAGCAGCTCTACTTTGAGCTTCTCCTGAATGTCTGAGCTCCTCACCCTGTCTCTACGGCTGAGCCCAGACGCCCTGCAAAGGAGACTCATTTCTAATGCTTATATCCGGGATCTCATTCTTTCTGTCACTACCCAAAGCTCGGGACCTGCTGTAAATAGCAGGAGTAAAGTCCTGCTTTGCTTTCCTGAGTCACCTGACGGTTTGCCAGATTCTTTTTGAGGCCGATCAAAAGTCATTTTCCATGGCCTCCCCAAACTCCTCCCATATCCAAGATTTTTGCTTCAGCAACTGTCAGATTGCCAGTACTTGTCAGCTGCTTCAGGACTCCCACCAGACAACCAATCTTGGAAGGCCTCCTACTTTAGCCTGACAGTTGCCTTTACAACTGGTGCCCATGAGCAGGTTTGGGGATTGCCGCCGTGACAGGTCTCAACAACCTTACGGCCACAGCTCCGCACAGCTGCCTCAGCAATGGAGTCCCTGAAGGAGTCCCAGAAGGGTGGACCAACGTTTATCTTCGGGCTATGCCCAGCTGGGTCACCTTCGAGTTCCCCCCAGGCCAGGCTCCAGGGCAAAGCCCTGGTCTCCCGAATCCGGGCAAGGATATTATCCATCATGGGTGTTTTATAAATCGCACTTATTGCGGTCACTCACCCAGGACCAGTTTGCCTTGGGAGACCCTACCAGGGCAATTTCCCCCAACAACATAGCTCTTAGGATCACAAAGCCACACAAACCCCTCCACCACGATAAGGTGGCAATTCATAGATCGTATTCGTACCTCTTCTTAACCATTTATGCTGATTGGAGTTGCAAGTAGCCTGCAGTCTGGCAGTTCAGTTTTACTCAGTTCAATCAAAAAGCATGGGCCACAAACTGGATGGGATATACTAGCCAAACCCCACCTTCTAATTTCGCTCCATATGCAACAGTCTCTCCACATGCCCCTGCAGTGCCACCAGCATGCAGAAGTCAAGGGTGGAGGAGCTGGAGCTGACTGCCCTGTCACTGACAGACTCCGTCAGGGAGAGGGAGTGCGAGGTTACGGAGGCCTTGAGGGAGCTAAGGAGACGCCAGGCTGATGACAACAGGTGTGCTGATGCCTACATCTCTACGCACAGGCGGCTGCATGCTGATGTGTCTTTTGCCACACTAATGTTCAGGATCAGTTTATGCATTATCAGTGGAGCAATTATCAGTTGCATACCAGCCATCACAGTACAAAAAATCCCTAATTCTTTAATTCCCTTGTATCAGTACCATCACTCATAGTGCTCCTTTGCTTTTATTACATTATTTGTGCCATCCGGCTGATCTACCTGATACTATTGTACCATCTCCTCATTGTAAAGCAGCTTCATACTCCTTCTTAAACTTTTAATGCATGTTAAAATATGCCTTCTTGGAAATTATTCCAAACAGAAAACATGGCTCTGTGGTCTGTTTTAAAAAAAAATGCACTTTTATAAAGTGTACTGTAATGATTTGGAAATCACTTATGTTATCAAATTATCAGTGGTGGGCAGGGTTCCGTTAATCTGCTAACCGCTAATTAACGATGCTACCGTTTTCCTTGGCGGATTTGCATCTCTGTTAACTTTGAAAACCATTAGCAGACCAATTAGCTTCCACTAAATTTAGTAGTTATCTTTGTAGTTACTACACAAGTACAAATTATGAACAAATATGCTAACTGCATGAAATCCATGACTGAATAATGATGAACATACTTCAGATCAATACGTAACTAACACTTAGCTTCTGGTTAATTAATACATAAAGTAAGAGTGAAACATAGCGCCATTTACCTGGAACTAGGAAGGAGGATCTCAGCTCATTATTATTCTGCAGCTCTATCAAACAGAACTCATAAACCCATGGAATACAACCAGGGGCCTGTATCATGAAACAGGATTTCTTGCTGAGTAACTTGTTAGATTTAAGGTATATTTGTGCCCCCTCAAGAAAAAGTGTTACCGACTATTGAATTAATCATAGATGGGTATCATTGCATGCATAAGGTACAACTCCACACTGCCTGGCTAAACTCTACCTATACGTAGTCATGTGGAATTCAAGCCAGTGTATTCCAGTTATTCAGCAGTGCACCTGCATCTGTGTGATGCACACTCATCTCCCTTCTGTGGCAGAGTGGCAATACAGGAAAACCTGGATGTGATTCACCTACAGAAACAGCTGGCAGATAAGGGAACGGCCCTGCTAGTTATTCAGGAGAAGGTTAATGTGCTGCAGGAGGTAAGGCCTGCCCAGAGAGTCAACATCAGCCTCAGCCTGATACCAGTGTTTGCTTTGGAGCCAGATTTTATAGGCCACAAACATGCTCTCTGCACTCTGGCTTAATTGCAGTCTGTGGGGTACCTGTGTGTCAGCTGTGACTATTTAATTAGTTAACAGAATTGGTTTGATTTGCTTTAAAACCGCTCACACTCTGCTTTTCCTTTCCCTGCAGTCATATGAAGCCAGGCTAAAAGAGGTAAGAGACAATAGACATATAATAAACACACATTGGCGTTTTCTCTCACTTTATCCAGTTATTACAACTTGTGAGACACTTTGTTATTTAACATTATATGACTATATAGGTTACTCTTACTATACAGTATTTGTTTCCTTGAATGCATTTCAGCTGATCCCACTAAAGTTGCCCGTTTGATCAAAGTTTTCTGTACAGTATATTCAGTTTTTATTTTTGCATCAAAAATCTTTGCCAAAGAGTCAAAAGGCACTTAAGGAGTGCCAAGAGGCTCTTCTGGAGAAGGTGGGGGAACTAACAGAAGAGTTGAAACAAGAACGACAGAAGACGTTAACTATGGAAGGCCGGTTGACTAGTGCCACAGTATCAGTGCAAGTTTTGGAGGAGGTACTGCAGTTTTTAAAATTAGAGCAGAACTGTCATGCCCTGCTCGTCTGATCCTCCTGTGTGCCACGCCCCCTTGTGTGGAATCCCTGTGTCATCAGCTGTTTTGAATCGTTTTCCATTAGTCTGGTGTATTTAAGTCTGCGTCCGAGTATGTTTCCCTAGGTCTGTCAGTGAAGTCTGAATGTGTCTGGCAGTGTTATTACATGTTATCTGCTTGTTCCATGTCCCTGCTCCATTTCCCCATTAAATCCCGTCTTCCCCCATCCTTCGTGTTCTTCTCCTGCTTCCCCGGTCCGTGCGCCCCGCTACATCACGACAAGAACCTAATTACTAAGGTTTTTTTTTTCCATTGGTTAAACTCTATGCTGATGAGCATTTCTAAACAAAATATTGGCAAGGAACCACAAATCCCTAAAACATCCCATAAGAAAATGTTTCTGGAAAATACAATGAATCCAAACAAGTGGTTCCTGGTCTGAAAAAATAGCAAAAGACAAAATTTACAGTAAATATTGCCTTTGTGGGCAACGCATGTTGGGAAATGAAGTGGATACAGTTGGAGCTCATGCGTTATTAGTGCTTCATAAAAATGAAAATATTTGTATAAAATAAAGAAATACACAATTCACAATTGATTGAAATGGTTTGTTCAAACATTTGGGAAAGCTGTATATTTTTAAGTAAATATTTCAAACACATCATTTTGAGTAGTAGAATTTTTACTGGAAAGTATAGGTTTTTCAAAATTATCAGCCCTAAAGAATACCTAAAATAAAACCAAACGGGCATGGTTGGTGTCAGAGGACTGCATCCATGACAAAACACCTGCCGTCTACAGTAAAATATGGTGGTTGATCCCAGATAGTTTGGAGCTGTTGTCACTAGTGGTCCACGTTCATAATGAATATCATTAAGTACCAGGAAATGTTTTCCCAAAACCTGTTTATCATTTGAGACTTGGTCATAGGCCAATAAGACACTGACCTCAAACATGCATCCAGATCAAAAGAGAAATGGCCGTCCTCTCCAGGGGCTGCAAATATTAAATGCAGGGGTGCCAATTTTAAAACTTATGTATTCCTCAACAAAATGTTTTCTCTTTGACAAATTGTATTAAAATTACATTATACAGTTTCTCCAAATGCTCATGCAGGACATTTGAATCATTGTGAGTGTTGTTTATTTTATACATTATTTTGTGCATTTTGTGCAAGTAGGGTGCCAAAAATTCTAGAGCTCACTGTAAATTAATTCTGCTTGAAGGGGGATTCATATTAGAGCTTCATTTTAAGAACATATTAAGAATATAATATAATTCATATAATTTATTGCGTATCAGGGAATTAAATTTAGATGTTATGTGTGCTTCCAAAGCCTTGTCCCACTCTCTTTCCCTCAGTTCCAAGAACGAGTGGCTGACCTGGAAAGGGAGAGGAACCTGCTGAAGGACAGTTATGATGGACTTCTGGAAAAGTGAGTTTTTATTTCTTTTGTATGAGCTGACGATCAAAAATTCTGATGTAATGATCTGGGGTGAGTTTCTCGAAGACTTCTTAACGCTACGTCGTTCGTTAGTTCTATCTTTTAACACAGAACTTATGAACGACGTACCGTTAAGAAGGCTTCGGGAAACTCACTCCTGATAAATTTCTGTAAGTAAAAGCTGAGGAAACATCATTGTGAATTTTCTCATGAAGATAGCATTTTGGCCAAAATATGCAGGCATATATATCCCAGCAAGTTGTTCCAGTGGCCATTCTTCTCTTTTCAGCACTATCACTGCCCGGGACCATCAGAAAATGCATGAGGGCCAACTGGACAAGAAGCAAATGCTGCAGGAGCAGACCTGGAGGGTGGAGATTCACAGACTGCAGGAGGAGCTCAGAGTTGAGCGACAGGAGAAGGAGAGGCTAGAGCAGGAGTGGAAGAGAATGCAGCAGGAGACCAAAGGCACCAAAGTACTGCAGCAACGAGAGAGAAGTTAGTGAGACACCTCAGCTCACGAGCCCCACAGTGTGTAGGCCTTCGTAACCCTATATGTGAAGGTTCTTGTATTCTTCTGTGTCCATACGAGTATGAAAGCATAGTTTCTTGTTATGTCATTAAATAGTATGTATTTTTGTACATGCTTCAGTATCTCTGCATGCTTTAACTGAAGAAACTTTTGAGGTGTTTGAATCAAACTTGTTTATGTCTATTTGTCAGGTATAATGGTTTAGTTGAATAAAGCAGGTGGAGGTTCTTTGTGTCTTACTGCTTTATGTCTTGCTGCTTTGTGTCTTACTGCTTTACTGTATGTCTTGCTGCTTTGTGTCTTGCTCTTTATCCTTTTACTTCCTCTTTGTTTTGCCATCCCTTTCCAAAAGACACCACAGAGACAGAACAGGAAAAGCATGCTTCTCTGGAAAAGGAAATCCTGCACTACAAAGAGATAGTGACATCACTGCAAGAGAAACTGGATTCAGTGGCTGAGGTACCAAGTCAAGACAGTATCTCAGACAGTATTTCATACCCCACACTTAATTATTTATATACAATGCCAATAGTCCTCATTCAAATGTTTTATCTGTCTTCCTTACTTCAGGCATTTGATATGAGCGTTGAGGACCTCAGTGAAACACTTTTGCAAATCAAGGTATACCCTGACTGAAGATACAATTTTTAAACACTCATCTGAAATATGCAGATTCATGACATAACAATAAAAAATTATATATCATGGGTACATTTTGCTAGTTTGTTCCCACGATGTGGGCACGATTTACTACACTCAGTGACAAAAAAGTTAAGCACCAAGACGAAATGGTGGAAATGAATCTGCATGTAGTGAAAGGTCATGTGACTGTATCGCAATGATTATAATATCAGATCAAATGGACAAATGTGTCTTTCCACAACATTGGCAAGATTGATCCTCTCTCCTTGGCGCCACCATATGTGTACACAATGGTCATTCGTGGTAATGCAGAACCGAGATTTATCGCTGAACACGGTACGACGCCACTCGTCATCAGTCCATGCCTCCCGGTTACGGCACCACTCCAAATGCAGTTGTCCTGCGCTATTGTTAACAGCAGCCTATGCATGGGACGGTGAACCTGTAGTCCGGCTGATGCCAGCTGTCGAGACATGGTGCGGGATGACACGGAGTGTTGTAGAGAGTCCAATACCTGTGGCTGGATGGTAGGCGCAGATGTCATGGGGTTCCGTAATGCTTGGCGCACAATATGACGATCTTTCCTTGGTGTGGTCTGACTTGGGCGACTGGAACCTTCACGACATGTGCGGGTGCCCTCACATACCCATTGGTTCCAACATCGGGTGACTGTGACATCTGCATGCCCCACATGCTGGGCAACTGCATGATACGACCGCCCGGCCGCATGCAAACCCACAATGCGACCCCTATCAAACTCCGTCAAGTGCTGGTAATGCTGTCTAATGCGTCTATGAGGCATCCTCTGTGTCTGGTGACTAGACATGCCAGCTCCTTGCAAA
>JAODLD010000016.1:14829658-14848819 GCA_026781065.1 Mormyrops boulengeri
CCCCCCCCCCCCCCCCCCCCCCCCCCCCCCCCCCCCCCCCCCAATGCAGTGGAATGATTCTATTAAATCACTAATTACTGGTTACATTTGGTCTGTCTCTGATGGGTGGACACACACTCACACAGGCACACACACGCACACACACAGGTTTGTAAATATATCTTTGTGGGGACTCTCCATTCATTTTTATGGGGAAAACTCTAATCCCAACATAACAACCTTAACCCCTACCCAGCCCTAACCTTAACCATAAGTAACCAAACGAAATATGATACCTTTGGCATTAGTTGTTTTTTGATAACATTCACAGATCTTTGTGTGGACCTGAAAAATGGTCCCCACAATGCCAAAATATCAGGTTTTTATCACATTGCGGGGGACATTTGGTCCCCACAAAGTAATATAAACATAACCACACACACTGTCTACAGATATGGTCATGGTTAGATATGTCGAAACATGGCCATACCTTCATACGTGTTTTATCTGTATTTTAGAGCTGACTGGATTTTCTTTACTGTCAGGCTGAGTTGAACATTGTCAAGGAGAGAGCAGAGCGAGAGCGAGAAGAAAGCCAGAAGAGGACGGCAGAGAAAGATAGACAGCTGGAAAGAGGAGCCCAAAGGATCACTACTTTACAGGGTGATAGTAACGTGCTTTTAATAACTGCTCTGCAATGTGATTCATTACCTTTAATAAAAAGCTTTACAAAACTACTGTACAGGTCAAGTGAAAAAAAAATGAAATGCTCTTTCCATTTTATATAGATATCCCAAAGTGTGGGTTCTGCAAAGTCTCTAGGAGGCTGAGAACCATAGCTGGACCTGAGGTGAAAGAATCTTCTATCGTTCATGAGGCTTTACAACTGTTCTATCTGTTCCTGTCGTGCTTTCAGCTCAGCTCAAGGACTTGGCCTACAGCCCCAGGAGCTATAAACGGACCATTGCACTTCAGTACAACTGGGCTGGGGGTGGCCAAGAGGAAGGGGAGGATGACCTGATCTTTGGGCAGCTGCAGCCTGGAGAGTCCCTGCTAGAGATTCACCTGAGCGGAGCCAGTTTCACATCTGCGGGGCTCCGGGCCATGACACAAAGCTCAGAGCCGAATGAGCGTGAAGCCTCTGGCCAGAAGGTCATGACCTTTTGTACCTATGCCCTTTTGGACTTCGAAATGCACTCCACTCCTCTGGTGTCAGGAGTGCAGCCCAATTACGGCTTCACCTCCCGCTACCCGCTCTCTCCGCTGGACTTCGAAAGGCTGGGAAAGGCAGGTGGAAGATTCAGGGCAGAGCTTCACCAGGCACTTGGCGGGATTCAATTCATAACTTGCGGTGACGGTTGGATCCCACTGTCTGGAGCCATGGAGAAGAGAGGCGAGCGAGTGAATGGGAAAGCCAATATCACAGGTGAAGATGAAACACCCGGAGTTCAGATTGAGATATTTAAATGCAATGCTTTTAGTTTAGGTTATAGTAATGCAGCTCATCTCTGTATTAATACACTATATGTCAATGATACAGTTATGTGCTTAACCCCTTACAGATGTGCGGGGGGAGATTATCGGGATTCTGGAGTTCTGGGTACGCGTCTACCCACCTGTGCAGCTGACTTGCAGCCTGGGAGACAGACAGACTTTGCTGAGTGCTCCCTCCCAGGGGGCTTTGAGCTGGCAAGGCAACGTCAGAGAAGTAATAGCATTCATTGTGTTAAATATTCTGTAATGAATGGCAGCCATGACAATAATGTGCATAGCATTTTTGTTATACCTGCTTTATACTGGCAACTCACAAAATTCTTCAGTTTCTACTAGTTTACTCTGTACTTGTTTAACAACTATTACTTAGTATTGCTCTCTGCTGCAGGAGATGTTTGACTTTGGCGGAGGAATTCCTAATGAGCTAGAAGTGGTGCTGGAGCGATGCGTTGACCTCAGGGCACATTGGCCTGGACTACTTCCAGATGCCTACCTGCTCTACCGTCTCTATGATCTGCCGCCACATGTCTCTCTCACCATCCCTTGCTGCACGAACCCTGTGTTCAATGACTCAGCAGCTTACCCACTGGCGATGACCCAAGACGTGCTGGCCTATCTGCATAGTAACAGTCTGTGGGTCTATGTGTTTGATGACCGTGATGACCGGCTTCCACCATCCTATCTAGCCAAGACACCCATCCCACTACGACCATTGTCAGTGGGTAGACAAGTCAGAGGTATCTACTTTCATTATACTTGCTGGCTACCTTCACTCGGGGTATAGCTGGTGTGCGCCAGTATCTCCTCTTTGTAATTATTTCTTGTCAGGTGACTTTCTGCTGGTTTTTATTCTTGTTAGGTGACTTTGTGCTTAGAGATACTGGAGGCAGACCAAGGGGCATGGTCAGAGTGTCCCTCCGATGGAAGTACCCTTTTCAGTCACCAGAGGTATCTCAACCAAGAAAGGCAATTGACAGAGAGGAACAAGAAAGTAGCAGAGAACTACCCAGACCCACTGCCAAGCCTAGGGTGAAGCACTGCACGTGTTTGTTGGCCTGCAGTTTAAGCGATTGTACATAAGCCAGATAGCACGCATGTTAAATTTATCATAGAAGTTATCTAGAAGTTACATGTCTCGAGGGCATTGGTTTCCCCGTTGAAAGACAATGGCTCTAGGGGTACCTCAAGGGAAGTCCCTGTTCCATGCTTTTTATTTGGCGAAAAAAAAGTCTTCCACAGTCTTTGCAGAATCATCCAAGCCACTGGTGTTAAAACTTAAATGACTCCCTGACCAGATCAACATTACCCAAAGAGCTTTGCATTTTATGGAAATGGTTCTTATATATCACATGACCTTCAGTTGTCCCTGTACTGTGTTACTGTGTTTTGGGTTCTTGTTTCTTTCTGCAGTCCAAAGACGAATTTCAGTCTCTAAAATGCCCATAGTGTAGGTGCTGGTTGGAAGACGGATGTGCGTATATAAGTTTGCCGCTCTTATGCTTCCTGTTTGTCAGTCTAAGGCAGGCCTCCCCAAACGTGAAATGGTTTACGGAGACTCCCATACACAGGTCAGTCACACACATACTCCTCTTTCTGTTACAGATACAAACCCAGACACATTTGTTCCAGCTAACTTTCACATATATAGCTGCATTTGCATTCTCTCTCACATACATACTCAGTGGAAATAAAATCTTGTGCATGTACACATGGTGTATTGTTTTTGTTTAATGTTTTTGGTTGATTATATAACACCTTCCCCTCTTTCTCTAGTCCAGGCCTCTATCAGCTATCTTGAGACGGCCGCGAAGTATCTCCTTTAATGCACCTGAGCCAGAGAGAGACCCCTCTCACTGGTCAGCGGACCTTGCGATGCCCTGCCTCATGTCTGGGGGAGATCAAGTCACATCCCTGCAGCCACCTGCCAGAAAGCGGACCTCACGCCTGAGGTCACATGCCCTGGTGCGGGGAAAACCTCAGCCTACTGCTCTACGTCCTGCAAACAGTGCAATTATTCAATTCCAACACAAGGTGATCAAGACGTGTTTAAATGTATATGGCCGTGAACTGCACCGGGCCACTTTTCATTACAGCTCTCCTAGAATCTCTTCTACATGTTAAAAGAAGCACCAGTGCAACCCAAAGAGAAAAAAGAGAGCTTGACCTGAAAGGGGTAAAATTGGGGAGCATAGAGATGGAAATCAGAAGGATAACAGGAAAATCGAGTAATGTGAAAAATTAACACTAAGAAGAAAAGGTCAGGTAGCATTAAGAAGGTGAGATTTGGAGGGATGAGGAGCACAGAAAATAGCATTGAATAAGGAATAAAGAAAAAAGGACTAGAGAGCTGGAGGACCTAAAGATAACAGCAGAAACTTTACACGCCCAATATGCGATTACCCTAACAGGAAGGTCAGTCCGTAGAGGATGAAGCAGGAACAGACACTCTTGTGGGAGGAGAAGATAAAGAAGAGGAGTGTGGGAGAAATGAAAAAGGTGACTACCTTGTAGTTCATTATACTTTTGCTGGTATCTTCTGGTTCAGCTCAGATTGAAAAAAATAATAAACAAACAGATTGATTCATTATTTATTTATCAATATCAAGCTTCTTTTCATGCTGATTCATAAATAGTTTTCCCATAAATAGTTCATATGGACAGTGATGTCAGTGAATCCAGAGCATCCTCTGACAGTGATGCCATCATAATACCAAAGCCATCTCAGCTGCATATGGAGGTGAGGGTCTGGGGTTGTGCTCAATAGAGAAGTACAACCAGAATATTATACTTCTTACAAGTACAGAAAAAATGAGCCCTAGTTATTTTCTCAGTATCTCAATACCAAATTAGTACAGTATAATGATTATAAAGATTAACATTTTTGTTTCTTCACTCTTCCTCAGGAAAATAAACTGCATGTGGAGATTCTCTCTCTCTCTTTTCATCCCACCTCCCATGTTGCTCTTGACCAGTCAGTGCAGCAAGTTTATGTTGAGTACCGCCTATTCGGGGTTCCCATGGAAACCACGGAGACACCCATGTCTCTTCGGAAACCAACTTGTGGAGAAGAAGTACATTACAACTTCACAAGAGGTGATGTGTGTTTCTGTGTAACAGTAACCAGAATAGCATCCTTAGAGCTTTAGTTAAAGTACCCTTCATCATGAGATCTATCAGTTTATCAGAGCTATTCTTAGTGTCACAGCTAAGCCCTGGGTGTGTTAGATCAGTGTTTCTCAACCTGGTCCTTGGGGAGCAGAGGTGGACAAAGTACACAACTCCATTACTCGAGTAAAAGTATAGATACTCCTGGTCAAATATTACTCTGATACAAGTTAAAGTTGTTCTGTCAAATTTTTACTTGAGTTAAAGTACTATAGTAGCTGCTTTTTTTTTGTTGCCACAATGCATTGATAACGTACTGGAAAACTTTGGAATTTGCTACAATGCATATAGCAGGGCTCTTCAAAGCTGGACCTTGATTCCAAATCCAGGCCTGGTTTTCAGTTCTCCCAGGTAGTTAGTTTACTGATTCTGATTGGCCACAGGGGCTTCACACCTGGCTCACAGGAAAAGGAATGCTGGAAAATCAGCAGTATTTTGCTCTTGTAGACAATAATTTGAATAACCCTAGCTTATATTAACACAACTGAATCAAATTAAAATTTGAATTTAATTTAAGACGCTCCACCTCACCCCCAGTTCTGTTCGGACCCAGTTCTGGCAGTTGTATGTGTGTGTGTGCGTCAGGCAGATGATGAGAGAAATTGCTGTAGATATAACTTCCTGAGAAACGAAACAAAACTAGCAACCCAGTTACATACCTCTGGCTTTATAACTGCCCAACAGCAACTTGGCTGACAGTGTAGGAGTAGTTCACTGTGATTGGTTTTTCTCCTGCCACGAAACACAATAGCATTTTAGAAAAGAAAATTCTTCCGTTGACTTCGAAGTTCTGCTGCAAAGTAATGAGTAACATGAATCTTCATAGAAATGTAGTAGAGTCAAAAGTACAATATTTGTTTTACAAATGGAGTAAAAGTCATACATTTCCAAAAAATTGATACTGAAGTATGTGTGAAGTACAAATACTTAAAAAATGTGCTTAAGAACAGTACTTGAGTAAATATACTTTGTTATGCTCCACATTTTTGCTCCCTCTGAGCTTCCTGCCAGACAGTTCACGTTTTTGCTCCCTCCCAGCACCCATAGGGAGCAAAAACATGTACTGCCCATGGGTCCCCAAGGATCAGTTTGAACATAGATCCTAACAACAGTCCTGGAGGCACTATTGGAGATTTAGTTATTGCTCTCAATTGCACAAGTTACTGTTCAAAAGTCCCTGCCTATACTTTGCTGAAGAATACAAAGATCTGGATTCTGTTGAAAGCCCAACAGTCTCTAGCTTTGTTCATAATTCACTGCTCTTTTCTCTCTCAGTTCTGTGCACAGAGCTGTATTTAACCAACTGAATGGGGAATGAAGAAAATGGACAGTCCTACTCCACATGTTCACTCATGTCTTAGTCCATCCTTTGAAACCTCCTTCTCTATCTCTCTATCAGTGATCTATGTGGACAGAGCAGAAGCAGCACCCCTCAGACAGTATCTCTACACTATTCTGGAGGGCACTGACCCCAACCATGGAAGGTATGTTGTGAGTCTGTGTTGGTATTGTTTTTTGTGGTGGTGGTGGTGGTGGGGGGGGGGCTGTTAAGTGTGTTATTCAGTAGATTTCTACTTTGTCATCTGGCTGGAACTTGTTTCCATCCAGATTGAAGTTCACAGTGGTGAGTGAGCCAATGGATGAGCAGGAGGAGGAGTGTGTGGATATTGGCCACGCCTACCTCGATTTGCAGGAACTTCTGCTGACAGGAAATGATGTCATTGAGCGCAAAATTGACAGTGAGAGTCCTCTCAGTTTACTATGTCTCACCGATTATGAAGATACTCTGGGAAAAGGGTATTTTATGGTATTACTCTTTTTGTCTGTTTCACCCCACCCTTGTTTTCTGGTTTGTCTCCCAGTTTACAGTGTGGGTGAAGATCTGGAGGTGGTGGGCAAGCTGAAGGTGTCTCTGGAAGCAGCTCAGACTCTGACAGGAATTTACTGGGAATATCGTAACTTGAGAGGAAGAGAGGATGAGCGGAAAAAAGACGAGGAGGAAGGAAAAATTGAAGCAGAAGATATGGAGCCTCTTCAATATGAGTAGAATTATGATGGTGAAGGACCATAACAGATAAATATTGACCTGCTACCTGGAAAATGCCTATGTGATGCTGTTTGAAAGTAAAACATACTTAATCCTAAAAACAAAAACCATTAAATCAGAGTTAAGATTATACAGCATCCAAGGGAGATAATGCCCACGTTTAGAAAATGTCAGTTAATTAGGTGCCATCATTTTTCCTCATGAACAAGAATATTTGGTGTTTCTGGATGTTTAAAATAGTACTCGTTTGCGGCTAATCATGTTTATATGCTTTACAATTTCTCTGATATCACCAGTAAGTATCCACGACGTGACACAACTGGTGCCTCCTCTGTTAAACAATAGAATGGCTTGAATTACAGCAGTGAATGACTCAGAATCCATCTGCTTTGCTATTCGTGAAGCTAGATTTTTTTAACCAGAAATAACTGGAAAGCCAACCTAACTTGCAGACCCAAATTCTATAAAGGATGCAATCCAAAATAGATAACAGCAGCCATGTTTGAGCAGTACAAGAAATCCAGCCAGCTCACGTATATCTGAGGGTGAGGAAGGACGGATGGGACAGCCATGTGACCAGCAGGCACACCAGTGGGAGTCCGCGGGAAAAATTATAGTGGAAATCACTGTCTTGCATAGTGATTTCCAGTTATTTTCCATCACTGTAACATTGTTTTCTGGTAAATGTGAGACTGCCCTACACAGCTCACTCCCTGTAGATTTAAGTTCTAAATCCACATATTCTCAATTTGTTGGAGAGGAAAAACACGTATCCATGGATATTTTCTGTTAACCCTGCGATACACTGACTTAGAGGATAAAGAGCAAATTTATAAAAATAATAAAACAAATTTTACCTTCTTAACAACTCAGGTATAGACCCACACAGTACATCAATCATAAAAACAAAAATGGTTTTGGACCAACAGTAGCCCAGTAAGGTCAGCAATAGAATAAGCTTAATATGTTTTTTGCTTTATACATTATCTTAGGAATACTCAAGGTTACTACAGCAGTCTCCCAGTGACTTGACCTCCTACCAGAACAAATTATGCCTGGCAAAATAATGTTAATTATAGAACTGACTTGCTCTCACTTCCAGTTCAGCCGCCTTGCTCGACCGCACAGAACCATTTTGTTGCTAAATTTCAAGCTAGCGATACACTGCTGAACAGTTTTATTAAAAATATACTGTTTCGTAATACAAAAAGAAAATCCAACACAGTGTGTCATTTTGTATCTAAACAAAGAACAACTCAATATTAACACAACAACATTTTACATCAATCAGTCTAGTATTTCATTCAGACATGTCTAAACAACACCCTCCTCCCTGAAGATGTCTACATGTTCTTGGGTTTGGAAATCACCCCGTCAGGGTAACGCTTCTTAAAGCGTGCCACGACGTCAGGGTCCAACAGGTGGATGCCATCCAGCTGATTTCCGAGGGTCACCCTGGGAGAGAGCAGAATGATGAGGAAGGGATGTTTTAGCTAACATCAAAAGCCAATATAGTATTCAGCTACACGCAAACAGACTAGATTGCACTTGATTGATAAACATTACCTTCAGAGGCCTCAAAAGCACACAGCAAAACAATACCAGACATCTGGTAAGGATATCAGGTTTAAACAGCGTACCAGTTCGGCTGTACGTTGTGAGGCCGGCCGAAGAGCTCGATCTTCCTGGTGCCGGGGGAAAGACGTTCTATCATTCCATAGATTTCATCAGGCTTGTGGCTGGTGGAGCGAACCTGGAGACGGGTCAGAGGTAGCTACTGTAAGCACTAATACGGGAGGCCACGCAAAGAGTCCATACAGCTGGGTCACTTCATTAGATTCTTCTTAAAATTTATGTCAAAATAATACAGCATCTAAAAAGTAAACATGAAGAAAGATTCTGATAGGACAGAACCTTATGTGAAACCTACAAGTAAAGAACAGTACAAAACAAGGCTTATAAAGGTAAGGAACAGCAGACTACAATCAATTTGCATTAAACAATCAGGACATTTTATGTAAAATCTGTGAATGTGACCCCTGACCTCTGCGACAATGACATCACAGTCCAGGCCCCTGTTGAAACCTTGAGGATTCCCTTTCACGCCCACCTGGAGAGAGACGCACTGTAAGAGAACAATACAACTACATACACTACGAAGTGAACACGATTCCAGCATACTGACTCACACAGAAACACATACCAGGCAGTGCTCTTTGCCATGGTTCAGCCAGTGACCAGTTCTCCCAGTACGGATTATTCTCTGCAGCTGGTTTGTTTTCACCCAAATGATTTCATCCACACGCTCGTACCTGGGAGGGACATATACAACACGGTGGCATCCAATCAAGAAGCGACACTTAGACTTCTAGAATGTGGAGCCAAATTACTTGTACTTCATTATTTAATTAACAGGCAGGTTTATCAGTCATAATAAGAGAAGCATCTTCCCAAGAATCTACCAAGCTACTTTACTGACAAACAACTGACAAAATACTATAGAGATGGAAGATGTTTACGGAAGCTCCTACCCCCAGAGGCTCAAGCACTCCCTCCCCAACTCCATTGCCCTGAGAGAGAGAGAGGACAAAAAAATGATTATTCAAAAATTACTGAAACGGTAATCATACCCTGGTTACATCTCATCATATTTACAGATATAATGGAAACAAATTAAAACTTTTTGTTCCATTTGCCAAGCTTTGAAGGCCTTAGTGCTTAAATGCATGTTTAAGGCTGACTTAAACATGCATTTAAGGCACTGACAGGTAGTTGCTAGGTAACCAATGACATACCTGCCTGTCACCCATAGGAAAAGGAATCCGTCATCCTGGAGAATGGGGATGTTGAGCTTCCTCATCTCATCATCAGTTAATGTCCCATAAGGCAGCTCCATGTGGATGTCCCAGGGGGGGTCAGCCATCACGACAGCAAACTTCCCCAGGATGGACACATCCAGGTAGCGGATGTCACAACAAATCCACTGAGAGCAAACCAAAGAAAACCATGCTGTATAGCCAAAACACAGCCAATCCACACAGAACTTAATGTTCCGCAGCCAATCCTCAGCCTCAGCCTAATGCTAAACAGCCAATCCGTGGCCTTAGAACTTTATACTTTGCAGTGAATCTGCAGCCTAAGAGCCTAATGCTTTGTATCCATAGCCTTTGATCCAAGTTGCAGCACATTAATTTGCTGGCTAAAATTCTCCGCAGCAATAATAAAAACGCTACTAATCTGTAGAGACACTGTATTGATATGTACTAAAAACAACTTTTCTTCATCTATATAGCAATGACAGGGGTTACACAAAAAAATGGGGGGGGAAAAAAAAGACTGGGATGAAAATGAATGGATCTTCACCTGCGAGGGGAACAGCTTGCCAACGTTGCTGTCTGGGTCCCCAGAGTGCAGCCCCAGCTCTGTGGCTCCTGCCTGCGACCCCAGGGATCCCGCCTCTGCTTCCGGGGGACAGTCGATCTCATAATGCACATACTTGCAGGTATCCATGTGGAAGCAGGTGTTGAGGAAGGAGCAGTCGCCCAGGCTCTCATCCGTGTGTTTGTTTATGATGCGCCTGCAGGGACGCCAAATGTCATGAAGTTACCAGCTGATGACAAAACAGAAACTAAATGAAAGGACGATGTAAAACAATTAAGTGCTAGATCAGACAGGACATGATCAAATATGGGACTGACATAGCGAGTATCAAAGTTGATTCCAACCTAAAAAAAAAATTAAATTAAATGACATCATATAACCTTTGTGCCAACTTCCTTACAATTTGGTTAGCTACCTAGTGAAATTATATACAGTGATATCAAAGGGCCTAGGTGCATGTCCATAATAACTGTACTGTGTGCAATATCATAGCGTCAGGGGCTACAGCGGTACAGACCGAAAGTGCAGCTTGGTGCAAGGCTGGGGGGCATCTCCTGAGCGGATGCACTCCTCTTTGGTTCCGTGATCACAAAACTCTTGGACTTGGGCCCGCCCACGAGAACGGAACTTCTCCACGATAGACTGCTCCTTGGCTGAACTCGTGTTTAGGAGCTCCAGGATCTCACGGCTCACCTGGGAGGAAACGGAAATTGGGGGTGAGCAACAGCTGTATCGAAAACGGCATCATAACTTGAAACTTTAGCATATATATTTAATACGAAATATGGATGACTTGTTCTTCTTTGATCATCAGGATTTTACTGCACCCCAAGCCCCAATGGTTCTCTCACACTCTTCCCTCCCTACCTCTAATATGTGCAATATTATAACCGTGCAACATCTTCCTTCTATGCAGTTATGCAATAATTTGCAGTACTTATTGTATTTAAAATTTCTTTCAGTTCTTTCTTGATTAGTACTTGTATTTAAAATTTCTTTCCTTTGTGTAGATATTACCATCTTTTTTCTGTAAATAAGTGTTCTACTAACTTGACTCTGAGAGAGATCCGCACAAGAATTCCAATGTGCCTGGAATGTTGGTTTTATGCACAAATAGCAAATAAAAATCTCGTATCTCCTCACCTTTTTGCTCTGCTGTTCCTTGGTGGACTGCTGGTTTAGCAGACACTCAATTTCCATGTCCAAGTGGGATGTCGGACCCTTGGAAGACCTGCTCTTCTTATCTGTTCCACTCCCCCCTCCTGACTTCCAGTCAGAGGTCCCTCCCAGCTGGGATGACAAGGCTATCGCCAGTGAGGAGGGGGTTGAGGGGGAACTGGGGGACTGCATGGAGGAGCCAGAGCCTGGGGTTCGTTTGGGGTGCGGCTGTTCCTCCGCTTTCCTCTTGACACCTGTCCTTTGGGCTGGGGCGCCACCGCCAGTCATGGCCCAGATTTTGGTGTGGTCCACAGAGGTGACGAGTGTGGAGGGAGGGGTGGTTGAGGAGGAGGTTGAGGGAGTGAGAGATGGCTGCCGGACTTCAATCAGCTCCTGGGCGGAGAACTTAAGCAGAAGACTCTGGATGCAGCCATGTGAGGCTGGGGTATCAGGCTGGGTGGGGTCACAAAAACAAAACAGGCATTTGCAGACAGAGAGAGACAGGGGGCAGTGAGTGGCTCAGTGAGTTAAGTCTCTGCGCCTGCAATCAGATGATCGCTGGTTGAGCCCCAGCCTTGGCAGAACAGTCCCACGTCCACGGGCCCCTGAGCGAGGCCCTTGACCCCCAGCTCCAGGGGCGCTGCATGTTAGCTGACCCTGCACTGTGACCCCCAAGCTATGGACAGTAAGATGGGCTAGGCAAAGAGAAATATTACAAAGTACCTGTACTTGCACAAATGGTTAAATGAAGCATGTTTGTTGTTAGATAAATATCTCCAGTCTAGCACAGATGCCAGGATAGTAGAGCTATTCCCCAATCCTGTATGCAGACAGGCATACTCACAGTACCAAGCTGGCTGGTGATGGTGAGCGAATCTGTTGGAAGCACGAGGCTCAGTTCAGATAGATAGCCCAAGAGTCTCCTCTCCAGTTCTGGGTCAGGGGGGCGCTCTGCCTGAGGGGGGCTCTGAAGAGCTGGCCCTGGGCTGTCGCTGCGTACTGACCCCCCCTCAGTCACCCCCACCTCTGCGGGCATAGAAAAGAAAACTGGGTTCAAAACAGAATATTTACAGTACATTTATACTACAAAGGGAGAAAGAGAAACTGAATCAACACTGCAGAGACATGGTTTGCGTTACATTTATATTCAAAGTTACTTAAATACATTATTTCTCAATTGGGCCTGACTAATATGAAAATTTAAATTAGAAACTCTGGAACACTAGAACTAGAACATTTTAAGAAGTTAAAAATTCTCTAACCTATATCAGCAAAATACTATTTGGTCAAGAAGTATGTCAGTGAGATTCGAACAACAGAAGCTCAGTCATGAAGTAAAATAAATATACGCTGTATCTTCTCTGTATATTATGTATGACTGCGCATGACTAGGTAGTTCGCCTTTCTGGATTTTGGTCACTCTACTATTATATCATTAGTTGTGGCTGTTCCGTGGTTATGCTAATCCCCCTGTTTTGAATAGTAGGATGAGGATGTTCTGCTTCTCGTACTTTGATGTGCGTTTTTGGGTTAGTCGGGGAACTAGGTGGTTGTGTAAAGACGGGAGTCTTTTTTCCAGTGAATCAATTGTTCTGCGTTACTTGGCCTTATGCCCTACACTGTCTGGAAGGGGCTCCCCGCAAACCCGAGCACGATAAGCGGCTGGGTGGATGGCCCCCCGCACGTACCGATGCCCAGCTGCGTGGTGTCTTTCCGCCTCCGCTGCAGCCTCTCCCGCAGCGAGTCCAGCTGCTTCTTGTGCGCTTGTATATTGCTCCATGTATCCGACATGTCAATCGGCACAGTCTCTTTTACGGACCCGTTACGCTGCTGCTGTCCGCTCAAATCCGCGCCGATGCACGATTCCGCCCGAGTTCACTTCGCCTCCCCGCAACCACAACACAAGGTCCAACTACACACCTAACTATTTAAATGAGCTACGACTTTTGTTAAATTGTTGCGTTTGTTGCTGCCGTAACGCCTTTTCACTGTGACCATAACAAAGACTCGAAGAAAGAATATTTCATTCATATTACATTAAATACAACCAGGGACTGTAATATTAAGCACTGAAGCCCGGCATGTTGTCCTAAAAGGGCACGTTTCCTCTTCCGGATCAATGTAGTCCAAACCATAGAAATCCTTGAGTTATATTTAGAAATCCTAAAAAAAAAATTGGTTAATAATCATCCCCGCATATGTATATGTAACTGAATGCTTGTGATTTTTGATAACGTATATTTACAGATATACATAGATAGATATACTGTACATAGCGACCATGTACTGGATAAGCGGTACAAAGACAAATAAACATTTTTTTTTGTTTATTATAATATATAAATACACACACTACATAAAATGTCCATACCCAAGTTATTGTTTTATTGGCAAATTCTATAGCGAAACATCCACTGAACTAGACACTTAAAAACCCGACTTGCCCAACAGCTATCCCCTGCCACGCCGCGCCACAAGGTGGCGTACGCATCTATGCATGTCCCCGTAAATCTGCGACGTGACCAGGGTCAGTTTGAGAACGCACCCTCCACAATGTATTCTGATCTTTTATTGGTTGTTATCTTTGAACGTGCCGGCGAAGTCTGGCCAATGAGGTGCTAGAATGCTACGCGCTTCTGTCGCGTTACGCAGGGAATGCGCATATTTACATACATCTTGGAGTATTTAGTGAACATGGCCGACGTTGAGAAGGACGGTGATTCGGTTAATAAAGATGACTTACAAGTTTTGAAGGTATCATGTGTTATTATGCTGTGTTATTCATGCTGATGTAAAACAGTTGTGGGTAATAGTGCACGTATGTATTTTTTTTTCTGAATGCATACCATTACATGGAACTTGGTTCTTTGGTATTCTTTTGCTGCTTGGATGGTTAATATAACGAGTTGTCAGCTATTAAATGTTTACTTATAGCTGGTTCTATTGTTTGTGCGCTATTTACTTTTGATACAACATCCTAGCACCCTCGATCTGCCCTTGCGGTCTGTGACGTATCGGTCCTGCGCCACTTTAAATTGTTTTAATAATTATGCTTACAGTTTTAATAGGCGTTTCAATTCGTTTCCAGAATTAATCTGAAATAATAACTGCTGTGTGGATTATGATTGCCCGCGATCACTTTGGTGGATTTGGGCGTAAACTTCGGTATAACCGTTCGGCTAAAACGTTTGTACTCAGCTGCAGTTCATGGCAAGCCATTTTAGCCTTAATTGATTTCCAGAGGATGTCACAAAATCAGTTCTAACTAGCTATAATGAAAAATTATTTCTCAGAAATTCAGTTGTAAGTAGTTCTAATTTCAGTTCTTGAAGTTCTGTTTTAGCTTGTGAGATCCAAAACGTTTTCCTCATTCATATCAGTGGGTGTTGGATTTTGAACTTGGTAAAATTCCAGTTTCTGATATCAGGATTGAGTTGTAACTCGTTGTAATTAAAATTGCATTATAACTAGTTACAGTCGTATTCCTGGCATCATATATTGTCCCTAAACAAAACTAAATTGCATTTCACACATTAGCCTGCTTAGATGTGGATTTATTAATTTTATTATATTTTTTGTTTATTATTTTCTGTAGCAACTTGTGGATGAGCTCTATCAATTCCGGGACCACTATTTTGAGACACACAGTGTAGAGGATGCTGGGAAGAAGCAAAATGATGTCAACCATGAAATGGAAAAGACTCTGAAGCTGCTGAAAGAGAAAGAAGGTTAGACATTTAGTGTTTTTGTGTGTGCTGTTTGTTTTTGACTTGGGTACCATTTTCTTCCTTAATCAGGGTTGATTTGAGGTCAGCCTAGGCAGCTTATTTGTCTTGTCTTGCGTTCTATGAAATGATTAAGGGTAATCAAATTTGATTTCTTAAGAACCTGCATCCTTTATGTCTTCTCCCCCAGGGCAGTACCAACATAATGCTCAGTACCTGCTCCTCCGTGGCCGGTGCCTGGGTGTGGTCTCCGGGTTTAGCGCAGCTGCAGAGGAGAGCCTCTCTCGAGCTGTGAAACTGGAGCCGGGCTTAGTGGAGGCCTGGAACACCTTAGGGGAGCAGTTCTGGAGGAAAGGGGACCTGGCTGCTGCCAAGACCTGCTTCACTGGGGCACTGCAGCAGGTCAGTCTGCAGGAGGGGAGACAGAAGTTTAGTTTCTTTGTGATACACGGATATGTGTGTATACAGCTCTGGAAAAAATTATGAGACCACAGCAACATTTTTAGTTTCACTTATTTCTCATCTTATGTGAATGCATCTGTGTAACAAACAATTTATTTTTTTTTGCGAACTCCAGCCTGGTTCTTCCCTGCTTCTCATTCATGAAGGCTTGCTTTATGGGTCTTTAAGGGCTTCTAGAAGTCCTCGCAGTCCTAACTATCCTAGCAGTACACTTCATTCACCATTTAATGTTTCCCATCCTTTTTCAAGGTTACTTGAGGCCATCCTCCGATTTGAGGCACTGTTTGATAAGTTGCCTGTCATCTCTGGTATTAGGAAGTTGCTTCTGCCCTCTACCTGGCTAGTTTTCGGTCATTTCCAGTGTTTCCTGCTTCACCTTTTTCAAGTGTACTGCTGTCTTAGAAACTTTGAGCTTGGAAGCAGCCTGTCACACAGTGTAGCCTTCTGCCAGCAGAACCAGCATTAAAGCGGGATTTAAGAATACAGATTTAAACAAAATATATAGTGGTCTCTTAATTTTTTTTCCAGACCTGTATAGGTATAACTTGCAGTGTAACCCCCCTCTCCCCCCCCCCAGTGTAAGAACAAGGTGTCCTTGCGCAGTTTGTCCATGGTGCTGAGGCAGTTGCCAGCCGGGGATGCCCAGGAGCAAGGGAAAGGTGTGCTGGAGTGTGTGGACCTGGCCCGGCAGGCTGTACAGCGGGACGTCGACGTTGGGAAATCTGGGTGTGAGTGGGGGGGGGGGGGGGTTGGAGGAGAGTGGTACAGTAAGGCCAAATAGCAAATATAATTCCCATTTACTACCAGAGGATAGATGAGTTAATCAGTGAGTGTTTGTAGCACAGTGTTTCTCTTTGCTTGACTGCGTTTGAGAGAGTTGGGGGAGGAGTAAATTAAGAACCGTCTAGGTGAAACGCAATACAGACTGATAACCGTTGGTTGGATGAATATATTGGTTGGATTTGGATACCTGGAAGTGGAGCAGAGCAGGAGTGATCTGATCATAAATGCTTGTGCTCACAGACATCCTGGGGAATGCCTACGTCTCACTTTTCTTCAGCAGTGGCCAGAACCCCCAGATGTCACAGCAAGCTCTTAGCGCTTATGCACAAGCTGTGAGTTCATGTACATAAAGATAATACCCGTGGGTTGATGCACAGTTTATGTGCGCAGTCTCAGTCTGTGAGTATTACCATAATCCACTCTGGAGTGAAAGGATCTGTGTACTGTGTTCTGTCTTGCTGCAGGAGAGAGTTGACAGCACAGCATCCTGTAATCCCGACCTACACTTCAACAGAGCCACGGTACGAGTGTTGTTTCTCTTCAACCTAATCTGCTTTGTGCTCAGAAGCAGTAAATGTAATTAATCAGTATTCCAGGTTTTAAGGCACCCAAACTGTGATTCTGTGTTAAAGTTTTGGGAGTGGGCAGGCAGGTTGGAATTTTTGTTACTGTTTTCTGGTGAGGTAATCTTTAATCCTGGCATACAGGAATAATGTAGCACTGTCGACCTGACCTGCAGTTCACAATAAAGTGCTGTTCTTTCAGTAATGACTGTATGAATTGCATGTTTCAGCTCTTCCAGTATGAGGAGATGTTTAGCTCCGCTCTGGCTGGTTACAGTCGGGCTGCGGCTCTGGACCCTGGGTGGGAGGAGCCTTGTGAGAGGGAAAGGCAGCTGTTGGATTACTTAGATCGGCTCACTGCCCTGATTGACAATAAGGTATTTTGGGACATGGATTTGTTGACACTTATCCTCTCATTTTAGCTGCAAGTAAATGTTTCTATGTGTTGGAATGATATCCACATGTATGGTTTGTCGGCCATTCAGGAAGTCTGATCCTCCTACTTTATTGAGTAAAATTGAGACTCCTTCAGTCGTCAAAGATCCTGCACTCCCTTCCGACAGAAAACTCTTTTAAACAACTACTCAAAGATCCAAATTCACATAAGAGTAAAGTTGTATATTGAAGTGTGGCAAGATGGACATCTATGAGATATTACTAGTAGATTCCACTGCCCTTGCTCCGAGTCATTATGCAGACTGAGGTCCAATGTATCTCTGTCTTCCCAGGGGAAGGTCAAGGCACGGAAGTTGAGGACCATGCTAGGTTCCCTCTGTGTTTCATCTTTAGGGCCCTGCTCTTCACCGCAATACTGCTCACCCTCAGGCAATGTGGGAATGCTGGAACACTGGAGTCTCTCAGCCCTTTCTCATGGACACAACCCTGGGGCTGCTGCCATGGGGAAGGTGGTGTTCAGCATTGCTTCAGAGGGGCGCATGGCCTTGTGAGTTTGCTAAATGTATATAGAATACAATGATTATCTCCACAAGGGGCTGTTCACCCCAGGTCTTGGAAAAGCGTGGTTAAGATTTGTTGCATTTGGTAGAAAATAAGGCCTATACATACAGCCGTCATGGAACATTGTACATATATATTAGGGTTGCACGGATACCATTTTTTTTCAGATCGAGAACGAGTTTGAGTACTTACATTTATGTACTTGTTGATACCAAGTACCCATACAAGCAATATTTAAACCTTTGTAAATAACAATGACCAAACTTGGCATAACCAGACCAATACTCAAAGGAGAATTTGTCTGGGCCCCATCTGTTCATTTACAATTTTTACTGGCCATTACCAATGGGTAAATTAAACTCGCGAGTTGGTATGTTAAACATTTACAGAACTTGTCATAGCAGGCTAACAATTTTACATTCACAATGCAATGAATTGGAAAGCAGGTGTTTTTCCCAGGTTTGTTTAGATTGTTACAATCTACATATTAACACAAGTTTCAAATTAAATGCATAACGTGAGGTAATTTCCCACCAAATATAAACAAAACTTTGTGCAAACAATGTCAGGTACAAGAGTTCTCACTCTCAATGGAAATTATAAAGCGAAGAACATTCACTAATGTGTCACTATGGCATAAAAAAATTTAGTCAGTGATTGTTTTTCTATGAGGGTAACACATCAGACTGAAAACTGTACATACGGCTCTACTAGGTCACGCTACACAATCCCAACCCACTTATTTTTCTATTACAGGGGCATCATAGTGGACTGAGTTGAGGTCATTTTTCCGCAGTGCGGGACCTGTGCATAATTTTCATAATTCCCACAAATTCTGCGCGTACATAATGTGGGACATTAATGTGCTTAAGCTATCATATTAGTGAAGATGAATAACAGTAAATATGGAAAGGTAAATTTCACTTTTTTATGTTGTAACTCCAACAGCAATAGCTTACAAATAAAATAAAAAAAACGGACTATGCAGCCTGACCTAAAATGCGACATGACCTCACACCTCTGATCCCGATATACCTGCCCCCCCCAATGTCAATATGAAACCTACACCTCTGCTCTGAGGTATGTCTTCTAACTGTGCAACAGGACCTGCTCATCAATGTACTGAGTAAAAGCCTCTTTTTTACTGCTTGTGAGTTGTCTCTAGACATTTACTCTTGCTTCTCCAGAATTTGCACTAAAGTTTGTTGTGGTCTTTCTCTGCCAGCATTAGCATACTCTGTGTACTCTGTACTTCAATGCCCCTCCGTATACCGTAATCCGTTGTCTGTTCTGTGTGCATGTCTCACTACTCTGGACTCTAGGCTATCAGCAAGTTAGTGAGTTAGTTGGTTGAAGTGGTTACTAGGTAAATTTTAGTCGCGTTGTAGCCGACTCCCTGTAATCTTGACCAGGATAAGCAGTTACAGGATGGGTGGATAGATAGATG